>NW_019775448.1:93633-184547 GCF_001039355.2 Lingula anatina | reverse complement strand
GGGGGGGGGGGAGGGGGGGTTGAACCAATGAACTAATGAAAAAAGTTTCATATAAGAACCATGCCAGTAGATGCCACGATAATGATGATAGGCATCCTTAAGAACAGAAGACATTTCTAAAACTTTATTTTATAAATGTATAGTGGGAATAAATTGTGCAAATGAAAAAAATGATTATTTTCCAGGTGAAAATTTGACAACCACTGAAATGCCAGAAAGAGTACGACCTAGCACCGAGTATTTAGCCGTTGAAACCACGCCTGAGTCTCCGGTGTTGACTTGGTCGACAGGGAAAACGCGGCAACATACTGGCAATCCCACTATTGAAACTACGACTACATCGCAAAAACTTTGGACATCGGAGGAGATCAAACGGTCCGAGCCTTCCACCACTCAAACCACTCCAAAAATGACAGGTGTGGCGTGGTCATCAGACAACATGTACCATCGCACTGAGCAACTTACTTTAGAAACCACGGCTAAAGTGCCATGGATATTTTCGTCGACGGAGAAGGCACGAAGTACAAAGCGGCCTTATTCTGAGACTGTGAGTGAAACCCTGCAGAGACTTTGGACATCAGAAAAAACGAAACTTAGCACTGAGAAACCTTCTACTGAAGTCATGTCAAAATTTTCCTGGTTTGTTTGGTCAACGGATGAAGCGGTACAACGCACTACGCATTCCTATCTGGAGACCACGGCAGTATCAGCACCGGGCATTTGGTCTACAGAGGCTGTAAGTAGACTTAAAAGAATATGTCAGCGTTTGTTATATATTATATATATGGTTCATGTAGAAGTTCGCGTAAAGGTGAACTAGACACGTCAGATCAATATATACTTATTGGTCATTAATAAATATATTTTATTTAGTATCAATAATATTAAATTACGTTTTATATTTGATTTGCAACCAGGTGTCCCTCTCTGGGCAAATTTTACTTAAGAGGATAACTAAATAGGCCCTATATTTGTTTGCCTTTCCCATTTAAAAAATGAAGCCGAAATGGACAATTCTGCTTACATATTACAAACAGCTGTGCGTTCCATAACTGATTTTATCATCTTTGACATAAACACAAATGTTGGTCTTAAAATTTGATGAAGGGGCATTTCATAACGGTTGAATCATTGTTTAGTTGATCCTGTTTTCCACATTTACATGTAGTTATGGTGTATGTGATTTTACATTTGATCACATTTCAGAATATCAATGAAGGTGCAGCTTTACGCGCACGAAAAATGGACCCCAAAGCTTCTGAACAAAGGCTCACCGAAATTCTTCCCCCAGTCGCTGGTGTCATCTTGCTGTGCGGAGCTGTCGTAGCAACGAGCTGGTGGCTTCAGAAACGGATGAAAAGGTAACAGCTTATCTGTAATTCTTTTGAAACTTACTTCTTGTTATCTCTGATTTTTGTTGTGAAAATGAATATGAATGCAGAGGTATATGTATGGAAACGGCATCTACCTGTAGGTGAGCAATGAATCTGCGCCCCTATCTATCTGACACCCATTTTTATATAATTTTTCTATAAAACCAGTGGTCCGTTCACATGTAAGTGGTTGACACCCTACTTCCCATACCCTAGATAGGGCCTACGCTTTTGTAAGGACGTCTATACCATGGTCTATAAGTATACTTTGAATTTAAAAAAAGACAGAGGCGTAGTTCCAACTTCTATATCAACCAGCACATGATCAGTTCAAGTTGCCATGTAGCCCTACTACCAGTGTTCAATTATTATCTGCGTCTATATAATTTATCTTAGGAAAATTCGAACTTCCCCAGCAGGCGAAGCAAAAGAAGGCCCATCTTCAACGCAAAAAGATAAAAACGACAGCAGAGAAGAACCACAAGAAGATGGCTCCAGCGAGATCCCATACGTCCCTCCCGCAACTGGTGCCATACCAAACCCTCCAACAACGACGCAGTTTCCAGAAGCGCCTTCTCGTTTGGGCTCCGACGGGCTACTTTCCAAAGACACTGACAGTACACGTGTTGACGAATTCAGGAAAACTGTTGAACCACCTGACTCTGTCACTAGGCTTCACGTCATGGATATTGGTGGTACTGTGTCACATGATTTACCACCAGTGAGTGCACCTTTCAATCAATATCAACCACAGCGACTCCCGCCACCTCGCTTTCCTCCTTTGAGGATAGAATGATCGAGTTTTCTGTGCTTAATGTACAGTTTGCTTACATTTTCAAGTGCTACTTTTTTTTTCAAAGAAAGCGAGACATAAAGGCAGTGTGAAGGCAAGACTTACTGCAACATTCGAAGTGCAATATGTTGTCAAATATTCGAAACTATTTTTTTTTTTTTTTTTTTTTTGCCGCCTTAACAAATATTATTTTATATCTTTTTCTTTTACATATTGGCAAAAAGGGGCAGCAGTGCAGATATTGTGAGGATAAAATAGTGTAAAAAACTGCTTATCAAGCACAAAGTACAAATCTGAAAACATTTATTCAAAATGACTCACATCCAACAAGGCTCATAATCCCTTATATTAGTTGTTGGGTAATAACTTTCTCATTATTGCTTATGTATTAAAAGTTGGGGATACCTTTTCTGATAGTGATAAATTAATGTAAATGTACAGATTTATATTTGATGCAAAGGCATGTTACGTGTAGCTTATTTTCTTTCACTTTACAATAAGGATGCAAACTGTTTTCAGGTAGTATTTTGAGATAAACAGACCTGTCTTTCAATATTGAATACAGACCAGCACAATAAAGGTTATGGTTACATTATTTGAGGGTAAATACTTAACATAGCTTATTTAAATGTTCCCAATCTTAAAGGTGAAAGACAGAACAAAGTAACAAATATAATATTGTAAGCACCTTGTATTTCTATAAATATTTAATTGCACATTATAATCTAAAAAGCAATATAAATGGAAAAATAATGTTTACATACTGGGACCCTAGAATTGCCAATTTACATCCTGATTTTAGAATTTGATTTATATCATAATCATTTTTTAACTATTAGCTTAAACTGATAACAGAGCTCTTTCTACATTTTTTTCAAATTTAAGTCATTTTAAACATGAAATGTTGAAATAAATATTCAAAAATATTTTAATATATGTACTATTTCTCCTTTCAATCAATTTCTGCAGCAATGTTATTCGTAGTTATTCAGGATATCCCTTTTTACTTACCACCAGTATGATGTAATGTGTGTATGTCTCAAACATGTGAATGCAGCCAAATAATGTGAATGCAGCCGAATAGCACCTGTCCAACACTTGATCGCCTATCCCATTTGCATGTAAATAAAGACTTAGTGCCAAGTCTGCACTTCAAGTTTTGGATTTGAACACAGACGTGGTGTTTGTCTTTTTCATGTCATGGCACACATTATACCAACGGGAGCTTCTAAAATGCATTCCTACAGCCATGCGCCAACATCCAACACTGTATTCATAGGGGATATCCATTCCAACTGACCAAAACCTGTCTTTGTACGATGTACCCTATACACTTTCTATTGCACTATACCATTGATAATCATCCCAGATAGCCCATTCTCATGATTAAGCATAGAATCAAATGAAATTTCAAGGGATTTGGAGGACATTGCTGTCAAGAAATAATATTAGACTAGTGAATGCATATAAAAATATAATAAATTTATAAACTGACATACAGTGTACTTTATTCATGGATATTTTTCTAGGTGTCTTCTCTTCAGAACTGGTAAGTTATGCACTATTACACAAAATTGCAAATTCACTATATTTTGTGTGTCACTTTAATATCACACTTAAAGACAACATTACCAGCACACAGATTTTTCACTTTTATCGCTGAATTTTTTAACCCCACCTCACAGCTATTGCACAATTTCTAGTCACTAATGGCATCACACGACATCTTCATTTTTGGCTATCACAGATGATCTCAAAAGGTGATGCACATTCTTAATAATAGCTTATCTATAAGGTTTATCTACAAGTACACCAACAGCGCAACATCAACATTGAGATCAATTTTCCTTCAAGTTAAAACATATCAAGATTCCATTATGTATGTCGTATGAGGCACTTGCGCCTAAGTTTTCTTTAAAAACATCTACAATGGAGAATCTAAGTTTGTGTGTTGCTAGAACTATCAGCAGACTGTTGATCTGAATTTTCTTGGGAGTCAGTTTGAGGAGCACTGCTGTCAAGTGGAGTTTGTGATTGGTCATCGCTTAATGCAACACTGCCCTCTGGTGGACTGAAAGGAACCACAGGATTGCCCTCTGGTGAGAAAACTGGCACTGCAGGATTGCTCACTACTGCAGCTGATTGTACCTCAGATTCATCTTTCTCTTCTGTTGTTTTTAAATTTCTGGTTTCTTGGATAAGTTTTTTTATCCCCACCATCCACTGTCCAACCTAAAACAGAGTCAACCTTATTACATTCTATCGCATCAAATTTCAATTATCATTAAATTGACTTAATTAAATGAAGATGTATTTAATAAACAACACACCATGGTAGTGCTATATATTCTCTTAATTTACACAGGCTGACAAGAAAACCAAGGGGCAAAATTTCCTATGGTTCTAAGTTAATCAATTAACAAAAAAAAATTGTTCAGACAATTCAATAAGAGGAATTGAACAGTGTTCTTATATTAGAACAGAAATCTGCTCAAGTGTGATTCCCCTATACCTACCTCTCCTGCATAGTCTATCATCAATGCTAGATGCAACTCATGAGCCATATCACAGTTACCTCTCTCTAGACATTGCGATAGCTGTGCCATTCGTGTCTTCACCGGTTGTGACAGTTTGCCCTTCTGCCACCAGTCTTCAAACATGGCGAGTCTCTTCTGTATGTCACTTACTGCTCTGGCCTGACAGATGATACAGGAAAAACATAAACATTTAAAGACATGGCCTCAAATAAACCTTGCCAACAAAAGCTGTAACCTGGACACAGTGAGCAAAACACCATAAGAAATGATCTACTTGAAAGTGAACAGAAAAGTTGAAAATTTAAAAAAAAAAAAAAATATATATATATATATATATATATATATATATATATATATATATATATATATATTTCTATATATAATGTAAAAGCACATTCTTTTTTAATAATGTGAGTGTTAGTTTATGCACCCCTATGTAACCCAACATTTGAAAAATACATATTAGCCTTGCCTAGTAGCCTGTACAAACTGCTTTTACTTGACTATAGCAGCAAATGGCAGGGCACTCATAGTATAAGAAAGAATATACAACAGAGAGGAAATTTTTGAGTTTAAATAAACTGCATGACTGTTGACTTTACATTTCAACCCATACCACAATCAATAAAATATATGCCAATTGCTTGATTTTATACCTTTAAAGGATTGCTGAAAATTGGCCCTGGATTACTGCCTATTGCTACTAGTAACATATAGTAGCATAGTAAGGACTGTAAACAAGTGATCTGATTATAATATGGACCTAGTATGCATGCATGCTGCACACTGCCATTGTGTTTGTTAATCTGACCTGAGTAGATATGTGCTTCTTTGGCATTCGCCAGAGGTTCAAACTGAAACTCGTTCAAACCAAAAACATTCAAAAATATTTTCCACAAATGAGCTTACTGCTCTCTGTCATTGTCTTTTTTCACGAGAGTGGAAGCTTTGCTTAAGTGGGGGTACATAAAGTAACACAAGTAATTTTTTATAAAAAAGTGCTTAAACAAAGATAACTTTATTTTCAATTTTGACTTTTCAGCATCTATTTTGTTTACCTTAGACATATAAATGAACTGACTCAATGCAAAACATTGGATTAATTAAAATAAGATCAAATTGAGCAGCATACTTGGAATTACAGCATTGGAATACTGACATAATATCATATACATTATGGGCTCTATGTACAAAATTTGATTCCCTACAAATCTCAAATTAACCAATTCTGACTTAGAATCAAAGATAGTATCCAAAAATCTGTCATATGATAAGGGAATCCAAGATCATACCTGTAAACAACTCTTGCAGTTCTCAAACACTTTCTGGAGCTTCGTTTTACATA
Source organism: Lingula anatina (assembly GCF_001039355.2). The sequence continues at coordinate 178,499 of NW_019775448.1, read as the reverse complement.
GTGCAAAAAGTTCACTCTCTTCCAAGATTTCTACAGCCTCCATTTCCGCAGACAAAATCTCTACAAGTTGGTCAGAATCTGAGGACTTTTCATCTGGCAATACTTTAGGTGGCACAAGGACTTTGCTTTCTGATGTGACTGGTGGGGAGGTTGACACAACAGCGCCACCTTCAGGAGAGCTAAGAAGGGGTGATGCTTGTGGTGGCTTTGCCCCCTCATCACAAGGAGGAAGTAAAACTGGTTTTCCTGTTTTTGGTGGCGAGCTGTTGCCTGCAGGTTTTGACAGTAATTCTGAGCCTGGTGGTGGTCCATTCCCTGGGTTTAAACCTATTTTGGAAAAAAAAATGATTATCCACCATTTAGTACACTCATCAAACTGCAAATTCTCATCTTCCTAGTGTTATCTTCAACATGAATTTTTTGTCTTATTACTTGTCAATATATTAATTCCTGATGGAGTTTATAATAAAGATAATGTTAAATCAAACAGATAACTTTGAATTGAAATAGATAAATAACATAACTATATTACAAACTCCCATACTTCAACTTACATGAATTTGCACCCACATTTGTAGTTGGATCTTGTGGAAATGCAACTCTTTTATTTAGGGATGCTTTCTTTGTATTTGAGGCATTAGAATCCACATTGTAGAAAAACATAGGGGGATCATTCCAGCCCCTCTCCAGATTACCTTAGTAAATGAAAAAATATGTTTAAAAGTTAAAGGCATATGCTCCATGAATAAACAAAGGTATCAATTTTGTCTACATGACTACTGCATCTTCAAATAATATATATAAAATATCGAGAAGTTCAAAGTAGTGATATATGCTGTCATTTTCAGATACCAGTAGTTATATATATATATATATATATATATATATATATATATATATATATATATATATATTGTACAGAAGAGGGGCATATCAACAGATTTATATAAAATGAGTTTCAGTTTTAAGAAACCTATATTATCATAGTGATACCAAGATGAAAATGAGATTCAAAAGCAATAAGTCCTATTCTGAGGTGCATGTCCATTAACCAAACCACTGTCTGACCCGTCAGCCATATGTCTAAATTGCACTTTTAAAAACAGACTCAGATAATCCTCGTTCACAATGAGTTTTAAAACTTCTGACAGCTGAAGGCAAGAAAAAAGTACATGTAGATGACACATGCTTGCACTGCACCATTGTGTTCAGGGAGGGCCAAATGTGTATCACTGGCAGGTGTCTATTTTACACTGCTATTGTAGTATAGAATGTAGAGCTACATGCAAAGAAGTAAGAAGCAGAATATTTAGACCCAGGCGCAGTCAGTGTCAGAGTTGCCGCTGGTACGATTCAATGTCACACAGGATAACTGAGTTTAATTTCTAGACATCTACTGCATAAAAGACATCACGAGAATTAAGATATACAATTCAATGTTCAGAGACAAATATTTCAATCGTATGGCAGTACTCTGGCATCTAAAACGTACCAACCCTTTGCTTTTCCGTGATGTCATATTTGGTGCGGGACAGTCCTCGCATGTGTTGCCGCCATGTTTTTGAACATCAGTAAAGGACTTCGTTAATGCCAGTGTTAAGTTTTGTACTCTTTATATTTTGGTTAGAAAACATGATAGGTTGCGGTATAGTCGGTTGTTCCAATAGAAGTGGCAGAGATCTAAGTTATTTCAAAGTTATACTGGAACAGGGAGATGAAACAAAAAGAAAATCTGAAGAAAGGAGACGCAATGTGGAAGGCAGCTTTACATAGAAAAGACATTACGTCGGAAGAAAAATGGGATAGAACGTTCGTTTGCTCAAAGCACTTTGTTGGAGGTATGCCACTTTTGAAAATTGTTAATTGCACTAGAGTGTTCTTGGCACGTTGTCAAAAAGCCATTATTTATACTTAAAAATCTTAATACTGAGGGGCGGGACCTCTGACGGGCAGTCACATTTCCCTACTTTTCCTGTTTGTACCAGAAATTGCAAGTAACATATAAGTGAATTCAATTTCATAATTGTTATGATGTGTAAAGTTATTGTACACCAAACAGAATTGTTGCTCTTTTTTAATTGTCTGCATGGATTGTTCTCTAAAGAGTTGAGCTAAAGTTTACATCTCTCATACTCTATGCAGTCAGTGATGTTTTTTTATGACATGTTAAGTGCATTGAGTTTTTTTTGTCTGTTACTACGTAATGTTTCTTTTTTGTTGTTATTTTAATATAGGAAAAAGTGCATACTAGTATCTGCAGGACAGCAACAATCTGTCCTGGATTCCAACACTTTCTTTAGGCCACACATCAACGACGACAACAGGGTCAACTAATGCAACTTAGATACCAGCAGTACAGTCAGCGAGGCAATAAAAGAAAAGTAATAGATGTAATCTCATCACTTTCAACTCTGTAAACTCCTTGTTTTCTTTCTGGGAATATGCCCTTAGAAGATGATATGGCAAACTCAGACATTCCACAAGGAGCTGAGGAGGCCATGGCCATATCTGAGGAATCAGATCCTAAAAACTGTGAGATAGTAACTCAAACATGTGACAAGGGGATTCAAACCGAGGGCATAGGGACCCAAACTGACTTAACATCTGGACATATTGAACAAATTGAAAATGACTACAATGCAAGGGTTGCAGATTCAACTGCTTTGAAAAAGTATACATTCTCAAGAGAGGGTCTTTACAGCTTTTTAGATATACCAGTAAATGTGTCAGTGTAAACTTTTCGAAAAAGTTTTCATCCTGTCCTTGATCTGCTGATTGATCTTCTTAGTGCACTGGGCATAAAGAGAAAGTCTGAGGGTATCAATGCTAATGTCATTCAGAAAAGAATTTGGTGAGAAAGTTGCAGTTATTAGGGATTGTTTGGAAGTATATATTGAAAACCCTCTTGAACCAAGTGTACACTTATTCCAACTATAAACACTACCATTCAGTTAAATATCTCATTGGAATTGCTCCACTGAGAGTTGGGATGGACGAACATTAGGTAAACATTTCACTGAAGAATATGGGTTCTATAGAATCTTTTGCCAGGTAATTTTGTATGGTGGGTAGGGGGTTTACAATTGAAGAATCTATGGGTTTTTATCAAGCAGAATTAGCCATTCCTGCATTGATCAAGGGGAAATCGCAGTTGCGTCACATGGATTTAGAAGAACATGCAAAATTGTGAATGTACATATATTCATGTTGAACGTGTCATTGGTCTAGTATGTTGCAAGTTTCAGATTTTAGTACTTCACCAACAGAATTTTTGAGACTCCAAAATGGGGAAAATTACCCAACTATAGATAAGATTGTATGTCTGTTGTTCTCTTACAAATATGTGCCCATTGATTATATCTTTTGATTAAATGGAATAAGTGAATTGATTAATAATTTTTATTCTTCCGTTATTTGAATTGTATATTTAGCGCCCAAAGAATATATATATTTTAGTCTTCAGTATATACGGTGAATTATATATGGTTAGCACCCAAAGTATACATATTTGTAGCACTGGTGTTATTTTCAGTAATAAAATTGAATAGTTATTGACGTTACTTTCTCTATTGTTGCACTCAAGTGGTCTTTAAAGAAAAAACTCTATTAAAGAAAAATGTATGTTACAATTTTAAAGGAATTTTCTTTATTGAGTGTCAATTATCACTAAAAAGACAAACTAATTTTTAAGCCTTTCTTATAAAGAATTTATTTTTGGGAAAAATAAATCGTGGTACTTTCTCTGCATTTTATAATCACTTTCCAAAATTCCAATGGGAATCAGTTCACTAACTGCAAACTGAAAGGACTTGAAATAAACTACTTGTAAAACATATATACAGTTAAGGATAAGTAAACAAAAATGCACCTGTGAGACATTCATTGCACAATAATATCCACTGTTATAATGCTATCAAAGACGTGAATGGATATCAAATCAGTTCACTGACCGCAAACTGAAAGGGCTTGNACAAAGATAATGTTAAATCAAACAGATAACTTTGAATTGAAATAGATAAATAACATAACTATATTACAAACTCCCATACTTCAACTTACATGAATTTGCACCCACATTTGTAGTTGGATCTTGTGGAAATGCAACTCTTTTATTTAGGGATGCTTTCTTTGTAGCATTTGAGGCATTAGAATCCACATTGTAGAAAAACATAGGGGGATCATTCCAGCCCCTCTCCAGATTACCTTAGCAAATGAAAAAATATGTTTAAAAGTTAAAGGCATATGCTCCATGAATTAAAAAAGGTATCAATTTTGTCTACATGACTACTGCATCTTCAAATACAGGTAATATATATAAAATATCGAGAAGTTCAAAGTAGTGATATATGCTGTCATTTTCAGATACCAGTAGTTATATATATTGTATAGAAGAGGGGCATATCAACAGATTTATATAAAATGAGTTTCAGTTTTAAGAAACCTATATTATCATAGTGATACCAAGATGAAAATGAGATTCAAAAGCAATAAGTCCTATTCTGAGGTGCATGTCCATTAACCAAACCACTGTCTGACCCGTCAGCTATATGTCTAAATTGCACTTTTAAAAACAGACTCAGATAATCCTCGTTCACAATGAGTTTTAAAACTTCTGACAGCTGAAGGCAAGAAAAAAGTACATGTAGATGACACATGCTTGCACTGCACCATTGTGTTCAGGGAGGGCCAAATGTGTATCACTGGCAGGTGTCTATTTTACACTGCTATTGTAGTATAGAATGTAGAGCTACATGCAAAGAAGTAAGAAGCAGAATATTTAGACCCAGGCGCAGTCAGTGTCAGAGTTGCCGCTGGTACGATTCAATGTCACACAGGATAACTGAGTTTAATTTCTAGACATCTACTGCATAAAAGACATCACGAGAATTAAGATATACAATTCAATGTTCAGAGACAAATATTTCAATCGTATGGCAGTACTCTGGCATCTAAAACGTACCAACTGCGAAAAAATCTAAATTAATTTGGTGCCAACTCACCAGGTCTGGAGGCTGCCATTTTGGACAAGTCACATGATCAAATTTCTATCCAATGAAAAGACCCCAAGTCCTCCAGAGCAAAGCTGTTCAACCTAGAGGAGTTCCCCAATATCTTTACATCTGTTAGGAAAACAGGCTTATTATTTAACCACAAAATAATTCATTTTTCTAACTAAAACATCGAAACAATATCCAGTGCATTTTCTACTTTGCATTTGTCTAAAATTAACTTGCAGTTTATTTCTAGAAATTATGCGGTTAGGGGGAGTCGTGCAGGGTTATCCCAACAGCCACAGCCGACCGAAGTCTGTCGTGTTCTTCAATGTGTGACTTTTATAGCTCTGAAGTGACACCAGGGCGTCAACCAATATTGACCACGATGATGCGAAGCTACAAAAACTGACCTCGTACCATTAAGAAACAAAAGCGATACTGTTATTGGGACGGTCTTGTCAGAAACGATGATAAAGAGATCGACGACAACAGCAGTAACAGTGACACTCCTGTGTGTACTGTGTGTCGGTGAAAGTCAACAACAGGCCCCCGTTACAACTTTAAAACAAAAAGCACAGGATTTTAGTGAGTATTCTTTTTAACTGAATAAGCTAAAGGTGTTTACACGTTTACTTACCACAAGATTCACTGATTCATTCTGTGAAACTAAGTTCACCGAATGGAATTTGATATCAGGCAGTGTAAGTAAATTTGAGGAAATGTGATATTGAAAGTGAACGTTCGACTCTATTTTCATGTGAACACGTACTGTTTTATGATACAAAAGTGTGTCCTGTGTATAAATGCCAGCCATTTTGACCTATAAAAGTTATAGATGACTCATGCAACCAGACATCCAGACCGATTATATACAGTGTTTGCCCTACAAATACAATTTCACCTATCTATATCTTCCACACCAGTTAATTAGAGCAAATTTTAGAAAAACTGATAATACAAAAATATTGGAAAACTTTCATTCTTGTTTAGCATGACAGGTTCATTACAGAAATAAGTATTATGAATTGGACTTGATTGTCATAATAATAGGTGCTGGACATCTCTCATAGAAGCTTTGTGATGTTACTGATAATCTATACCAATCAGGAAAACTTTTTTATTATTATTTTAAAAAAACACTGGTAATTGGGCATACCCTATGGGTTGGGGCTTACACATGTCTCGTGTTTGTTTTTTATTTATGTATTTTTAATTGTGTACAAATGTTAACTCTGCATAGTTGAGCTCTGTTAACTTTACATACGGGTTATATGGAGTCTTATGAGAGGTGTTAATCAGTCAGACTGAGTTGAAAATATAAAGTGATTACTTTCTTCGGGAATTAAATCCTTGGGACAAATTTAAGTGGAAAATAATTAAAACAGATGTTAAAATACTTGGTGTAAATAGGATCATTTATGTATGACATTTACTCTTTAGGTGTACATGTACTTTGATCTGGTGCCATATTCTTGCCTTGTTCATGGGAAAAAATGGCACACATATATCTAATATTCATATGATACAGTGGCTTCTTGGCACTCAGTTTAAAATGAACTCCTTGAATTACACGTGTATTATACATGTACAACTTGTTTACTTTAGGTTTTAAAACACAATTAGCCGTTTGCTTTGGCTGACCAATACAAGGTACTTGCCAGATGACCATATTTTCTTAAAAATAGACCAGCCAATGAATGGTTATCCACCAAGCCCATATGAAGGAATCTAGATAAGAGAAAGGCCATGGTTGAAATTGTCTCATTGGGTTTATTTTGCTATTTTAGTTACACTGCTATGCCATGTCTTTTATTCAAATAAACGGGTGTCTGAATTTCAGTGTCATGTGTCAACACACTGCTCTGTACCTGACACTGTATCTCTGCTGGCTGACATAGCATCCTGATTCACTATGTTTATTTATGGTGTAAACAGTTGAAATAAGTCATTGTTATTAATGGATTCAAACATAAGAGGAGATAAGACTAGCTGAAGGCAGAAATAATATGGTGGTTTGTTTTCATTATGTACACAGTAAGACATGGTAGGTTCTACAATAGATTGACTCAACTAGGCTCAAGTTTTGCTCATTTTATTGGGATGGAATTTATCTGAGATTATATATTTTTTGGGATTTATCTTACATTATATATTTTTAGTGCAGTTTTGCTCCTTTATTTCTTTATTTATAAATGTTCATTTTGTTATTTATTCTACATGGAGTATAGTATTTCCTTGTATCAATTGTCACAGAATTTGAAAGATGTCATTCCTATCACTGATTATTTGAGTTTTTTGGTATTGGCAATACATTATTGATTACACAAAGCTAACTTATGCTTTGCATTGACAACAACACTGTCATTTCCAGTCTCATATCCTGGACCTTATTACTAGTATTTGAATGCTATGTATACACGTAATAGCAGCTTTTGCAGCCGCACACACAAGAAAAAGATATATATGGGTACTGTATACAGGGGCTCAGCACACATATTTAGCTACTGCCCCTGCATCAATGAGCATGCTGAGGTTCTGTCTTTTTTATAATTAGAAATATGCTGCTCTGATTGATACTAAAAATATTTCCCTCTTCTTGGCTCTCTGCACAGGTAGCTCACCTGTGTAATAGGGTGCAGGTACTGACCCAATTTTTAGGGTAAAAATTAGGTAGGTATAAAGTGATAACTGTTTGTTTTGGTCAAAAAAATGGATTTTTCTAGTGTAAAGGATGATTTCCTTTAACTTAGCAATGGTTAATGAATCCATTCCGACATTCAAAGTTAGTCCATGGAATTTTTCTGAAAAGTATTTTTTTTTTTTTTGTAATAAACTCCTTGAATAAAACAGTGAATCCATCTACCTGCCTGCTTATTGTGTTGAATGCAGCTTGTTTTGAGATGAATTGTTGGAAGAGCCCCAACATACCAAGGAAGCCTTGCATGGTAACTTATAAGGTTGCTTTTCATGATTGTTTCGTATGGACGTAGGTGTCTGGTTCTATTTGTTTGTTTGTTTGTTTGCCACAGTTAATTTCCATCTGCTAGTGTATCTCTCTGTCTGGCTGGCTGGCTTTGAGTATCCACCCACATCAGCCTTGTCTGTTTATTAGTCTACCTTTATCAGAATATAGATCTGGGCCCTGTAACTCGAAAGCATCGCGTACTACGAATAGCGATATCACATAGAGGCTACAATGTATATGGGGCAAGTATGGGCGAGTTATGGAATCGGGATGCTTGCGCTCGGTCGCAGTGCGCGATGCTTTCGAGTTATGGGGCCCTGTACTTCTTGGCCCCGATGCTGGATAGTTCTATCCCATAATTAAAACTGTCCATCTGATAAAATTGTCATTCTCTGAACAGTTTCCCTGAGAATAGCAACCATTTTTAACCACTGGATAGCAATATCAGAGACAAAAATATATAGCATTTTGGAAACCTTACTTCATTCAAAGGATAACTGGCCACAGAATAACAGTTTTATCCAATCCATATAGGATGGCTCTATCCATTGTTGATGAAACTGGGTCCTGCTGTGTGCCGTTTGTCCATCTGTCAATCTTTGTTTTAAATTGTTTGTTAACATCTGTATATTCTGTTAGGTATCGCTTAGTTATAATGTCAAGGTTGAAGATTTAAAGTAGGGGCAGTACTCTTCATAATTACATGAGAAACCTTATCACAGAAGAGTGAGATGAGAGATGTGGCCTTTTTATTTGACTAAGACTTGTAAATCACTTGATAGTTGTTTTTGATCTCCTTGCTGTATTTTAAGAACTGAAGGCCATATTATCAGTTACAGCCAAACAACTGTGGAAGTGAAGTCATACATTTTACTTCATAATAACATAAATTTAAATGAATAATATTGGGTTCACATTAACATGAATTATTATTAAGCAAAACAAATGAAGGCAGTTCAGTGAACATTTGCATGCCTGATGCTACATAGACTCAGCATTTTTATTGGGAAAATTGGAAGATTTTTTTTCTATATAAATAAATGTGTAGTTGAATAAAAAAAAAGGTGTTCCAAAAAACTATAGTTCAAGGTCCAAGAAGAAATTAAGCCTGTTTATTTGAGTGCATTATTTATAAGTCATTCATTATTAATTGTTTTGGCAAAACATTGGTAAGGACAAATCATGTAAAAGTATATATTTCAAGCTAGAAATAAGAGTCCAGATAGACATGAATATACATTATGTACTAGCAGTCGAACAAAACTGTCTAAAGGCAAAAATTAGCATCAATTAACCTTTAAGAGAATAAAAAGGTGTAATGAAATTTACTTTGAGATAGATGTGCTCTCAGAGAGAGCTTTTTCCTAATGTCATGGTTAGGTAAAGATTGATAACTATTATGTGGCCTTTACAATGTTTACTCTCTGGTGGCTGATGACTAAGGTCGACTGCAGTGAGATTGTCTTGAATGGATGTTATTTGTAGTACTAATTAGAAATTAGATGACTGCACTTTAATGTATGTCTTCCCTTACTGCTAATTACTGAGTGATGTACATGCCGGCACTGCCATGTGCAAGTTTATATATAAATATTAACATGCATGCACATAAACACGTGAGATAGTCCACAAACACGTGCAGTAAAGCAAGCATGCACATTAAGAGTGTCCATCGCATGCACTCAGACTTAATCCACCTGTTGATGGCAGAAGTGCCAAACCCAAGCACATACAGTACAGTAATTTAGGGCACATTCAGATTTACACATCATATTAGCGGGGAAAATCCAACTCGGCAGGAGATTCTCATTCAAGTCCAACCAGTGGAATCAGCTTAATCAGCACACAAATTAGTTAATAACCTCCTAGCTGCTCAAGGAGGCATATCAGACACTTACACTGATTCTGTTGATTGCACTTTAGTGAGAATCCTCTGCAGACTTGGACCGACCCAGCTTGTACAATGTGTGAATCTGAATGCCAGCTTAAACTCCTTCAGTTGCATGTTTGCTAATGCATCCAAGTATAAGTTTCACACACAGGTGGTAGTTTGTGTCTAATGTACTCATGTCAAGTAGAATAACAGGTATCTTATATATTAGTATGATTATACGAGCTGTTATGAGCACTGCTACAGATATGTGATAAATAGACATGGATATATTTAGGTTATGGTTATCCATGATCCCCTTCAAGTCTGCTTATATATCATCATGATTTGTTATGGTATGATATATAGTGTTGCACATATATATATAGTTGTCATGATTGTTAGACTCCTGCTATTATTTGATAATTTGCCAGTGGTTAAGGCAATGCTTTGGATAAGAAAAAGAAAATAAGACATTTGCTTTGGTAAACATGCATGATTTTGATCATAATTTTATTTATTTTGCCGAATTTTTCAGCTTACAAAAAAAAATCAATAGAAAGATGATTACAGCATAATTTTCATCTCTCAGAATCTGCCAAGGAAGGTGTATACATTTAGTATGTTTCTTGCGTTTTGTCTGTGTCAGTGATGGGTTCGTGCTACAAGGTATATGTGGCACAGGTCAGACAGTGCTCTCAGAGTTCACATGTTATCTTCACAGGTACAGTTAACCCCTGTCAATACCAAGGAGATAAGAGGGATTTTGAAATTGTTGCTGGTATCGCATTGATTTTGAGTTAAAATGTTAGTGAAGGAATAGATAGAATGTGTCATTTACTGCAGTTTTCCATAGGTTGAAGTTTCACTGTTTATATTTGTATATATTGGAAATTTGGCAGGCTACCCTACCTTTCTCCAGTCGTTGGCATCTGTTAGGATTTTTAGCATAATAACATCCTGTTTGTAAAGGAATATTAATCTCTCTTTAGGTATATATATGTTTTGCTATGTATTTTCAGATGTGAACATCAGTATGTGTTCACGTGCCTTGGCTGAGAAAACTGTATTTAGGTTATGTGTGTGTGTGCATGCATGTTTTTATGTATGAGTGCATGCATGCAGTCACCATACTTTCTCAGGTGTGTTTTACCAGATATCATAACTTTACCATGATACCACCTTGGGCATAATATACCTAGCAGTAGATGTGCTGTCACAATATACTAAAATCAAATCATTTTCAACTAAAACACATCTAATGCCCCTGCTGATAACAGTGGATTTCATTTAAATACCTCTCAAGGGTCTGTCAAAGTTAAGAGCATTGGTTGAAGTATGTTTTGGGGTTCATCTGAAATATTGTAAATTTACTTTTGATTTCAGTATTTCAAATTAATATTATTTATTATGTCATTAGATAAGTTTTCTTAATATCAACTATTTGAATTTTTTTTAGAAACCACCCCAGGAGCATTGTTGTTATTTTTAAACATTCACCACTTTATATTGGTAATAAAACTTTATTATTGCCAGTATTTTTGAAAACATCCAAGCTTATCCCATTCTCCATGTACTCTAGTACACGAGATGAAAAAGTTGCAAGTGTTGTGAGAAGAAGGTGTGAAGGAACTGATTAGTGTAATGAAGTGTCCCATTAGCTTGCTATTTGGCAGCAGAAATACAGGTGGCTCAGCTGGCGGGGTTGTTGGCTCAGCTGCCAGAAATAACCAGTGACCAAGTTGAGCTTTATTGTACAAGACGGCAGTAGGTTAAAAGTACCAATTGGTTGTTTAAGGTGCTCTCACTAGAACGAGTTCTGTTGCAACCAGGCTTTGGTAACGGTTGTCAGTGCACTTTGTTCACCTTTTTCTCCATAGATATTCTGAAATATTTATAATCAGGAAAATTTAGGTTTTTTTGCTGGTCAGATCCATTTTGATGTATAATTTTGCTGAAAGGGTAGAAAAAAAATTGTGCGCTGGCTTCAGTATGGTAAAATCTGTCAGTGTTAATGGGGCTCAGGTAAAATGCAGGTGTAGTTAGCTCACCTTTTCATGAATAATTAGGAAATGTAGACAACTTGTTTCACTTACAAGTGTAAATATATTGCACATTGGCTTTCACCTTTTACGTCTCTTCTATTTATCTATTTCAAAATCTATATGCTCTCTTGGAATGCTTATCATGATGACAAATACAATCGCACAGACTACTTCTACTCCCGATATTTTCAAGAAAATTAAAAACAAAATAAACTCTAATTGTAAAATGTCACTGTATTTTTTCTAGATTTTAAACTTCATGTCCTTTGCAGTCTTTATTAGAAAATGAGGGATATTTCTTGGTTGATGTATTTTTAAACATAGGAGTGTTTTATTTAAAAGGTGTTTTAAAAAAGACTCCAAGAAAACTGCACTTGTCAATGTGATCAAGTGTCATTTATCCACAAAGAAAACTGAGAATATATTATAAGTCATTAGCAATCTGTCCGTGGTTGCCAGTACTGTCTAATGTAGACAAAGAGATAATTGTTTCACCTTAAGTTCAAGGCCAGTTGTATAAATGCATCTTTGAATTGAACCCTTTATTTCCTTGTTGTATAATGTTGGTAGGTGAAATGAGCACTTCATATTGTGCTACTAATGTAAATTAAGGCCATGAACTTTGGGGTTGATTTATTTACAGTAATTGCAAGGTTTTTTTAAAGCACAGCTGATCATCACTGGCTGTATAATACACTGGCATCTTCTAAATATTTGAAATCCCAATCGCAGCATGCAAACTTGGATAGATCAGACTCTGGAAGCTGCATGCTGGCTGCCAGATATTGTGTAGATACCTATGCTAATTGTGCAACATTGTGAATATATCTCATAAAAAACATTGTTCATTATTTAAAGATGCAGGTTCTTTCACATGAAATAGTGACATTATCACATATGGTGGACATTGTTTTTCTTTTTGCCTGCACTAGCATCTACTGTTGATGGCAACTTTTCAAAGTGATCAGTTAGACTTAAGAGATAATTTTTTATTTACACACTCTTTTAAGTTGGTAACTATCTAGGTCCATTTTCAAACTGTCTATACCCAGGTACTGTTGCTGTCCAAAACACCAGCTCCTTTAACTGCCAACAACTACCTATCTTCATTGTACTTAAAGCATAGCATTGCTTGCATAAAATGGGTTCCATTTAAAACAAACCAGTTTAGTCGGATGATTATCTTAAAAGTTATTGATGAGTATTGGTATTATTATTGGCATCGAATACAATAGATAAGATGGTGATTACATTGGCACCTTAAAACAAGAGGAGGTGTTTAAGTATGTTAATCTGATTGCATTCAGCAAGAGTCCCCGTGGAGTTAGTGCTCATTTGCTAAGTTGACAAAATTCATTGTGGACATTCCCTAAGGGGCTCCTAGTATAGCATTCTTCGTAAAAAGCAATGTAGGCAGCTAAGAACAGTACCATGCCTTGTAAGACTCTATAGAAGATTCATTTATAAAAGGGAGCTTCCTTAAAAGTAAGAACTGGAAGTGAGAAAAACTGCATGCAAGAAGCATTTGATGTACATCATTGCCAGATTTTAATTGTAGAAAAATGCAGACACCTGGCTTTTTATAATCATGCAGGTATCTAAAATTATGGATTACAGTTATAAACAGTATGATTTTTCTGATGGTATAATTAAAGAATAATTCTTGGATTTCTATATTTTTTAAATTTTTTTTAAATGAGTTAAAAAATTAAAAAAAGAAACAAGCAAGCATATGCTGATTTGGCAATTAAGGGAATACAAGTGCGTTGAATATATATTTGTGTGGTTATAAAAACTGGTCACAGAACGAAGCGAGTTATTTTGCTGAAGATCAATGATGGTATTCCTGTCTATTTACCCAGCACAGCTTTTCCTGCAACATCTGTTCTGCTCTAGAATCACTCTGATGTGATTAAATCCCAATAAACATACAATGCGGCTGGCATGGCATTTATCTAGCAGTTTTTAGGGTAACAACTTGGGTTTATACACTTAAATCAATGATATAGACTGATACAGTTACTAGTATGCAGGCCTAGGTGTATAATAGTTGGACATAAATTTGTCTCGCTGAGGGTAGACTACTTGCTGGGCCGACCAAGGTGTTATTTTGACTAAATCGTTTCAATTTATTTAAATTTTATAACATAATTTCTGAAAATGGTTTAACCTGAAAATAAATAATAATATAATTTCATTGGTAGATAACTTCTTTTCCCCTTTTATTTCTGGATTATTGGTTAGGTAGTAATTAAAAAAAAAAAAAAAGATATTGGCTGAAGCTCACTTCTTTATACCTGTGCTAGTAAATGCCTATAAAGAATTGCTGGGGTTAACAGTTATTGCCTTCAAGGTTCTGGAGTAGAGTGCTGCCAAACATCAACCATCATATTACCATTAACCAATAACATGTATTTCTTGACTCTAGTACCAAGTTTCTTTGAATCACCTTGTTACGGATGTCATAAGATTTTATGTTCATTATTTATTTACTTGGTTGTTTAGCTTGCTGGTTGATTGGTTGTTGTACTACTTACATACATGTAGTTAGTTGTTTACTAAGTTGGTATAAAAGTGAACTATTAGCAAAAAGGATGATTTAGCAAACGCATGGACAGTTATATTTATTGGATGATGAATAGATAGAAGGGTAGTATTGGTCAAAATGACCTGAAAAACATATTGGTATACCCTTTCATAAGACCTCAGTAAAAGTTTTCTACTTCAATAAAAAAAACAACTTCATGAAGGGTGTGGTTAAGTTAATATAATAATTATATACTAGTAGCTGAAAAGTAAACTGCCATGAAAGAAAAACATTGTCCTGGACTAATGCTTGAAAATTGAGCAGTAAGTACAGTGCAGTATACAGAATATTATAGCAATGATTTGTCTACCTTTCAACCTTACATGTCTTCTGAACTATTTTGATGTTTGATGCAGTAACTCCACTTCAGAAGAGTGTACCACCCTTTAGGATACTGTATATCACTGAGTGTTATAGATTTGCCCACAGCACCACATGGTGAAAATAGAAAATGGAGCCTGTTCAGAGATATAAAACATTTAGACCAGACCTGCACAAATACAGTATTGAAAGTTGAGGACACTGTGATTATTATGTTGACCAGCTGTTACTTAATTATAAACGAGTGAGGAAAAATGAATTACCATTATAGCTGTATGTAATGCTTTTGTGTGTGTGTGTGTGTGTGTGTGTGTGTGTGTGTGTGTGTGTGTAGAATGTAGTTTTATACTTATGCCTGCATGGAATGTTTTGCCAGTAGAATGCTCAGTAGGACGATACTGTTGCTGCAGGCCTCAGGTTGCTAATGGAAAGAAAAAGGACACCTTGTTGAAGTCAGGTTAAATGTAGCACTCGGGTGACATGTGTGAAAATGTCATTGTTGAAACATAAGGTTACATGCCATTTACTGAAAAAAGTAAGATAATTTCCCATTTTGAAAAGAAAAAATTTCCAAATGTTAAATGTTACAAATGTATTATTTAACTATAAGATTACATTTATGATTTAGACCATAAAATTTGTTAGCACAGTTTTAAAGATAAAATTTCTGCCATTTGACCAGTAGATATATGTAGAGACAATGGGAGTTATTGTGCACTATCAGGAAACATGTCTAAGAGATAAAGGTGACTTGAAACTTTTTTGTACAAAAACAGGAA
Source organism: Lingula anatina (assembly GCF_001039355.2). The sequence continues at coordinate 162,938 of NW_019775448.1, read as the reverse complement.
AAAAATAAATAAAAGATTTATTGTTTGAAAACTTAGCAGGTGATTTTTTTTTTCAAAATTACTCATCTGATCAAACTAATGGGAATTTTAGCAGTTGTTAGAGATTGATTTTCTATCATTAAAAGATTTCCTAACCTGGCTAGTTGGTTTTAATTTGAACTAGTAGTATTTGATCTTTTAGTCCAAGCAAACCAAATGCCCTTTTTTCCAAGTGATGAAATTCGAATTGAGGAACCACCTACCAAGAAGGAATACTTTCACCTTTATATGCTTGGTGATATTTAATGTATTTCCCTCAAAGTATTTGGTTGCTTGTTTCTTCCTTGGCAAAAGTCACGTTTTGTCCACAAATAAATCCTGTGAAGTTCTCATTTTTATTCCCACGTGTAATCTTGCTTGTTATTACTATTAGTCTATAGTTTTATGTGTGTGTAGTGTACTGGTATAATCCCCCCATTTCCCACTGTCTGATCTATAGCCAATCAGCTGTATACCCCCACCCCACCTTGTTGATCACTTGTCAATTTGCTTTATTGATTGTGTTCTCTGTAAGTTTATATAAAAATACCTGCCTCATTTCTTAATTATCATCAAATGGTGCTAAGTTTTGCTTTTAAAGTACTCAATTTCAAGAAACTATTTAATGTGTCAGATAAAAATATTGGACATGTTTAAGCATCAGGTATGGTGTCACTGTTCAAATGGGGACTTTACGCCAAAAAAAAATCAACTTCACTAGCAATATCAAATGGTGTGATTGATTGGGCAGATTTGGTTGTCTGAATAACAGTGGGGTCTCTCAGCAACCTCTTTACCTGAAGTTGCTACCTTCCAATCCTAATCAGCTCATGTCTTAGCAGATCTCTGTACAGTATTGAGTACTATTTGGGTCAGAAGCAGTTAAAAAAAAAAAAATTAAAAGATTTTTTTTACAGTTGTTTATAACTGTAAGTTTAGAATCTACAGATTCATATAAGGGACCATTCCCAGACCCTGTCATACTAACTGTGGACCTATCTATCTCTGAGGGGATTCTCGCTAAATTGCAAGCAACTTAAGCGGCTTAGATGTCATGCCTACTGAAGTTGTTAGGGGGTAATTAACGATTGTTTAACAGCCTCAGTTGGCTTACCAGTTATCTAAGCCACTTAAGCTGAAAGCAATTTAGCCAGAAACTTTTTGGAGATGGATCGATCCTGTTAGATTGATCTAGGTAGGGGACCCAGTCTAAGAGGCAAAGTGCCACAGATAGCTATAGTTTTGCCCTCACCCCCCTCCTCCTCCGCAGTTAAAAAAAAAAAGCATTCTGTTGATAACAAGCCTTAGTGAAGGTCCCTTATCCAACCTCAGCAATCATTTCAAATGCATGGATTATCACAGAGACATTATCAGAGAACGGTGACTTGCTGCCTGTATCCCGATGTCAGCTCATTAGATCTGTCATCCCAAGAGAACATGCTGAGGTCCCTAGCCAGTTTTAGTGGAGGGATGATAAGAAACTTCATTTTCTCTTATCTTTAATGTTCAAAGCTTTTGCGTGAAGTTCCATTGGGTATAGTCTTGCGTGATATTATCCGAAAAAAATCTGTTTCACCAGTTAAGTTTTACAGGCTGGTCATTATTGATTTCAAATGACTTTGGAATCTGAATTGGAATTAGATTGCTATTATACTTTAAAAGAGACCTAAATTGTAGATCTATAATGTTTCATATTAGCTCAGTATCTCTCCTGTGCTTTTGCTAGGAAAGATCTAGAGGACAATGTTGCACCTACCAACAACTGAGTAGTAGTAGTAGCAGTAGTAACTTAGGCTTAAGCAAATATCTTTATTAATTTACAAGTAGTCATATTGTATAATNACGCCAGCATGTGGTGTAGTCAATTGATGGCTTTAGGCTTTGCGATTGTGTGTGTGTGTGTGTGTGTGTGTGTGTGTGTGTGTGTGTGTGTGTGTGTGTGTGTGTGTGTGTGTGTGTGTGTGTGTGTGTGTGTGAGAGAGAGAGAGAGAGAGAGTTTAATTTAGGTAAAGTGTGGTTGTGTACACTTCAACTTGTGCTTGTATAGTAAAAAGAAATGACTATGCCCATGCTTCTTTGTAAATTGTGACATAAACCAAGCTTAAGGTATAAATACAAGTGAAAATTCTTGGACTATCTTACAAAACTTGTTCAACTGGTAATAATAAAATCTGTGACTAAAAGACTCTGTCTTCCTTTTAAAATGGTGTTCTCCCAGCCTGTAACATTAAAGCTCATGATCATTCATAAGCAGTAGTGCAGAAAGCCAGAGATCATGTTTTGTATTGGCCTGCTTGAAGACAGTCTTTGATCTAGGATTCCAAAAGTCGCCAACTAAAGTTCAATCAGCACATGTCACTGAACATAGGTTAAGTAGAAAATAAGTGCATTTTCAGAAAAAGGAAAGACAACGTCATTATGGAATGTTATTTTCAAATCAAATAAAAAAGAAGCTAATTGCAATGGCTTTCCTTATAATATGGATCAGTGACCATCAGTTGTTGAATGTAATATCTGCTTGTGTTGCATACTGTGAACTTAACATATCTACATAGTACCAGGACATTTTAGATTGTCCTATGAATATCTCAACTTGTCACATTCTCTTTTCAGTTTCTCCGAGATGAGCTCCAGTACACAGATGGATTTGAAAGGCACAATATATTCCATGGCAATGACAAACAAATCACCGTAGATGAGCTATGGGTTCAGTGGAAGCAGTCGGAAGGTATACATCATGCAAGTTTATGTACTGTAGGGGGAGTGGAAGCATGGTTGGTATCACATAGTCAGATGACTGTAAAAAAAATAAAATAAAAAACTCCCTAGTCAAACCAATGACCCAGTCAGGTCAGAGACAATCAGTTAATGAAACTTTTTAAACTTTCTTTTTTTTTTTTTAGCACATGTAAGGTGATTTGTTTACTCTTGAAACATAGCGTGACCTGTGAGTGAATTAGCTGACCAGGGTAATAAGGCCACCAGTTAGGGTAGATATTTATCTATACTCTAGTCCTGTTTTGATGAATAATGATGGCTGGATGAGTGCACTTGTCCCTGTTAAAGTTCAACTAGAACACTTATGACCTTGGTCAGTGTTGATGCACGAGATGAATGGGACACGGGTGTTGATGGATGGGACTGGAGTGTTGATGAGTAAGGTACACAGGTCCAAAGAAAATGTGCTAATTTAATTTGTATTAGGCAAGGATGAGATTTTTCCGACTAATGGTTGATTTCCAACTTTTTTGGAGCCAAAAATATCATTGGCCTAGGCATACCCCTGGACTCCACTCTACGTTTTCCAACTTTTTCACTGAATGGCAGTCTTATCCTTGATTAGGTTTGGTTTTTTATTCATGCTTAGATGCAAGAAGGTATACTTTTTTCCCTCCTTCTTCCTTTTGATAATCGTTGGCATATTCAGTGGTCTTCTGGATGGGATAGTAAAAGACAATGGAACTGAAATTTTGTTCAGTTGCTGTTGTTGGGTTGACACACAACAGATGCTTTTTCTTCAGAACCACAAGCCTTGAGGCTTTCTTTTAAATGCCACCTTTCCTGTCAGTAATGCCACCAATGAAACCACACATGATGCTATATCCAAGCTCACACACATACATGCTATTAGATATTTCAGACCACGTTCAACACCGTTTTACAAAAACATGTTTCAGCTGACAGATCGTGAAGTTGACTTTGCAATCCCTCAAAAGCCCATTTACCTCAGTGTTAAACTTAAAGATAATTATAAAACATTTCTTCAATTATTAAAAACATCTTCCTTAAGTTAAAGCTGTGTTGTTGCGACCCCAGATTGCATTCCCTCGTAAGCACGCAAACGGGAGATGAATTTCCAAGATTTACACCATTAAACATGATGGCTGTAAGCAGTTTTTCAAGAGATCACCCTATTTTTGAGACTTCCAATTTCCATAGAAGTTGGATCAACCTAGCTCTAAATGATCCTTTTTACCAGTCAGAGCTTAACCAACAGCAAGTAATTTACCTCTGTTAAAAGGGTCATGGGCAGGACAGCAAAGGGACTAGAATGCCTTAATTGAACTGAATATGATCTGATCTGAGTTATCTTGACTCAACCAGAAAGAAACACAACTTGTCACAGTTAATGTGAACAAAACCTACTATTGATAAGGATGATGTTATAGTAGCACCTGCTTTTGGTAAATCGCGCATCTTGTTCTTCTTCATTTGCCTGGGCCTGATCTTTGTTGAATACAAATACACACACATACACACACACACACACACACGTCAAGAATAAGTATAATTAATCCACCTGATTTTTGACACTTCCTTGTCATGCAGTCATCATGTTCATCTTTTTATCACATTTCATTATCCATTTCTTTATTGGTATTTGACCATGAGTGGTTGGTCAGGCTAGCTGGCTTTTTAACATTATTCATGAAATTTAACTGCTATTTTTTAAAATTGTGTGTGCACAAAATATGTAGATAAGTTGAGAGAGTGAATGTTTTGATTTTTTTCTCATGTAGATGTGTTGTTTCTTGACAGAATTGCACCAAAGAGAAGAAAAAAAATATCTGAGAACCAATGAGCCAGATATAAACAATGACATAAATGCCATTGCAATTACTCCCTCGCTTTGGATAGTATCAAATAAAAATTATCTAATCAGTCTATGGAATATTTATCCAACATTTCTGCACTAGCCAAAATGAAATATTAAAGGTTACAGCCAGCTTACAACTTGATGATACCAGCTTTTATTTTGATGTCTTGATGTACAAGTGTAATATCATAGTGTCACAGAATTGGGCCACTGAGCCATTTCTCCTTTCTTTTTCCTTAAAACCCAAAACCATATCTGTTATTAAAGAACATTCTAAGGAAGTTTTTATGTCATATTTATATAAATTGTCTGAATCATCATCATTATAGTTTGAAATTTGTGTCGAAACAACATTGGTTGATAATAGTATGATGAAAATAATACAGAACGTGAACCACCGGCTGTGCATGACATTCATGTGAACTACAGAGAGTATTATGTAATAAAAAAACTCAGTTTTTAAAAACTTTTTACGATAATTCCAGCATGCAAGGGTATCATGATTGTAATTTTTGACTTTGAAATTGTTCTCTTCAGTGTATAACTGGACAGTAGATGATGTCTTGGACTGGGTTACTGTCAGCGTTGACCTGCCACAATATGCAGAGAACTTCAGGGTCAATGCAGTGGATGGAACAGTTTTACCAAGGTAAGTCACTTAGGAATAAGTATCGTAAGAAGTTCACAATTCAAACTTCTAGCAGTTGTTACAGGCCAGGACAAAGGTCTTCTGAAATCTTTTTGTGTAAGCATGTTTGTGGTTAGGACTCCAAGCGTGAAATAATATGATAGGAAGATTGTTTGATAATGTTTTAGTACAAATAAAAAAGATTATGACAGAACTATTTTGCTATGCAGTCTATCTCAATAATGTAACAATACCTTGTCTTCTAATGGTGCACAATAACTTCAGTCTGTTCTGAATCAAAATTTAGCTGAAGGTCTCCTTCATAGAACTTGACAATTTTGATCATGTTACACCAGTTCTTCCTGGTCGGTACATTAGCTGTAGACCTGTATCTCAAAAGATAGCTTACACAATGTTACTCTTGGCTTTTCAAATTTAATATCTGTTTTTTATCAAGAAGTGTGTTATTTTGAACTTATTCCACTTTCAGAATTGCAGCAAACAGCAACCATTTTCTCAGTGGGATTTTAGGGATAAAAAACCCAGTGCACAAACAAAAATTGTCTCTAAAAGCTATGGATGTAGTTCTGTTTGGTCCACCGAAAAGTAAGTTCTCAGTACAATTCCACTCTATATGGAAGCAGTTATGGTGTTTACAATCAGAGAGGGTTTTGGCAGCATGTAGAATTGATGAATGCCTGAACTCTTTGCTTGTCATTTATATATACATACATACATATATATATATGTTACAGAAATTTTCATATACATAACAGCAGCATATCTCTTCTTGCTCATTCCCAATAAAGCTAGCATTCTACATAGATTGGTTCAACTCAGCAAGGACTCTCATTGCATGCCATCAAATTAACATGACTCCTCCTGTTGTTGAGTACAATACATTGGAAACAAAAGGAGGCATGTTAATCTGTTTAACTGATTGCAATCAGCTAGAGTCCCCTTAGAGTTGGATTGAACTAGCGAGTACAATATTTTCATTGTGAATGAGCCCTCATTAACGAGATGGTAACTCCATATCTTTCAGAAGGCCACAGTTACATCAAGGATATTGCCCTGGTGGCATCTTTGGTCATTGCTATAGGAGGCTGCTGGTTTGCCTATATACAGCACAAGTATTCCCAATCACATATGAAGAAGATGATCACAGATCTGGATAACCTGCAGAGAGCAGAGGATGCTCTGACAGAGCTACAAGAGAAGTATGAGTTGCTATTATATAAGTGAGAAGTAATTGACAGGATATTAAAGGCAATTAAATGCCAAGCGCGCACTGATTAGCAGAAGGAGCCTAAAGCTTTTCAGCCTACTTGTCTTGTTGACTAACAGGTCTAGGAAAACTAGTAGCTTTAAAAATCTTTTTGTCATACTGCTCCAACATTTAATCTATGTGTCCAGTTTCTTTGAACCAGTCACTAACATGGCATACTAGATAAGTATCATGTGTACATAAATGGAGGGAATAATTTGTTATTGATGTCTTATTTCTAGCTCACACATGCATAGGAAAAAAAAGGAGAGTGATTTACTGGAAAAGAATCAGTCACCCTATTTCATAAAAAAAAACATTGATATTGGGATATAGACCTGTAACTGATAAGCTTTAGGCATAATTTAATAACAGTAAAATAACTTTTATGTGAGATTATAAATAGATAACATAAAATCAATAACAATTGAATTATGCCTATATCACATCTAAAATCAATAACGTAAAATCATCCACTATTAGATTATATCTATAACATACCTTAAATCAGTGCTGTTAAACCAACCATTATTAGATTATATCTTAGACTACTAGTAGATCATACATTTAGTCAATAACATAAAATCAACCACTATAAGATTATATCTATATCATACCTTAAATCAATTATGTAAAATCAACCACTATAAGATTATATCTGTGACATACCTTAAATCAATGCTATAAAATCAGTCACTAAAGAACTGTATCTGTAACCTCTGTAGGCTGCAGAGAGCCCAGAAGAGCCAACAGGAGGTGGTACAGGAGAAACAGCACCTGGAGGCCAAGATGAAGGATGAGATTCAGGATGCCAAGCTGGAAGCAGAAAGGCTGAAGCTGGCCAGGGAGGGCACGGAGGCGGACATGACTCGGTTAAAGCTGGCAGAGGAAGAATTGGCTCAGGTGGGAATCTATAGGCACATGCTTTGGTCAGGGATTGGGAAATTTTTTATGTTTTAATTCCTTCTTTGTTTGTGGAAAGCAAACAGTTTTGAATGTTTCTGGGTTTAATATCAGTTGGCAAGGGAATTTTAAGGGAGGTTGGGATGGGAGGCTTGTTTACTTCCTAAAAAGCATTATTTACCTCAATCCTTTTCTAATCAGTCACTTTTGAGCCCCTCTCTCTCTCTCTCTCTCTCTCTCTCTCTCTCTCTCCATTGAAATTATTAAAGCTAAAAGCTACAGACTTTTTTTTCATGCAACACTGCTCTCAGTTCCATGCACCACCTTCTTTGTATGCTCGGTGCCTGATGAAAATTACATCAGCCTAGGAGAGTGAACACATGCAACATATAACAGACATGGGATGAGCATTAGAACAAGTGCACATTGCATGTCTCCTAAACGTTACACAATTTATCAGTACAGTCTCTGTGGTGTCCAGTTCCTAGTATCCAGGTTTATAGAAAACCTCTGTAATCACTGCAGCAAACATTGCATGTCGCCCTTCCTTTAAATTTAACACCAACCTCTTCCCATGTTATAACAAAATTATCCAAGCTAATTTTGTATTACCAAGGCAACTAAATGTGTACAAGTCAGGTTTACATATTTCCATGGCAACATGTGCAAGATGGCATGACAGAATGTTGCTGGATCTGTTCATCAGAGATCAATAGTCAAAGGTGTGAAACAATGGTTAGCCAGTACTGTTGGTGAATTAACTGGAAAGTGCATCAGTCTTTGTGACACTTGATAAGATTCTTGTTAAGAGTTGTTGGAAAGTGGTTTCATTCAGTGAACATAAACCAAAAGTTGTGTGTGGACTTCAACACTTTTATTTAATTAAAAATGACTTTATTTCTGATAAGAGCAGTACATAGTGCCAGTGGTGATTGTTTTTGCTTTGGATGCATCAAAGTGGATTCACAGGCCGTAAAATTAATCCAATTCTTTATTTCAATCTTTTAACATTTTAACAAACCAAGGCCAATACAGCCATTGATCTTTTCTTGTTATTTTCCAGACTTTATGTTGCATCATATATATATTTTGTTCTCCTGCTTGAAAATCTTAGCTTAACCATTCCTGTATTTGACCCAGTGCTTTATAATCATGGTAATATTGACAATATCTTATGTTTTCAGGTAAGGTCTGCCCTGCTGCAGGCAGAGCGCGAGTTGGAAAACATGAACTGGCGACCTCCAGCTGACCTTCAGGACTGGCTCCAGCTGACCTACGAGATAGAGCTGACGCATTACAACACCAAGAAGCTGAGCGCTGAGAGACAGCTGGCTGCAGCCAAAGATGCTGTGAGTAGGAGGGAAAAATAAAATACTGAAATTAGGCAAAAAAAATAGATTAGGAGGAAGGGGTGGATCTGTGTTAATTATGTTAACCCCCCCCCCCCCAGGAATGGGAATGTTTGTCCTTGTCCTATCTTTGTCCTATCTTGATTCCTTATGTCCATTATATTAAGCAAAATTGAAAGCATGGTTATATATCGAGAAGATGCAGAGATATTTAAGTTCAGTTTGTATTTCATAAACTTTCAGTAGTACCCTCACACAGCTCTTGTCTTTTCATTCATTGCAGTCATTATTATTAATCTTTTATGTATCTTTTTGTTAGTGTGAGAGAATTCGTAAGAAAAGATCAGCATTCATGGGCTCTCTACGGCTGGCACACAGCAGCTCTATAGATGATGTAGATAGAAGAATAATTGATGCCAGGTAACATCTAGAAGTCTGATAACTTGACAGTACAGAGTGTTTTGGAAGCCCTTATTGTCAATGTTTACATATATTTCTGCATCTTAATTTATAAAGTTGCATACATTGACACAAATTTACATATAAAGTTGGGCATACATTTCTTTACTCGCTGTGCTGTATTAGATTCATCCCCAAAGAAGTAGCGTTTATAGTTATGTGCACTACAATATTTGGAATACAAATAAAATTATTCTATCTTCTTTAGTTATTTGGCTTGCAATTGGTCAGTTTGCACTTTGCCAAGTACGGTAGTGATACCTATCATCCATGATCTTCATTTATCCATTTCTGCACCAGATCTTCGTTGGAAGAAGTGGGTCGAGATTTACAAGAGCGCCTCCAAAGATGGCGGCAGATTGAGGAGCTGACAGGCTTCGCCATCCTCACCAACCCAGGAATGGCTCAACTGTCCTCCAAACTCTATGGCAGTTCTCACCCGCAAGGTAAAACAGTCAAGAAATTTGCTTTATATGATCCAAATGGGGAAATGTGTTTTATATGGGAAAAAAATGCATTATTTCAGTGGAAAATAGGCCTTCTGTAACTTAGTAATCTCTTGGAAATATGTTTTATAATAGTGACACCTACAATATGATCATAAGCAGTGAAGCTAGAAACTATTTAACTTGTATCCACTTGAAATATTTTGATCAATCATATAGAGGCATGGATATGTCTAAGTTGAGCATGTAGTTGATTTTCGTCTTGATATTCCAGTGAACGTGCAAAGTGAACTGTCTTCAAGTTGGTAATTATTGTTTTTGTTTTCATATACCACACCATTTTCATAATCTTTGTTAAATGCCAGGTCTATTGTAGGTATAGATAAGAATAATAACAAAAAGGAATGGAAGAGCAGAGCCTACTTGCTGTGGACCAAAGCAATGGTGGACGACTCTGACGAAGACTTTATATAATATTCATTTTTGTTTCAAATCTGGTACGTTTGGGTTTTTTACTCGATTCCAATACTTCAACAGATATTATTGTGAAATCTGAATGTTAGGTTGGTTCCCATTTTAGGTCATGATACTGCAGCATATCTGAGACCCACAGATTTAGACGATGGGTCAGATGAAGATATCCCTCCAGGTTATCATGCTGCAGGTATGGTACTGCCATCTATAGGCCAGATGTAATACTAGTAGTGGAGAGAACAGTAGTGGTAGTGATGCTTGCAGAGCTGGGCTTACTCTAGACAAAACAGCAAGAACAGCTCAAATCTGATCCCTTAAAATTTACATACTGAGATAAATTCAGTGGGAAATGATGATGGCATTATTATCATAATTATTATTTAATTTAGTTGGGGAAAATCTTTGAGGCCATTGATTTAGATTTGTCATTCTTCTAGCTTGAGCCCAGCTTTGGTGGTTGGATTGGTTTTGGTGGATTGATTCTGGGTTATTGAACTCCTCATTGTAGAGATTGCTTTGGGTCTTCATCATTGCTGCATATATTATTATCTATGGAATTATTATGGCCAGCTAGGTAATCAGGGGATGTTCTTTATCACCTGTCTTGACTGTATACTACAAGGTGATGGGTGATAACTGACTTAAATATGCCTTGGGTATTGGTGGTATTGGGTGTTTTATTTTAAAAAGAAAAAATTTATTTGATGATGAAAGTTACAAAACTTATACATTTTTATTGATATTGGACAATATATAATCATATGATACCATCTTCAAATGATATTTATTTATTTATTTATTTATTTATTTATTTATTTATTATTTACAAAATCCAAATCAAAAAGAGGAATAGGCATATGCAAGTTTGGAACATGTGAACCACTTGGGTGGTAAAAAAATCTGAGCTTGCATCAGTGTTTGTAATAATATTCTACAACATGTTGAAAGATGATCTCTGCCATCTCAGAGATGCTGTGAGCCGTTAGCAGAAGTGTAGATGTATTAGGTTACAGCAATTAGGGACGTGATTGACTGTAATGGCGTGATGTTTGCTCTGTGATATTAACCACGACATAAGTACATTTGTGTAATGTGCCTGTTTAATGTCAGACTTCGTATGAAAAAATAATGTAAGTGTGTGTGTACGTGTGTGTGTGTGTGTGTGCAGGTGTGAGAAAAGTTGTCTTTGAATGATGAACTATTTTGTCAATTCACGAAGTTGATTGAAATCTTTATTATTTCTATGGGAACACTCCATGTTCATGTCTTGTTTTTGTGGTGGTTCAGAAATGAATGGGAATTACAGCAGTTTTGTTTGAAACTTTGTTGAGACTGACTTCATGCAAGCATTTTTATTTCTCAAATTAAAATTCTGACTGTGTGAATTAAAATGATATGTTAAGACAAAGCATATTTGTTTAATATGAAGTTCATTGATTTTACATAAGTTGTTAAAGTTTTTTGGGGGTCTGCCTCTTGTCTGAAAACATGAGGGTATCTTGGGAACCTGTTGCAAGCTAGTGTGCAGTTTGCTTTAAGCGCTTCTATAGGTGGTTGTGTTACTGCCCTTGGTGATATGGACTTTTAGGCAGGGTGTGAAGCTTTTGATTTATTCAAATGGCTCTAGTATTTGGAAGGTAGCATTATTAACTAGGCATGTCCATTACTTTGAATGATTTATTTCATATTTTGTCCACAGTTGCACATTTAGCTGCTGCCAATCAATATTTGCGTCACTCCTGTTCGTTTCCAGGTAGTATAAAGACGTGTTTTATTTCCATTTTATTTTTGTTGTGCCCCCCCTTCATTGCTTACTGTTGCTTCACTCTCAGAAAATCGATGAGCTGTGTCCATTGAAAGGTGAAGTTTCTTTTAGATAATTTTTATGTACAGANGAAAATTTAATTTTTCACATATTGGCATTTTCAAGGTGTGACTTGAAAGTTCCATGATCTTGAAGACTTTTGCTTGTCACATTTTCTGAATGTCCATGTTACTAATATTTTATTAATAACATTTGATTGTCATTATGCTGTTAAACATTATGTAATGTTGCATCAAAATTTGAAGAAACCCCTATTTTGGGCACTGCTCCTTTGATGACCATTTAAGGGAAATCATGTCACTTACTGTTCTCAAACTTACAGGAAAGAAATATGGGTCTAACATACAGCTTCAATAGGCAACGCAGTCTGTTTGGTAAATTTTTCTGGCAATTTAACAGTTTTTTGTGAAAATTTAATTTTTCACTTATTTGCATCTTTATTTTCTGTTCTTTGTCTGTACATTTGACAGCTTTGCTGCCTTGTTTTTAGTTTACAAGAAAAAAAAACAAAGATGTTGGTTCATTTTAATTGCAGAAGTGCATATAATTTATCCTCATAAAAAGAGTGAAGTTTTGGTGTGAAAAAAATGATTTGTTGTCATAGTTCAAAGACACTATAAACAGTGCATTGAATGAGACCTTAACTATTTGAAAGCCTCTGCTCCCCCTCCCTCTTTTTCTTTGTCTCAGCTAAAAGAAAGGTTAAAAATATTTTAAGTCCCACTATTCTGTTCAATACATAAAATGTGTATGTGGCTCTGCATGGAACATGGACCGTGACCTGTTTAAGATCAGACTAACTTAAACCAGAAATATCAAACTTCCTCACCAAACTACCAGATCTATTAGCATAGGCGGCGTTAACAACCAAAGTTGATCCATGGGCTAACCGATCCGCAGTACAAATATGGCCGACTCACTTAAAAGCTTACAACATAATCCCTGCAGTGAATCTATTCAGTGCCTTTTGGGAGGTCATGCAGCAACCTTTCAAGTGGGTTGACTATATTTGATCTATGGATCAAGTTGATCTGAATGTGCCCATAGACTTCTGAATACTTGTTAGGCCGCATTCACATCGAGTTGAGTCATGGCTCTACAAAGCCATGACCTAAATATGGCAGACGTACATGAAAGGAAAACCTCCTAATCTTTTTATAATCTCTCCACCTCTCACACGCCTCCCCACGCGTCGTCCCTGCGGGGGTACAGTCATTAAATCTCGGCTCCATATTTAGGTCTTGGCTTTGTAGAGCCATGGCTCAACTCGATGTGAATGCTGCCTTAAAGTGATTGGGAGTTAAATTTTTTTTCCCCTCAGTTTAAGTTGGTCTGGTCCTGACAGTTGTGTGCTTCAGTACAAATGGATTTTTGCCTCTTCCTATGATATTCCAGCTTCAGCACATCTGAGTGTCTCTTTGGATCCATTTATAATGTTTCAAAAAATAAATACCAAACAATATTTAAGCTTGAAGTAATTATGTGGAAAGGTGTGGTGTACTTCTAAGGACCCTTTCCTTGAACCATGTGGTTTAAAAAAAAAACTTTTTATTCATAACGTCAAACCTTTACTTTCTGTACTAATATTCACCTTTACTTTTACTGCATTCCCGAACTCTATTAGGCCAGTTGTCAAAAGGTAAACTTGATTTTTCACTTTTTTTGTTAAAATTTGTTTCAAATATTATATCTTGAAGTTAAGTCTAAATTGTTCGAAGAAAGAGATGTAGTAATACAGAGAGAGCAGTGCGACAGCTGTGGAAGCCATTATTTGTAATCTTGTGTTCAAGTGCTGTGTTCTATAGTATATATCTGCATGAAGATTTTTATAGTAACAGATCACGTATGACTTATATTAACAAGTGTGTTGGGTTAATGCTAGCATAATAACATATATCATGTTGAAAACAAACATTGCAGGCTATCATTATATATATATATATATATATATATATATATATATATATATATATATATATATATATATAATATTCTGGCAAAAGATAAATGAAAAATTTGCATTTTTACAAGTTTATTTAAAATTCATTTATCTATGCCCTTGTAGTTTTTTCTTGAAAACAATTTTTATTTGTGGTTGAAAACATGTTACCTATGGGCGAGATGCTAGCCTTAGCCTAGGTGTGCCATGACGTGTTTATATATATATTTACACATATATTACATATGAATCAGCTCACTAATGCCGGGTGTGGTTTTTTCTCCTGTATATATTTAGTGGTGACAGAGCTGGCTGCCAAAGAAGCCAAGCTTAGACAACAGGGTGCAAGGCCGGGTGAAATATACGCACTGCGCTGGCGTGCTAGGACTCGAATAGGTAGCAGCACGTGTTAAACCATGTGCATGTGTAAAAGTGACTGGTGGAACAATTGCTTTGGGTATATTGACCATAGCTTTATGCTTCAGTTCTCCTTTATAATACGGATCAGTTGGTGTAGATATATATTAACCCTGGGCTTATTTCATTTAATACATTATCTATAACAGTTAACCCTGGGTTTTTTCCTCTTTTTTCTTTCTTATAGAAGGTGAATGGTTCTTAACATTGCTCCCTATTTAGGCTATGTGGTTCTGAACAGTACCCTGAATCTCCTGTTTTTGGGTAATTCCTCCCATACCTTTAGCTAGGGCAACGGGTGTTTTACTATTATAATATTCCCCTTCAGTGTATTCTATCCATGAGTTCTCATGCAACCTGTGGTATTGCTACCTCTTCTTGTCTTTGCAAGTGGAGTGGGTTGTTGACAGTTACCGACATATGAACTGGTCTGGCAAGAATGTGCAGTTTTGACAATGATATTTTCAGACTTTTTGTCACAAGGGTCTTGTTCTTCTCAGCCCCTGTAATGATATATTTAAGTCTTCTTAAAAAATACTTGTTGCAGGAATCTATGAAAGAATCTTTTACGAAATCTAAATTCTAGACGTTTTTCTTTTCTCAAATCCCAGTTTCCAGTTAAAGCTTAAGGCAATTTCTTGCTTCATATTGTCTTGAACATTTCTCGTCCTGTGGTACAAGATTCACACAAAAAAGCATTTCTTGCAAAGATTTATTATTAAACACACAATACTTGAATTTTTGATTTGCATTTATTGCCAGAGCAGCCTTTAATAGCACAGGTGCTGTGGAAATAATATGTTGTAGATGATGTTGTAGTACATGTTTATGGCACTGTTTTGTTTGTTTGTTTGTTTGTTTGTTTTAACCACTGGTTTGGCAACTTGTTGTATTGGGTTGCACTGAGACTTTGGAGCATTTTACTTTGTGCATATTTTGTTTTGTGTTACTGCTTCATTTGTGTTTTTGACTTGAAGTCAGTTTTGTCTTGCTTGTTGTATTATTTTGTTTTTGCATGTGCTGTATTGCCATGCCGTGTTTGTGTTTTTTTCCTCAGGCTAATATATTGACATGTTAAAGCTTTATCCTTAGAACAACTGTTTGTTCCAGATATTACAATATTGCATGTGTAGAACGGCAATACAAAACTTATTTTTTAAAAAATATATATAGCTGAAAAATAGATATTTTAGTCATAGAAATACACATTAATTTACATAATTTTAATTGTGGAAAATATGGAACTTGGTGGCTTAATTGATATATGTATTGGATTAGTAGTTGTGTCTTCAGAGTTTTAATCATTACCTAATTTACCTGTATATTTTGAATATTGAATTACGCTGTGCAAACTTAAGCATAATGTTTCTCATCAGTAAATTAGACAAGGTAACAAGAAATCATTAGCTGATAAGAAATGGGCGTGTCAAGGAAACACAGTCAAATGGTTGCATTCTAGATCTCCCCTGCGATAATCATATACAAGATACTACTGTCGCTAATTTAAAAAAGAGTTTTCATGTTTCACCAGTAGGATGGAATTTTTAATAATTCAGTTGCATTGATCAGTAATATTCAAATGTCTCTCCCTTGCTGTCTTTTCAGCTCACTTGCAAGCATTGTCACATGCATCGCTGAATGGTGAGCAACGTCGCATATCTAGGCAACACGCACATGCACAGGAGGACACGAGTTCCAGCTCGGACGTGTCCCCCACGGGACAGGTGGTGTTTGGGATTGAAGAAAGGTA
This sequence comes from Lingula anatina, assembly GCF_001039355.2. The sequence continues at coordinate 146,866 of NW_019775448.1, read as the reverse complement.
ACAGACCTTGGTTGGAATTTGTGGAGGGACCAGTCAGAGTTTTTATAATTAAATTAAAAAGTTAAAAAATTATTTTGCTTGAAATTACCTCGAGATTGAAAACTGCTAACAATATCTGTGTAACATTTTGTTTTTAAAACGGTTCTGAATGTTTGGAAATAAAGAAGAAACATGAAAAGCTACTTATTACGATGATTTAGATAATGGTTGTCAAATGTCATTTCTGACTTCTGAAATTTATGTGATCTTTTTGTAAGTCGGACACACAAGTTATGTCTAGGTGGAGGCCCAGTGTTGGTAAAGTGTACAAATACATTTATGGTAACTCGGATAGTATAAGCTACGTATACAGATAATTTTGAATGGACAGTATAAGCTACGTATACAGATAATTTTGAATGGACATTTCACAGACTAAAGTCAATTAATTGTCATGTTTGTTATCATTTGCAGCTGCCAAAATGATCAGTCTAGTGACAAATCCAGTACCTCCTCCCAATTGTCCACATATAAACAGTCGAAAAGTCTTGACAGAGACACAATGAGCGTGAGCAGGAAACCCCTGGTGAACTCCTGCTCTGAAGGCTCATTAAGCACACTATCAGAAGCAACTACCGAGAGTAGAAAAAGACTGAGCACTTTTCCAAAGCATTCTATACAATCCTCGGTGCCTTCCACGGTGGCCGAGGAGCACTCTAGTCCAGAGGAAGGGTCCACGGAGCATTTGGACCATTCTGACAGGAAGGAAAAGAAGAAAAGGAAACTACTGCCTAATTTCTTGAAAAAGGACCACAGTGATAAGTGGAAGACATCCTAAAGGAGTGGGTTGGTCATTGGTGCTGTTACATGTAGAATGGGTAGCTGTGTTCACCCCAGTGATGGTAATGAAATTAGAAGATTTATATCATTATAGCAATGTATCATGCAAAATTACTCTCTTTGGTGCCTCGGTTCAGACCTTTATGTGGGTTTTTTTTTTTTGTATGGAGGTCATGACAAGGTGGATCAATATTGGTTGATTTATAGCATACCAGGGTCTGGTCACTAAATATTAGCCTGAATTTTTGAGGTATTTGTCATCATTTTTGGATGTCCCTTGGTTTCCATAAACAGATTTGCCTAATGTCCTAAATTTTAATGACATATAAAATCTGGTTTGTGGTATTATGGTTTAGGAGATGATCTCAGAAGATTGTATGTCAGGTGATTTCTTTGTACATATAGAAAGTGTGTAGAAAATACCCAATCTGTTGGCTAAAGGGACCTGTTAGATTGCCTTAGACCACCAGGTCACATCTTACAGTGTAAAGACTAGTTACAGTTATTTGAATCAACACAGTATGATTTTTGTTTTTATCTTTTGTTATAATTGTTTTTGAGGGAGAGGTATGGATTCAGTTCACAAGTAACATTTTCAAGACCTTTGTCTTCTCAGCTGTGTTGTAGTACTCTACCAACTAGCAAGTGGATAAACCTCATCAACATACCTATGCAGTATAAATAATTGTTTAAAAAGCCATAGACAGACTATTGAGTGATCATTGATAGTGACAAATATAGATGTATCTTTGGAAATGTAGCCCCATATTGATGAATGCAACCACTTTGACACATGTGACACTTAGAATTGGACTTGGGTTATTTGCACTAAATTTATTACTTTTTATAATATTGCTTTATAGTGAGGTTGCACTAGTATTGGTTTAACGACATTTCAGAATTAAAGCTTAACAAATGATTTGATTACCTTTGAAACAAACATTTTTTGTTTTGTTTTATTATATATTCTATTTTCGGTTATTGTTATCATTCAGGCGTTGTTCTCCTTCAATCTGTTATATCTATAAAGTGTTCAACTTCACTGGTTGTTTTATAAGCACGTCATTGGAAATGTTACCAGTGCACCTTCTAGTGTGGACTCTTTTTCACTCATAATCAGGGTAGAAATAGCAATGGGTTTTGGTCACCTTTAAACTGTGCTATGTCAAATAATTTTCCTGGAACTTGATTATTTCCATACTTTGAGATTGTGATGTACATATCTAGTCTGTAAATTTGCAAACTGGTATCTCGTTAAACATCTTGTCATTTCATGTTCTACTATTTTGGTGAACTTGTTTTACACGTAACAGTTATTTAATTTTCTGTTATTTCACTGTGTTTACTGGCATTGGGTTTGTTGATTGTAACCCTCTCCCATGCACATCCAGTACAGTAACTTAAATTTCTTACCTACTCCTAATGTCAACGTTGCACCAATATTTTCAAACAATCAGAACAACAATTGTAATGAAGTGCTCTCTGGTTGCTGTTATTTTTTTTAACATTCCTTGTGTTTCTGTTGTATGTTCCCACTACTGATCAAGTCAGTATCTGTATATGTATATATTGTGGTTCTCAGATAGCCAAGGAGACAGAAGTTCACCAAGAGCCTGTTCAGAACCAAGTTGATCCGCAGACTAACGAAACTGGAAATCAAATGTGACACCACCAACTTGAAAGCAGGCTGAAATTTAATAGCCCTGCCCCTGCAGGAAGGCACATGTGGAAGGCATTGTCAAGCGCGCTCCATAATTAACCTGCTGATCAGTTAGTCCCCGGATCATCTTGGTTCTGAACAGGCCCCTACATCCAGGGCAGCTTGTCACATTGAATGGAAGTACTTTTACAACAGAGTAACAAATTATGTTTATGAAAAGCGGTTCACAGTGCACCGAAGAATGCTATTTCTGAAAATTGAAACATTTTTATCCTCTGCCGTGTCTCTGATACAGAATGTAGTACACACAGAAAATACGTGTGGCAAGGTGGTACACGTCACATATCTTTGAAAGCAAAGAACCAGCTGTGATATAATCTGTTTCCTTTGAACCAAGTGATGCAGTCCATTTTCACAATGCTCACCTGGGTGTGTGTGGATCATAAAATGAATTCAGAAAACTGTTATATTTGAAATAATCTTTTAGGAATGGAGTTATTATTTTCATTGTTATCTGCCTCCCTCGCTTTGTGCAGTCTATTCTTGTTACATGTTGACATGTATTCTTATGTCAGAAAAAAACCCGTATGCACTGGCGTGGCGTCTTGAAATGTTAGTATAATATTTTTGTGCAATGTTTATTAAGTGCGTTCATTGTTAAACAATATGAAGTCCATGGAACGTTTGTCGTTTTGTCAACCCGAGTTTTGTGACGTTGGCAATGTTCAATGACGTCACGCACTCAAGATGACGTTGGAACTTTTTATGCATAACAAATTGTACATATTGTTATGATAATAAATGTTCGGTTCATTACTGTCACGGTATAAAGCGGCGTGTCAGACACGTTTTCTTTTAGATGTGATGGAATCATTTGTAACACTAAAAACCCGTCAGTATAATTTTGTCTTTGTCAAGATTGTTTCAATAGGATGGACATGTGAAGGTGTACATTATTCTAATTGTTAATCACATTGTGGTTTGTGTGCAGAGAGGGAGTCGCCAATTGTCACATGTAATTTAAATAACTTTTATTAAAAATCAATAATAAAGCCCAATCGTTATGTTTATTTGTTGCTGTATGTTGTGAAACTTAGAAAAGACTGCATATGGACAATTACGTCATGTCAATGTGTAGATATAGACATGAATACCTAACCGATTAGATTGTTGTTATGCTTTCTCCGCGTCACAGATGGTTTTGGCGACCAAAAGAGACAGTTTGTTACCAGTTCATTAGCAACACCGGCGGAGGGTCCCCGTCTCCGTGGAATGATCCCACCCTCGACCCAGTCTACCTTTTACTTTGGTGTCACGCAGTGGCCTCTATGCCAGATAATTACCCAGATTGTAATTATGTGCGTTTTCCCCTTGAAAAATAATTTAAATAATGTAGTAGGTGTAGTAATGGCATGTAACCTTCCCAATGTTTTACGTCGCCATGCACCAGATTATATGCCCGGTATGGTATTAATCAGAGATAACGGCTCACGGACCAATATCACAGGGAGAAACTATTTCTATATTTGAAGTTAATAAAGTACTACGGTCAAAGTTGTTGAAGAAATCGTATTGATATGACAGGGCGTAAATATATCATAAATGACAAGTGACTTACTCTGTTTTCCCCGTTTGACATATCGTTGAGGAGGTCGCCTTTCTGCGACACTGAAGAGCACGATTCTGAGAATGAAATCGACCATAGAAATTGGTGTCTTCATTGCTATTGTGTTCTTGGGTGCGCTCCCAGTCTGTTTTGGTGGTGAGTTATATGTGGAAGAAAAGTGAAATGCAGATTTTGATATGTATTTATACATTTTGGCGATTTAAACGAATCCAAGCGAAAGTTATTGTAAAGATATCGCAAATTAATATAAACAAGTATTCGCATTGCGTTATTCATTTCTAATAAGATTTGTAATAAAATTAATTTTCTTGAAAACCGTTTCAGAAATTGGTTGAATATTTTACAGGCTGTGGAAGCAAGTTGGATGTCGCATTTTTGGTGGACGAGTCGGGCAGTGTTGGACGTTTCCGTTTTGAAAAAGTCAAGGCGTTTATGCGAGACGTAGTGAATTCATCATTTGACGTAGGGCAAAACAAAACGCGTGTTGCAATGATAACTTTCTCCAGCGGGTACAGAGTGAAATTTAAGTTGAACGAACTTAACACGAAAGAGGCAGTTCTTGCAAAAATAAAGGATGTTGATTATTTAGGCGGGTCCACAGAAACTTACGTAGCCATTAGAATGGCGCACCAGGCTTACCTCAATGCGCGCAAACCCCTAGGAGCAAGAGCAGACGCCAACCAGATCGCTATAATCATAACAGATGGCGCCTCCAATAACGCTGCTTTAACAAAGAACGAAGCGGACCTGGCAAAACAACAAGGCATTGAAATGTACGCCGTCGCCATTGGTACCAAAATCAGTCACCAAGAGCTAAGCACTATGGCAAGCAAACCGATAGACAAACACGTTTTTGTTGCTGACGACTTTGAAAAGCTAGGAGAGTTAAGCGGTTCGTTTTCGGACGTGGGATGCGCGAAAGTTGAGTCCACAAAGGGAAGCACGTCTACTGTCGTGGTTACTACAAGCAGCGAGACAAAGCCAAGCGTTACAGTGCCCACACGCGTACCTTTTGCCACACCATCAGCGACAGCTTTGAGGGTGTCTCTCACACAAGAACGCCAAACCTCATACAGCACCACAACCACATCGCAAGATCTGCAACGTCAATCAACTGCAGGCAATGGCAACTCAACGTCCACACCATTGGCATCCAACGGAACGGTTACAGCTGCACCCAACGCAACTCGGTTAAGCACCAAATCAGCGGGTTACGACAAAGTCGAAGATGGGCAAGACAAGTCTGAAGGATCATTTAGCCGAGAAAAAGTGGACCAAGCAGTTGGGGCCAGTGTGCAGAAATTTCTTTCGATATCAAACCCCGTAGTTCAGATCATGGTTGGCGCCGGGGCAGCGTTCCTTGCTGCAGTGGGGGTTCTTGCTTGTTGCCTGCTAATTTTCTTCTTAAAGAAGCGCCGCCCTAGGGTCACTCCAGAGGATGATGATGAGGATGAAAAAGAAGACATGAAGTCTAAACCGTCACCTAAAGCAGCATGGGCTTCATTTTAAAGTATAATGGAAGTTTTCAGATAAAACAATTGCGTGTATAGCGCTAAAGGATGCTGGCATTTCACTAAAGACTAGTGACTTGCTTATGCTGCAGTATATATTTTATAGATACAATTAAACTATAGGTACATTGACTTTTTTGTAACTTTTTTTTTCTTCTAGATGTTAGAAATGAAACCATCTTTAGTGTGAAATGTGCACATCTTAGCGTCAACAGTGGAATACGTATTTTCCGACCCTTTCTTTTCTTCAAACTTTTTCTTTATCATGACGATTTGATACTCCTTAAACCCCCTTTACACTGGACGGCATCCTTTCTGCGTCCTTTGTGCGACCATGAATCTGGCATCGCTGTGGTCGTAGAGAGGAGGCACAAGCATCGCTTTGGTTGCAGAATAAATGCTCAATGATCGGTCAGTTGTCGGCACGTAAAGTATTATTTTATTTTACTATCAAACGGGGCCGAACTACGGGACGCGGAAAGGAGGTCGTCCAGTGGAAAGAGACCTTTAGAGTCTTGCTTGTAACACGGTAAAACCCCCTTTACACTGGGGCGGCGTCCTTTCTGCGTCCTTTGTGCGACCACGAAACTTTCATCACTGTGGTCGTAAAAAGGAGGCACAAGCATCTCTTTGGTTGAAAAAATGAATATTAGGTGATCGGCCAGGTGTCAGAAAGTAAAGTATTATAATTTTGTACTCTCAACCGAATCCGCACTTCAGGACGCAGAAAGGACGCCCATCCAGTGTAAAGGGGCCCTAAATAATTGTCATAGCATTCAATTTACATAAAGTTCACGATGGTTAAACAGCACAAGGAAAATGTAGAAAACGCTTCCTTGTATCCTCATTTCGACGCCTAAAAGTCATAACATCTCGTAACTTTTCTAAACCACTACTACCTCTATACTATATGTAAAACATAAATAAATAAAGCTTATTTCTTAAACAAGATCAACACGGTGATTATGGTGAATCTCCATATGTAAATAATGAAACCAATAGTTGAATCACGTGTTAAAACCAACCCGATGTCAAAATAATAAACCTTCAATCCCGAGAGGTGGCACCGCAATACCATGCCCCTATCACCTTGTTGAAATAACTTAATCGTTTTGTCAATGCTAGAACTGCCTAGGGGACCTTAGTAAAGACACGTACCTGCGGTACATTATCGCAAATATGCAAATAGTGCTACCAGGGATCCTTTTTTTGTTATTGAAAATCTAACTCCAGATACCAAGGGCATTTGCTTGCTATGAGTATTGACTGACTGCAATATTCCGTTGCCGTTAGGTAAGGTAATGACTAAACAAAAGTATTAAGGCAAATGAGGTGTGCGACAACCAGTTTGTGGACTCTCCTGTAATGAAAGAATTAGAACACCATTGATATTTAGTATGACCTTGGCATCATTGGCACCCATGTGCTAATGGTGCCACTATGGAACAAAAGGTCTGTTGTTACACCCACTGTTAACTTTTTGACAACCTTGCAACCTTATGTATGTAATATTGGTTAATGACCAATAAAGTTATCTATGAGATAGATATATTAATGTATGGTCGGCTTAATGCTATGGTCACGACTTTGCCAACTAAATGTTTCTCTCGCGCGGAGGAGATATACGTACAAATAAATATAAGCTTTAGCAGCCCTGTGAATAACTAATAAAATAATTATTATTATTTGAAATAATATGGAAAATACATGCATTTAGGGCTACGTGCTGCATTACACATATTGAATACCCTATATACACTTCGCTACGTTAGAGAACCTTACAAACCTTTTACCTTATCAGCAATCTGACGAAACAAAGTGCAAAACTAAAACGGGGAACTCATTATTTCAGATTTCTTCATAGGCAATTTCATGTAAAAATGAGCAGCGGGTGTCATTTTCGCTTCTTTGTATTGGACGGGGAAGATGCACCAAACGATTGTGTACAATGGTGTATGTTTGATACCTAGTTATGAAGGGACGTACTATAGCTAGTATGTGGCAAGTTAGATCAAGAATCACGAAGACAACGTACGGAGCAGCTGAATTTAATGTCACTAAGTTCTGGAATGCATCAGTAAATTCAGATAAATGGAGTTCGTAAGGATCATGCATTATTTATAAAGTTTAATAGTAGTTTCGAAAATGAGCATATGATTTCAGCTTAAATTGTGCAAAGCTTATAACGTCGAGTGAATGCACTTGAAAAAATTACGTACTGCAGCGCTGTAAGTTCCCTTGGCTACACGTCCTGGGCTCATGATTGAAGCTAGGGAATTTAAATCCACCGTCAACCAAACATCACCGCACCTGAATGCTTCTTATATAATGCGTATCTAAACTGATTAATAATATCTACTGGTAAATATTATAGTCGATAACCCTGACTCAAGACCTTAATCGCTGTCTTGTGGAGTGGTTATCCCCAACCGACACCTTGCCGTATAAATGGAGCACGACGAAGATTTGCGCAGATTCAGCAAGCTAGTGTCGCAAGATGAGGCCTGCGTTAATCACTTTGGCATCTGTGGCTCTGCTGCAGGTAAAAATGCTCAAATACAAGTTCTTGAAGTTTTTGCTTTGTATTTAGCTTAAAGATTTTATAAGAGGAAGGGGGGAAGGAGAGAGAGCAGTTTAAATCATCTTTTCATCGCGAAAGAAACTTTTAAAAGGGGATAAACTACATGAACTTTACAGAGAATTTTTTAACATGCGCTTGTGAGAATATTCCGGGAGTGCAGGTGGGGGAAATGTGGAGGATGTAGAACAAGAGTGTCATAAACTTTGAAGATTTAGACTCTCGGTCGTGAGCAATTTGAACTTTTTCGAAACAATGTATCCCATAATTTTGCTTGTTTTAGTTTTGTGCAGCTGCCCCGGCGGATGAGCCTGAGGTTAGCAAAGGTATGTAGGTAATGGAAAAGTATTCACACGTAGGCTACATACGCGCGCGCGCACACACACGCACACACACAGAGAGAGAGAGAGAGAGAGAGAGAGAGAGAGAGAGAGAATAAAATGCTTCCCTTATTGAGGAATAAAATCAAACTTAAGTGGTTTGCAATCGTTATTGAGCACAAAAGGTGGAGGTGGCTGCTGAGTAATAGTTCTAACAATTTTTTCAAATTAGAAAATAAAAATACTGTGTTGATTATTTCAGTAATGCCTGGCGGCTTAGGCTGCTTCACTGACGCTAAGAAATCGGAGGACAAAATATTTCAACGCGACACTAAATGGGAAGCTGACGATCTCACAGTAGAGAAGTAAGTACCAGTACATAGACGTGCTGCATATTCTTTTGAAAAGAAATGTGAAGGTACTAGAGAAAGTTCGATTTTGATGGGACAAATCTGGAAAGTAAAATTTCGAAAGGTTCAAAAAAGAAATGAATCTTTTGAAATATAAAATCTCATATGAAAAACGTCTAAGGATGATAAAATGAAGGTCACAGTGTAGCATCAAAAATGATACCTTATCTGCTATAAATAAACAAGCTTGTAGTGCTAACTAAAAAGACCCCGAGGCGATAATGGCCTCGGCTTAAAAATTAATAAAATTACGACCTTTAGACCTGTTTAGTCAGAGACAAAGATGCACAAATCTGAAGACATCATCATCCATGACATGACATAAAATATCCTTAGATGTGATTCTTGTTGTATCTGTCGAGAATATCTGGCAAGCACAATCACACGCAATGCGGTAACACTGACGCAATCAATTTAAAGCAGTCGCAACTAACGCAATGTGGAGAAGTAGCTAATTCGCAATTTGGAATACTAGTCTTCTCTTCAAATTTAAATTCAGTTCTCCCTCAAGGCGGATAGAAATCCAAGACATGGATCCCGACCAGAGCTAGTGCCGTACGCATAAGTTCCCACTGTAAAAGTATTCCTCGTGCTACAAACACGCGGTCTGCAATTACACCGCCTTCATGCGGTGTGAAGTGTGATGGTGTGTTATAACTGGTTGTTTTATAATACACTATATGCGTTTTAAACTAAGTTGTTTTTTTTTTTTGTTTTGTTTTGTTTTTTTTTTTTTTCAAAAATTCCTTCAGGGCTACATCCCCTTCCGAATGCAGCCGTCCAAAAGGCTGACAACCCCTGCTAAAAAGTGGTTAGAGTCGATATGTCCTAGTGAAACGCCAGGCATGGTCTAAACAGTCTTAATAAATCATAATTCATTTACAACTAAGTTCTTAAATCAGAAATGTGCAAAACTTTAACTAGAAGCTTTTTCGAGGAAAATTAGATTGTTTTATCTATGGATTACGATTTTTTGAACCTCTAGATGCTGAGTGCTCGTTAAGGAGATAGGCCCTACCATAAGGGGGGGGTGTCCATCTGGTATGTCCCAGTCAGGATCGCATGAACAACTGTCGACTCCACTGGCTATCACATCAGCCAACCAATTGGTCAGAGACAGGGGCGGATCCAGAGCTATATACTGACAGTCTTCCAAATTATCTTTGTTGATTCAGCCTCCAATTTTGACCGTCTTCCAACATTAAAAATTGGATACCCGTCAATGTAAACTTGAAAATCTGACCGTCTTCTGGAAGACCCAGAAGACGGCCTAAATCCGCCCCTGAGAGATAATGTAAAAACAACGAGATACAATTACAAATATTTCATATAAGAAGAGCATGACTTCGGTCTCACTTAATTGTATTGCTTTATTTAATCTCAGATGCCTCGCCTACTGCCAGGCTCTAAAGATGGACCTAGCAGGGCTTCACGACGAGGACGAGTGCTGGTGTGGTATGAAGTCAGAGAAGATGGCCACCGTTCTGCAAGGAAGTGACAGATGCAGGGCCAAGTGCGAGGGCAACGGCGAACAGATATGTGGCGGTGAAAGCAAGAGGGTGTTCTCTGTTTACGATGGTAACTATACACAGTCTCATATACTCTGTGCAATATTTATTAACATAATGAGCTCACCCCCACCTTCAACTGTGGTCTCAAAAGACGAGACGCCCACTTCACTCACGCTTTTCAAAAGAGTTTGTCAGTATATAGATATCTTCTTTGTTCCTTTATATCATCCCCATAAATCATTTCGCTTTTTCTTTTATTTTTCAGTCGCGGTGAGCGCATTTAACGCAAAAATTCCAAGTAAGTTGAGACTCTTAGGCAAATGAGCAATTGTACTCTGCTTGGTATCAGTAGAAATTAAATACTTCTGCAAAGACCGTGCTTAAATCTGAGGTACTGTGGTATCAGTAGATGTTTGAGAAAATCAGTAAATAAATGTATCGGTAATAATCCACTACGCCTGTGATAAACACGTAGCTGGACGGACGAGCAGTCAAACGACGGACAGACAGATAGGAAGACAAACAGCCAGGCATGCGACTACAGACAATTAATGTACTTCTAGCGCTTCCTTTTCTGAAATACCACTGTGAAATATTTCTGTGTGTCATTCCCAGCCATCACCTGTGCCGACATCAGCAGCTTCGGATTCACGGGGAAGACCAGCGTCAACCAGGAGATGAAGGGCTTCTTCTTCCAGGGAGACAGTGTTAAGTACTACTGCTCCGATGGAACCACCAGGGTTGGGGTTTACAAAGCCAAGTGTAAACTCGGCGAGGACGGCAATGTGGCCTGGAGTGCACCAGCTCCAAAGTGTGAAGGTATAGAGAGATTGTGTGTGTGTGTGTGTGTGTGTGTGTGTGTGTGTGTGTGTGAGAGAGAGAGAGAGATCAGAATATACATTTAGATGTTCTGCTTTATTCATCTATGTTTCTTCTTGCCTGTCTCAAATCAAGGTCACACCCCTCATTGTGTTGGACCTTGACTTGTAGTTAAAACACGTAGAACTGTTTAGTGAAACGACGTTCAAAAGTGGCAGATACGTGCGTATTTGATGTTGCTTGAACATTTTGATAGCTTTCGCTCTATTTTCCAGACATCAGCGGATACGTGGGTTGTTTCGTCGAGGAAGATGTCGCCGCGTCCTTGAAATCTGACAAATTAGAAAAGGAATCCATGACGGTGGAATTTTGCCTCAAGTTTTGTGATCAGAAGGGATATGGACTAGCAGGTAAGAAATCGGATACACAATGAGGCTAGATTGATGTTTTTTAATACAAAACTAAAATACTGGAGATTTGTGAATAGGACCAAACACGCGTCCCTGAATATTTAATTAATAGCATGAAAGTTGCAGTGGTCGTGACACACAAATCATCGTCGTAGTTATGGTACCTTTTTGGTTGCTATAGTAAGGGATGCACATCCCCCCCCCCCCCTTATGGCAGGTGAGCTACCGTGAGGTACGACGAAAATTTATGATAGTGCAGACAGAAACTTAAATATCGAGATAACATGCACCTGGTAGGGGAGGGGTATGTAAAAAGACATACAATCTTTTCTCTAGTTCTGTATTTCTTTGGGGAAAGACCCAGGCGAAAATGCCTGGTCCACACAGTAAAGTTTCACTTCGAAAATTAAAAGCCTTACTAGTGCGCGAAGAGCTTTGACTAACCAATTCATAACGCACTGCTTTCATTCTCAGACACACGTGGCTTATCCGTATATATATGACACAATGATGAGCATAGGTGTACGTTATCACTTATCATTTTCTCAGGTCTGAAGGACGGTAATGAGTGTTACTGTGGCAACGAGCTGATAAATTCAACTCCGCGCCCGGGCAAATGTTCCGACACCTGTTCTGGCAACCGGAACCAAATCTGTGGCGACGATGACGAGTTTTCTCTATACACAGGTAAAGAAAAAATGATAAATTAAACTTAGTGACTTTCCATGTTTTGAAAGATGCTGATTATAATTTTCTATAACTAGGGTACTGTTGATTAAGTCACTGTATCAACCAACGTTTTACCATATGATTTGAATCAATATTTGAAAAAAAAAACATGTTTTCTATGCGTGTGGAAGAACAGTGATTGAGTATGCGTTAGGTGAGGAACACTTGAACATACCGAGAAAATTACTTGCATTTCACCAACGAACAAACGCACACCCCTTTTAACGAATCAAGCGTATATCGCCACGGACCCATAACATCTCTAAGTAAGTATGGATTACAGTGTTTCAGATACCATTGTGATAAAACGGGTATGAATTGGAGATTGTTAGAACGTGTCAGATGGTAGAGAAGTCGAAAATATTTCCTCAATAAGTTGTATATTTTATATTTCATTTTAGTCGGAGACAGTGGATCTGGTGGTTCCGGCGACTCCAAAATCCCAGAGGTTCCTCCAGTCATCATTGGCTAAATGGCACAAACAGATGGGAGAGAGAGACCTAACAATAACCACAGCACTTGCGAAACTGACATAGAACTTCATAGGACCAAAATTACAGGAACATTCTACGTTTTTTATTATTCTGAAGTAAACAATAAAGAAACAAATGCAAAGAACGAGGAGTTGTATCTTATAGTATTAATAATTAACATATGATGGATAATGTGGATGATGTTTTTGAAATGTTGCAATTTTGACTGATAACTAAAGGGTAATATTATTCTTTCTCTACTCTGATATCTTCTCTAGACGTTTGATGTTCGGCGAATATCATGTAAAATATCGTTAAAGACTTATGGACAAATATATGTAAAATCAGGGCTAACTTGAAATCTATTATTTTTTTGGCGGGGGGGGGGGGGCGCAAAGATATCCTTTTCGGTTTCGCAATTTCCTCCTGGCGCGAAACAGCTTTGAAAATAATGACTACATCGATGTTAAGTTATTTAAATTAATTTTGATACAGCTAGATGTTTCAGTGGGTATTCTTACAAAGAGATAACGTGCCGTCTTCTTCTACTAGAACATATGCGTTTTATTAACCACCTCACGTCCATAAAACTTAGCTAAACAAAATAAATGCACGTAAATTGTATATTACATATAAGAAGCTGGAAAACAGAAGTGAAATACGCCTCCGATGGCGGGGTGACAAAAGATGTGCATTAACGGCTACAGGTCTACGGATTCAGCCGCCATTACGCCGGGAGCTCTGATAATGCTGCAAGCTAAAGCAGGTGGAAAAGGCTTCGAGCTAAGGACATTAAAGCTAGCGTTTCGCCGTGCCAAATACCTGCGATAATTAAAAGGGACATAAATCGAATTTTATAACTGAACCAATGAAAGTACATTTGTTATATGCCTAATTAAACAGCATACCTTCTGTGCAAGTTGTTTTTATTACTGCCCTCTGTATATTGCATGGCTAAACAGTACAGTTGTAGGAGGAAGAAAGAAACACAGACTAACAATTTACGATTCACGGTGAAAACAAAAACAGGTGGGTGGAATCTCTAGTGAGCTGGGTGGCAAATCATAACTGAACAACGGTATGAGTACACGAGATTTTCAAAGTGCCTGACAACAAAAAATTTATATATATTGCCAGATTATATCCATACTGCCAGGCTATATTTTTGGACCCACAGAATCGAGCGGGACAGCCAAGTATGGCGTCAACAGGCTATCTAGCTATCTGGAAGTTAGCTATTCTCAGCCGTATTCTCTGTACAGTACTTGCACAGTCGGAGACATTGAACAGTCGTAGACCAACATTTAGTCACTACAGCAGGTATGACTACGAGAGTGAGACATACAGCAGCTCGCCTCGCCATGGATACCAACAAGACTCCGGTTGGGAAGGCCCAAACTATGGCAACCGTAACTATGGAAACCAACACGGGTATAGGCAGTATGGAACCCAACACAGCTCTGGTCATGGTCGGGATCGACATGGGGGCGGGGGAGGTTATGGCCGTAGACGACAGCACGGCTATCAAAGATCAACTTATGAACATGATGGATACGACCGCCAGTCCGGACACAGTCGTAGAAGATATGGCCATTCGGACAATCATGACTCGCCGTATGGTCATCATCAACGTACCCATGGTGATTATTCATCCGATTACAACAATCAACAACGTAGTCATGGATACCGTGATATCAATCGCCATGGTGATTATTCTTCTGGACATTCTGATAACTATGGTGACGACCATGGCTCAAATCATGGCTATAGAAACCGCGGTCACGGTAGCCGTGGTCATTCCAGTTACGATGACCACGAGCTCGGTTTGAAAGAATTGCTGTTCATTAAGGCATCAAAATTCTTCGAACTCTTAGACAAGTACAACGTGACTGATCTACTAGGATATGGCAGTGGTGAGTAGATTCTCAAGAGTCTGAATATTGGTCCTTGTGTAATGTTTATTTTATGCAATTATCCAATAGTCATAGCTTTTTCTTATCAATAACTTATTTCAGCGATCTTGTTTTGTGAACAAGTAAGATGTATATATAAAGGGTGACTATTATGTATGCCAACCGTATATAGTATATCACGAGTTAAAATACAAATGCATGTATAAATAAATTTTTATGAAAAGGATTATCTACAACAAGTCTAAATGTGCATTAGCACAAAAAAATAGTAAATTGCACCCTGAGTTGAATTCATTACTCAAAACATAAATAACATATTCTGTATTAGATCAGCTATTCTATTGTCACTGTTCTCTACCTACTGGGCAGGTCCTTACACTGTATTCGCACCCAGTGACTATTGCTTCGCTAAACTGTCAGATGAAACACGTGACCAGCTCTGGAACATCAGTAACTCGGACACGGTGGAGAACATCACGGCTCTGTTAAGGCAACATTTTGTGTCCGGCATTCTGGGATACGACGAGCTGAAGAACGACGCTAGCTATCACACTCTGGCTGGAACAAAACTGCGGATTAATATATACCACGAGGTAAGAGGGAGCCAGTTGCTGTTATCACAATTGGTGCCAGCTGATCCTGCGTTAGACGTACCAAGATCGATCTAGCAGGATCAACCCATCCTCGAGGAGTTTCTCGCTAAATTGCATTCAGATTAAGCGACTCTGATGTCTGATACGCCTACTGAAGCTGTTAGGAGTAATTTTAATTAAAACTTTCGTTTAGCAACTTCAGTAGGTGTGCTAGACATCTAAGCCACTAAAGCTGAATGCAATTTAGCGAGAAACCCCTCGGAGAGGGGCCGATCCTGCTAGATCGATCCAGGTATGGGAACGGGGTCTTTGTTTGTGGGTCTTCTGTATTTTAAGAGCATGCTGATTACATTAAATTAAAAGCATTATAAGAATAGAATTATATGATTTTGTGTTTAAACCTTAGCCAGATTCTCTATGGTAACAATCTTTTTATTTATAGATGTCTGATTTGACATGATAGAGTGTCAACTTATCTGAAGAGCCTGCCTGATTATAATAATAATAATTATTATTATTATTATTATTATTATTATTATTATTATTATTCAGTGAGGCGCCTGACTTCTCTGTTGGTTTTCAAGTATATTTCAACCTTTCTCATTATCCCCCACAGCAAACCTATGTGTCCGGGTCCCGGATTAAGGACAGCTGGAAGGCTAAGAACGGGAAGGTCCACCAGGTAGACTGTCTCCTGTGTCTACCCGTTGACCTGGAGACTGTGGATAACGACACCGCCGCTGACTGGGATATAACGACCGGTCTGCAGTTGCTGAACTTAACAGATTTGCTTTCAGGTATGGAACGTAGTTTGTGTGAATAGAATACATCTATTTAAAAGCACGTAAAAAAGGGGGAAATTGGTTAAATGTTCTACGCAACAACACCTATTTTACACATTTTTCTTGTATCGATAGCCTACATTTTGATATCGCGCGTTTCTTTTTTTCCTGTTTTTTAACTTTAATATAATAACATTTTAACAATGCACATGCGGTTCATAAGTACTGTTATGTTGGCAAACCTGAAGTGTCAGTTGTCAATTTTTTTCTCTTTCTCTCTCTAGATCACAGTTCACATCACAGCAGTAGTTATGGTTACGGTCACCATGGCCACGGCTTTGGTGGGTGTACCCTATTTATCCCCAGTGATGCTGCCTTCGAGGAGCTGGGGGAGGAAGTGGTGGACAGGTTGACCAATGACACTGACCTCCTCAATGGTACATAGGCTCTAGTTAACTCTTGGTATCATATTCCTGTTTGATGCTTATGGCAAATAAAATTTATGTTTTAGAAAAGACGTAGACTTTATTTAAGATTTAAACCATTTCTGTGATAAATTTCAAACCTTCGGAACCGCGAAAATTAATTGCAGTTTAAGCCTTTATCTGTCTTTCCAGACCTCTTAAAGTGTAGCAAGGTGTTGCAGACGATCTTTAAGAAAGGATTCTACAAAAAACAAGAATTGAAGACGAAATGTGGTCTCTCGCTGTGGGTGAATAAACTGTGTAAGCAGCCAAAATTTCATCTATAGAGAATCCAAGTATATGGACTGAAGCAAACCCAAAATTATTTTGTCTAATCACGACGGTTGTTACCATTCGCTCAACCTCTAGGGATTGTATTCACTACCATCATCATTTGAACCGCGAGCACGTGATCAGCTAAGGTTTTTTTTTCGAATATGGTTCCTGTATATATAGTTTAAATGGGTTTAATTTGCAATACCATGTGAACTTTTAAAATATGTTCTAGTAACTGGTTGTGTAACTGGTTTGCTATAGTGATAATGGCTGGCTTAATGTGATATTACTGCCTTTTTAGAATACTATATTTATCACTGGAAATAGGTTAAAACCATAGCACGCTGCTCAATAACCAACTTGGCAATTTAAAGCTCTCTGTTCTTGGAGTAGAAGATTACTTCCCGCTATTCCATACATTTGTTCTTTATTTAATGTCTAACATTTCATTCAACCACCGTCACTACCAATTTGCATTCATGTCTCTTTTAGATAACGGAACTATAACTGTAAACGGAGCGCAACTGACCACCACTGACATATGCACCACCAGCGGAGTGATCCACGTCATTGATCGTCTGTTAATTCCACCCGATTTGTTCCCGGCTGTTTTCGGATGGCCGGAGTTACCCGAGGCATATCGAGATCAGTTTCGTCATGTGTGCGGTTATGACAATTCAACATATGATGACCATCACACTCTGAAGACTTCGAACTATGGACATTGAGGAAATGGTTTAGGCGGTACACAAACATTACCATCTGTCATTCTTTCATATGTAAACCATTAAATAATTTTTTTTTTTTGATGTATCAGCTATTGGAATGTATTAGGTAGACCAAAATCACAATTTCACGCTTTTGTTTAATTCCTTATTACCTATTTTTCTCGTATATGTTTTTTAAAAAGTTTACTCTGTGTTTCATAATCTGAGGCAAATACAACTTGTCGGTTATCTGTGACTAAACAAAAAGAACAGCAATCCATAATTCCAAGAAAAGTTCAATTGAAATTCTCAATTCTCAATTGAAATTCACAACAGCTGAGCCTTCAAATGAGGTCCTTCAGCACTTTAAGAGTACTACATGTGTTTATACAAGTACATATAATTTATTTACCAGCAGTAGGTAATAGTTCTATCATGCACGTTTCAATGACGGTCCTTCTTTAAACAGCAGACGTATTGATCGCCTTGGATCAGTTTTCCGCGGTACGTGAGGAGAATTCCAGGAATTTCTTGCCGAGATGGACAAGTACACTGCACAGTGATGGGGGCACGGGAACGCAAAACGTATTTCTTCTTCAACGTAATTTTGTTGCTTCATATCGTTTTGGTGTGTTCAAAAATATCTGAAGGAAAATATCGCGTCACCAAAAATGCTCGTTTTGATGCAATGAATATTATCGACACCCCAAAATCACGGTCAATGACGGAGTGCTCTGGAAAATGTAGCCGGGCGTCGGGTTGCTACGGAGTAAACTTTAATTCGGTCACCCTAGTGTGTGAACTGCACAGTAAGCTGGGGTCGTATTATAGTGGACAGGATTTGCCGCCGTGGTCAAATGGAGGTGGGTGGTGTTTTTTGTTTATTTTTCTTTTTTAAGATAAAAAAATTAGGTATTGCTTTTGTCGAGAAGAAATGTTCTTATTATTCATGCTTTAACCGTTCAAAAAAGGCTTATTGCTCTTTTTTGTGATAAAAACATGAAACTTGATCACAATGCTTAAAATGGCGATGCTAGCATATTTTAATATGGAACCAGCACCTACTGTCACCCTGTGGCTTTTTTGTTCTAGTATGGCCGTCAAAAGAAGATCTGACAATGTTAATTGCCTTAAATGAATTCAGTATTTCACATATAAATGATTTACTGGCATACATATGTAAATAATGTGTCAAATATGGAAACACCACTAAGTCAGTGATACTATGTAAACATCTAATATGGCTGTATTTTCAAGATGGCGCCTCATTTGACACAACTAAAGTTCATAATAAGTTTGTTTAACTTAATTTTTGTGGGAGATAAAAGCATAAACATGGCACAATCACATGATATGAAGATACCGTAAATTTGGATATGGAACCCACAGCTTTGAACCACAGGCAACTTTTGAACCACAAAACATACTTAACCACTGGGTCCATATCCACAAATGATAGTATCGGCATCTCAAGCAATCTGGCCAAGCGTCGTGTTCTGATCACAAAAATGAATAATTTTGGTTAATAATAGGCGGGCTATGGAAAGAAGTGGTACTGGAAACATGTATGCCTGTACTGAATCTTTATGCAATGATAAAGACAAATCGTTCAAGTTAAAATATCAAACTTTTGTTGACTCTGCGCATAAGCCAGCTCACTTATAAAACTTTTACTTTTATATGAAAAGTACAAATTTGCACAGCGCGCGCTTGCACTCAAAGTTTAAACAAATTTTAGCGTTTTTCCCGACTCAGAAGTCTCACAAGTAACGTGATTCGGCGTTAGGCAATTTATGTCCATGTATTATCGTAAAATTCATATATACAGTGTCATCCCCAGAAATGCACTGCATGACGTCACGCTTAGCCCACTGCGCATGCGTGCACTTTTAATGAGTTGCTAGATTACCATATGAAAATGAATGGGTTCGCGATTCGTGGGTAATTCGTGATAATTGACAAACTAACGGCCTGATGCCGATAGACAGCAACGCTGTGTTATGCTTCAAGCAACTCCTGACCAAATATCGCTAGGGTTTTAAAAAAAATTCTGTTGTACACACGTACTAAGAAGTTTGCCGTGTATTGCCTAGCCTACCCTCAGCAAAACGCACATATTTTCAGAAATAGTGATTTTAGACGGTAGATTCACTCAGAAACAAAGGCAAACTAATTCGTTGCCGATAGCACCAGCAGATAGCAGCACCATACAGAGTCTGATTAAAAACTTTCATGGCAATTGAAGAACTTTTACCACTGTACAATGGAGTCCAAAAAAGCACTTGGCACAAACGTGAAACTGCCCAGTGCAAGGCCAAGAATTCAATCAGTATTTTCAATCATATTATCAGATTCTACATAAATTGACTGACAATATCACTACTCAGTATTTAACTAATCTCTTAATCCAAAATTCCTATCATCATTTAATAATAATGCAAAATTCTTCTTTCAGATTGCTATTTAATTATTTTAAATTTTAATGCTGCAACTGTTCCAAAATAATCTTGTAGTAAAGGAAAAATGCAAATAAGAAGTGGATGACCAATTTTACCCACATTATTCAATTATTTGATTATAAAAAGAATAAGATCACGATTTAACAAATTAAAATAATCTTTCATGAATAACATATTAAACAAAATTAAAGTTATAAATTAGTGGTTATGGCTTATTCTGGAATATATGACCTCTGCACGTCATCAGTACCGGACTTGGTACAGTATAGTTACTACTTGGATACAGAATTAGATTTAATAATGTAACAATAAGAACAATATATATTACAATAAACTTCTCTGCACATGTCAGACGCTTGTTACCATGAACTAACACTACTTGACAATGGGCTGAGCACTTATCACAGAGCCTGTGTGCGATGCCATTGTTGTCCTGTGATTGGCTAGTTGAGTCACGTGAAGCCCTGTTGTAGCGCCCTCGCGTATCGCGTGAATGCTGCGCATTTCTGGCCATGGTATGATGACTCTTCCTTTTCTTTTGCAGTCCGTGAAATATGCGAAGTGTCTTTCAGACCATATGGTATCCTTGACTATGACATTTTTAGTGACATTGATGACGCATACAAAGGTCACATTACGGGGTTTGATGTCCGACATGGTCACTCAGTAGACAGGTGAGTAGAGCAAGCCTACCATAAGCATATATTTTATTTTTCTGATTTTATATTTGATATGAATATCCGTGATATGTGCTGAAACAGTCATTATGATCGGGCAATTACTTTACATGACGTAATGCGTTATCAGTCTACATGCAGCCTACATCCTGAGAACTCAATATTTTTACCTCCGCCAAGGAGGTTATGTCTTTAGTTCCGTTAGTTTGTCTGTCTCTCTATATATCTGTCTGTCTGTCTGACTGTCTGTCTGTTAGCAACATTACAGAAAACGTTACGGATCGATTTTGATGAGATTTTCAGGAACTGTCAGAAGTGGGCCAAGGAACAGATTATTAGTTTTTGTGGTGATCCAGATCATTAATCAATCAATAGTCAATAATCAAAAATAAAAAAGACTAAATCCTTATAGAATGAAAATTTAGGGGTGAAACGGCATTGGGTGGAGACTTTGCTGCCTTGGCGGAGGTCTGCGCTCTCGGAGTGCTTTTTTAGTTTTTAAAGTTTAAAATGCCCATCATCGTATTTGTATTTGTATTTTAGTATTCGTTTTGTATACGGAGGAGTCCCAGCGTCGGTACATGGGGGGATTGGAGGGGGACTCACCAGCGTCGATTTATTAACTACCGAGTACATCCATACAGTGAGGGTAACCTTAACGGATCGTGATCATCTCTCAAGTATCACCTTAATGACGAACAAAGCAGCTTACGGACCTTACGGCATTGAGAAGTCAAATTCGTACGAAGTGAGTCACGGCGGACGCCCACTGCGGTACGTCTCGGGAAGAAACGAATCTCTCNTAGCATATTTTAATATGAAACCAGCACCTACTGTCACCCTGTGGCCTTTTTGTTCTAGTATGGCCGTCCCAAGAAGATCTGACAATGTTAATTGCCTTAAATGAATTCAGTATTTCACATATAAATGATTTACTGGCATACATATGTAAGTAATGTGTCAAATATGGAAACATCACTAAGTCAGTGATACTATGTAATCATCTAATATGGCTGTATTTTCAAGATGGCGCCTAATTTGACACAACTAAAGTTCATAATAAGTTTGTTTAACTTAACTTTTGTGGGAGATAAAAGCATAAACATGACACAATACCTTGAGATGAAAATACCTGTAGATTTGGATATGGAACCAACAGCTTTGAACAACGGGCAACCTTTTTCAATATGACCGCCAAAACATACTTAACCACTGGGTCCATATCCACAAATGATAGTATCGGCATCTCAAGCGATCTTGCCAAGCGTCGTGGTTTAATCACAAAAATGAATAATTTTGGTTAATAATAGGCGGGCTATGGAAAGAAGTGGTACTGGAAACATGTATGCCTGTACTGAATCTTTATGCAATGATAAAGACAAATCGTTCAAGTTAAAATGTCAAACTTTGGTTGACTCTGCGCATAAGCCAGCTCACTTATAAAACTTTTACTTTTATATGAAAAGTACAGATTTGCACAGCGCGCGCTTGCACTCAAAGTTTAAACAAATTTTAGCGTTTTACCGACTCAGAAGTCTCACAAGTAACGTGATTCGGCGTTAGGCAATTTATGTCCATGTATTATCGTAAAATTCATATATACAGTGTATGGTGACTCTTTCTTTTCTTTTGCAGTCCGTGAAATATGCGAAGTGTCTTTCGGACCATATGGTATCCTTGACTATGACATTTTTAGTGACCTTGATGACGCATACAAAGGTCACATTACGGGGTTTGATGTCCGACATGGTCACTCAGTAGACAGGTGAGTAGAGCAAGCCCACCATAAGCTGAGCATATATTTTATTTTTCTGATTTTATATTTGATATGAATATCCGTGATATGTGCTGAAACAGTCATTGTGATCGGGCAATTACTTTACATGACGTTATGCGTTATCAGTCTACATGCAGCCTACATCCTGAGAACTCAATATTTTTACCTCCGCCAAGGAGGTTATGTCTTTGGTTCCGTTAGTTTATCTATATATCTGTCTGACTGTCTATCTGTCTGACTGTCTGTCTGTTAGCAACAAAAGTTATGGATCGATTTTGATGAGATTTTCAGGAACTGTCAGAAGTGGGCCAAGGAAAAGATTATTAGTTTTTGTGGTGATCCGGATCATTAATCAATCAATAATTAATAATAAAAAATAAAAAACTAAATCATTACAGAATGAAAATTTAGGGGTGAAAAGGCATTGGATGGAGACTTTGCTGCCTTGGCGGAGGTCTGCGCTCTCGGAGTGCTGTTTTAGTTTTAAAGTTTAAAATGCCCATCATCGTATTTGTATTTGTATTTTAGTATTCGTTTTGTATACGGAGGAGTCCCAGCGTCGGTACATGGGGGATATGGAGGGGGTCTCACCAGCGTCGATTTATTAACTACCGAGTACATCCATACAGTGAGGGTAACCTTAACGGATCGTGATCATCTCTCAAGTATCACCTTAATGACGAACAAGGCAGCTTACGGACCTTACGGCATTGAGAAGTCAAATTCGTACGAAGTGAGCCACGGCGGACGCCCACTGCGGTACGTCTCGGGAAGAAACGAATCTCTCGTTAGTGCTTTAAGTTTGCATTTTGAGGATTGTTTTTGAGAACGGAGACTTCTTTCAGGGCTTAATGTATTTACGTTGAATTTGTTTTCACCTGTATACGCAAACAAGTTCAGAATCATAGTTTGTCAATTTATTTTCAGAAAAACATTAAATAAATAGCACGGATCGGTAAAATCATAAGGGAATTAAAAGGTAGTAATTTTTTTAGTTTAGATTACGCTTTTGAAGTCTCGTCTTGAATTACAAAGAAACCGACGATTAAGAGAACAAAAAGATAGCGAAACTTGGGAGTTTACTTTTAAGTTTTAATTCAAATATGTCCGTTTCTTTTTTTCATGAAAGGAGTAAGCAAGCGCATCTATTTTGCAAAATATAAAATCACAATTAAATTCCTGTGTCAGCGTTTTCTTCTTCTTTTCTTTTTATTTGGATTAAAACGTTTGGTACTTATGCAGTGTATTCCATAATATAACACTGCTCTTTTTCTGAATTCGGTTACATGCTACCTTTTTACAATGTCTCTATTTTTCTAAAAAAAATGAGTTTTGCAATTTTTTTACCAACTATTCATTGTCCCCCCTGAAATTATCTCATCACATTTAAGTGGACCAGATTTTTTTTTATGTAAAAACATAAGTTAAAAAAATGCAAAGTCAGTTTTTCAGAATATGATTAGGAAAAAAGGCGAAAATCATAGACTTGCATATTTGAAGCATACTGTATATACATGTTTACCAAGTATTTATATGATTTGAACTGTTCATTATATAACCGTTTCTGGTAACCCTATACCTTGCACTTAAAGCTACACTTGAGGAGTTAAAGTGGTAATGATCACCTGCGTTTCATCGGTATTTTCTCACATAAATCTTTATTGGAATATGTCAAAATCCACAACAACACAGCATGTATTCTCAACAATAGAAATTTACTGCCATCGGTTGACGGTGAATATCAACCATCTTCTGAATAATTCAACTACCGCCTATCTATATTGACATAATGTCTCACCCTGATTGAAGCCTCATATTTTAAGTATGAAACTAATTTTCTTGGAAAATAATTATCAGATTTAATTCTAGGAAAGCATGGCAAACCCAAGAGGAGTTCCGAAATTTGATAAATTAAAAGGTCCATGCTGTCCGGCCTGTCTACATGTACCTTGGACATACGATTTTAAACGACTCGGCGTCTTCGCGGTGGCAAAAGCATCCTGTTTTTGCCCAACTGCCTTATTTCCAACAAAATTGTAAATATGTTACCCGAGAAAACAGTAAACAGTGTACTATTCTTCTTGCACAAAACATGGCAATTTATAAATACACAAGAGAGGTGGTATAATTCTTTCAGACAAAGACAAGTGTAACCTCTTTGACTCATAAACAAGACCAACTATTGTCAGATGAAGACATTGTATTATTGGTTGAACTGAAATACTGGTTTCGTTGTTATTACCATATTTGACAACAGAGTTGCGTTGTTTACTCATTGACTACCTATTGCATTATTTTTGATAAAATTTAAAGATGAAAAACTAAACAAAATCACCGACTCTAACTTGGCTGCAATTATTTCCTCACTTAGCGTAGCTCATTACATGTAATTTGTTTCGATGCCATTGTGTCAATACAAACGGTGTATGGCACGAGGTTGGCGTTTTGCATTATCTATTGTATTAAACGAATCAATATGCTCTCCATTAAATAATTTAGATTTTAATTGGGGTAAAAGCATTCATTTTATCTAAAAAAAGAAAGATTGTACATTACTCACATTGACTGTTTGAAGGACAGTGACATGGATGAGAGTTATAAATGGTAATTTAAAAACCGGTTTACGTGCATCGCTGCTTGCAGAATTATACAAGCATAAGAAAATATCGCTCAGAGGTAATAATAATAATAATAATAATAATAATAGATTTATTTTTAGTCTAAAATCCATTATAACATGTTCAGAAGACTTTACATATACATAAAACAATTACTTAAGAAATCAATCATTAGGAATAGATAAAAGAAAAATTACAGAACTTAACGACAAAAAAATTAATAAATAAATAAAATAAAATAAAAATAAGAGTATTCTAGATAAAACATACGGATTCTCACATAAAAGCACTTACAGTACATAACTAAAATATGTTTCTTAAGAGAAAGTAATCAATTCTAGATAAAAAAAAGCCTTTTTGCACACAGAAAGGATTATAGGTAGAGCAGCCTTATTTCTTATAGTGCAAAATTGCAATTTCTACAAAATTTGTAAAATCGATTTAAAAGTCGATTAATCAAAAAATTTCCTGAATAGGTATGTCTTCAATTCTTTTTTTAAATGTTTGGTAGACTCAATTGATTGGATTTCCAGTAGTAATAAATTCCATTCCTTTGGACCTGCTGATTTAAAAGAAATGTCACCATAAGTTTTTAGGCGCATTTTTACCGGCTTAAATAGCAATTTGTCTACAGACCGCAGGTTTTTTGCTGGAACATAGTGAGTGAGTAATTCATTTTAAGTAGATCGGTGCAACTTTGTAAAAAGCATCATGGACAAAGACTAGAAATTTAAATAAAATCTTGGCTTCCAGAGGTAGCCAATGTAACTCTTTTAAAACTAGGGTGATATTGTAACTCATGGATGTACGGGTTAACAATAGAGCTGAGATGTTCTGAATACGCTTTTTTTTAAATCTGTTTTTTTATTTTTATTATTATTATTATTTTTCTTTCTTTCTTAATTTTTTTTTTTTATTTTTTATTTTTTATTTTATTATTATTATTTTTATTTTTTTTTGGACAACCATATAAAATAGAATTACAATAATCCAATCTAGATGTTACTAAACAATTTGTAACTGTAGCCGCAGCAGAGTCAGATAGGTGATTACGAATTGCGCCTACAGTCCCGCCAGAAAGTCCCCATAACAAAAGGTCGCATGGTCTCCCAACACTGCCCCGTATGGTCGAACAATAGAGGCCGCATGATAATTTCAGGGTAGGGGAACCGGCAAGTAATCCTTATCGGACACCCAAATAACGTGAAGGTATTGTTTTCTGATTTCATTGTTTGTTCTCTGTTGTCGCGACTCTGTGGTTGCGTGCGACGTTGTATATGTGCGCACGCTTGTTTTTACGTCGCTTATTCTTCTTTGTTACGTTAAAATGATACATACGTTACCGATACATACGTTACCATGAAGCGTGTAAATATTTATTCTATTTTCATTGGTTTTCTATCGCTTTGTGGGCCAACACTTACGTAATTTACATGTGTTTCATTAAAATAGTGTTGGCGCACTAAAGGAAAGACAACCAATGAAAATAGAATAAAAAATATTTACACGCTTTATGGTAACGTATGTATCATTTTAACGTAACTGAAAGAAGAATGAGGGACGTAATAACATGCGTGCGCACATATACAACGTCGCACGCAACCACAGAGTCGCGACAACAGAGAACAAACAATGAAATCAGAAAACAATACCTTCACATTATTTGGTAACGTATGTATCGGTGACGTATGTATCATATAAACAATTTCAACAAACGGTTTCAAGACAAGTAATCTTTACTTGCCCTGCATTTCCGTCTTATTGTAATGTTGTATACCGTAAGAATAAGGCGGACAACAAACAATAAAAAATAAAAGTATTTACACGCCACATGGTAACTATTTTCATTGGTTGTCTTTCGTTTTGTGCGCCAACACTTATGTCTTAATGTTACATTAAAAGGAAAGAAAACGAGACAAATATCATTTCTTGCCTTTAACTATCTGTGAAAATTGTTCATATGATACATACGTTACCGATATGTACATAGCCAAATAATATGAAAGTGTTCTTTTCTGATTCCATTGATTGTTTTCTGTTGTCACGGCTTTGTTAGTGCGTGCGACTTTGTATATGTGTGCACGTTTGTACGCCGTTCATTCTGTTTGTTACGTTAATACGATACATACGTTACCGATACATACGTAGCCATGAAGCGTGTAAATATTTATTTATTCTATTTTCATTGGTTGTCTTTCGTTTTATGGTCCAGCACTTATGTCTTAATGTTACATTAAAATTAAAAAAAAATGAGACAAATAAGATTTCTTGCCTTCAACTATCTGTGAAAACTGTCCATTTGATTCATACGTTACCGATATGTACGTGACCAAATAATATGAAGGAGTTGTTTTCTGATTCCATTGATTGTTTTCTGTTGTCACGTCTTTGTAAGTGGGTGTCTCTTTGTATATGTGCGCAACACGTTTTACGGCGTTCATTCTTATTTGTTACGTAAATATGATACACGTAAGTTACCAAATAACGTGAAGGTATTGTTTTCTGATTTCATTGTTTGTTCTCTGTTGTCGTGACTCTGTGCGGTTGCGTGCGACGTTGTATATGTGCGCACGCTTGTTTTTACGTCGCTTATTCTTCTTTGTTGCGTTAAAATGATACATACGTTACCGATACATACGTTACCATGAAGCGTGTAAATATTTATTCTATTTTCATTGGTTTTCTTTGGCTTTGTGGGCCAACACTTATGTCTTTTATTTGTGTTTCATTAAAATAGTGTTGGCGCACAAAAGGAAAGACATCCAATGAAAATAGAATAAAAAATATTTACACGCTTTATGGTAACGTATGTATCATTTTAACGTAACAAAGAAGAATGAGCGTCGTAATAACATGCGTGCGCACATATACAACGTCCCACGCAACCACAGAGTCGCGACAACAGAGAACAAACATTGAAAGCAGAAAACAATACCTTCACGTTATTTGCGACGTTGTATATGTGCGCACGCTTGTTTTACGTCGCTTATTCTTCTTTGTTACGTTAAAATGATACATACGTTACCGATACATACGTTACCATGAAGCGTGTAAATATTTATTCTATTTTCATTGGTTTTCTATCTCTTTGTGGGCCAACACTTACGTAATTTACATGTGTTTCATTAAAATAGTGTTGGCGCACTAAAGGAAAGACAACCAATGAAAATAGAATAAAAAATATTTACACGCTTTATGGTAACGTATGTATCATTTTAACGTAACAAAGAAGACTGAGCGACGTAATAACATGCGTGTGCACGTATACATGCGTGAGCACAAATAACGTGAAGGTATTGTTTTCTGATTTCATTGTTTGTTCTCTGTTGTCGTGACTCTGTGGTTCGGTGCGACGTTGTATATGTGCGCACGCTTGTTTTTACGTCGCTTATTCTTCTTTTTTACGTTAAAATGATACATACGTTACACACTTATGTCTTAATGTTACATTAAAAGGAAAGAAAACGAGCCAAATAAGATTTCTTGCCTTCAACTATCTGTGAAAATTGTTCATATGATACATACGTTACCTATATATACATAGCCAAATAATATGAAGGTGTTGCTTTCTTATTCCATTCATTGTTTTCTGTTGTCACGGCTTTGTTAGTGCGTGCGACTTTGTATATGTGTGCACGTCTGTACGCCGTTCATTCTGTTTGTTACATCAATATGATACATACGTTACCGATACATACGTAGCCATGAAGCGTGTAAATATTTATTTATTCTATTTTCATTGGTTGTCTTTCGTTTTATGGATGAGATGACAATGTTATTTCCATGGTTATCGCGCCAGGCCGTATGGACAACCCGCAGCGACCCGTAGAGTAAGTAAGGGGACTTTCTGGCGGGTCTGTATGTTCCTAATGTTATATACTGCTGACTTACATATGCTAGCAATTTGTTTATTCATAGAAAGTGTTCTATCTAAAAAAACACCAAGATTCTTAGCATGGGACGTTGGCTTAATGATACTGGATCCAATTTTGAGGTCAATTTTTTTCTGATATTTTCTGATTATGTGGCTGGGTTACAACTAAAAGTTCAGATTTCCCATCATTGTTTTTCAACTTATTTCTTATCAATCACCCTCGTATCGCATGTATGTCAAGACTAATGTTTAGAAATCAACAAACAAGCAGGACTCGAATATTTTTTAATAGATTAACAATTGCTGTGCACATTGTGAAACAAATAAATCGCTTTAAAGATTTCAGATAAAAATTTGGCGATTATGTGTTTATGTGAATGTAGCATAATCACCATGATGAATTCATTGTGGTTAGGAACATTTTACTGTTAAAATGATAGTGCTTGCTTCTGCTTTAAGTACGTATTTTGTGTAAGGCGTTTTAAAATTCAAGGCAAGATAGGAAGTTATATGACGGTTTGGAAAGGTTTTTATGAACTGCAAGCAAATAATTCCAAAATAATACCAATTTACAAAATTACAAAATATATTTTAAAAAATATACATGTAGAAAAAAGAAAAAACACACTTATTTTCGTTCTGTATAATACTTGACTGCATAAAATGCAAAAGGTGCTCTTAATCAGAATTTATTGAAATAACATAACATCTTACAGGTATACATGTGTATAGGTTACCAGAGAACCATGCCATTCGTAAACAATTAGCTTTCAATCAAATTGATTGTTAGTGATGACGACAGAAATGCAATCAGACAAAAACGATTTATGTAGCCAGATGTTAACAAGCACAACGAAGTTCAGTTTTTGCTCAAAATAAAACAAGAAATAAGTCCATATGACTGACATTGTCATTTATTAAAATGACGAAATGTAAAATGATACTAGGTTACAAGATGGGGGATAGCAACAACATAAAACTGAAGGATCACACATACATCCCCCATACAATGGAGCAAAAAAATGCACAAACATTCCCTCAAACGCTGGTGCTGAACAGGAGGCAGAATAGAAGACAAAAGTATGCCCAAAAAAATTCAGACATCAGCAAAACAGGTATCGTTGAGGCATGGAGTAAATCATCCAAAAGGATTAAAATTAGATGAGTGATGTCCATATGAACTCGCAGCCACCAGGTAGAAAGACTGAACGCCATTATTAAATTTTAATAAAATTATAAAGTTAGTGAGCTTTAAGTGTAGCTGATAAAACACTTCAAGTGTACTATAATCACTGCACTTAGCCACAGTTAAAAACTGACTGGCTTGCACCAAATCCAGTATTTCCATGTCTTTGTCCACTAGATGTGCGTGCGTAGACACAGCCCATGTCACCTGTTACACTCTGTTCTTAGTCTAAAAACATAGACACCCTAAAC
Organism: Lingula anatina; assembly: GCF_001039355.2. The sequence goes on along the minus strand of NW_019775448.1, from coordinate 116,422 downwards.
TAAAACTATCTCCTATTACCCTGCCATTTCCTCCATAAACACAATTATTTACAATAATTGTTGCTTCCGCGACAAAGCTAAACGGACAGAATAAAAGAACAAACCTTACAAATTAGCAACCCAATAGGTAAAAACTACCCCAGTTTGCATTTTGTAAGATCAATTATTTCTTTTACGTGTCTAAAGTCAAACGTCGGCTGTACAGCACTTGATATCAATTTGTTCTTGTACGCAAATAATGCATGATCTCCTTCACGTAAATTCCAATAATCTGCATTTGAAGTGACAATATGGATGATGCTGATAACAACGCTGATGGTGATTAATGATGAATGTGTATATGGCTGTGTCGGGATGTTGAAGACTGTCAGAAAATACCTGGATCCGCTCCTGCAATTTGATGAAAATAAACGTAAGGAGTGCATGTCATGAGTTATCTGTCATGTGGTTTATCATATCAGTGCACACCATGTTTTAACGGACCAAATATATTGTTTGCCCAGTTTGGTGAAATATTAAACGTGTTTGCAGTGCTTTTGGCTGAAATAAATTATTTTCCAGGCAACGTTGGGGATTATCTTTACAAAGTATGTCAAATGTTCGGCTTGTTCTGGAAAAAGAATATCCTTTGCAATATTTTAATATGATGGTTCATTTTGTGCATTTGTATGGTTATTATGCCCATAATGGCAAATGTGTAGAATTGTTATCAATGGAGGATAAGGAAAAGGAAAATCCCATTCTATAGGAAGATAAGAAAAAATATCAATCTCAAACTCAATGGACGTTTCTCTAAACACGCTGTAAATATATTTAAAAAAATAAAATATTCCTAATTATTCATGTTACAGGTTAATTCTGACTTAATATGTTGGCCTCACAGTCGATGGTTTTCCAAAATGGGACGCTGAAGTGATTGATCTTCTCATTATAAAATGCACACCCCGATCTGGTGAGCCTGTCCTTTCTTTCATACCTGCAATAAGTTATTGATGACCAAAGCTGAATGACAAATATACTGCCACGCTATAATGCCTCCTCTCTCGTCCTCTCAGTGCCACCCTTTACAATACTTATGTTATAATTCTCCGACAAGGAGTCGACGTTGTGTTTTTGTTACCGTTAGTTTTTGGGTTTGTCTGTGGAGAGTGTCAGGCCCCAAAAACGGAGTGGACAGATTTTGCTGAAATTTTCAGAAAAAAGTCACTATTGGTCAAGGACGAAATGATTAGATTTAAGCAATGAACCATTAATCAATTAGATGATTTATTAATCAGTAAATAAAGATATAAATTATTTATATATTTTTAATATATTTTATATTATAAGTAATTGATAAATTTAGTGTGTACAGATTTCGATCAAATTTTAAGGGTAGGTCAGAAATGGGGCAAAGGATAAATGATTAGATTCTGGCGATGATCCATCAATTAATTAACGGTTAATTATTAGTTTATTATTTGTCTTGGAAGATGTGCTTTCTGAGTGCTTTTCTGGTACATTACAACAGTTGCTTACCGCCTCCCTGTGTTACATGTACCATCCGGTCTGATCAAGTACCACTATACTTTTCAAGTCTCACTGCTTCCGATAACGATGTACTCAGTAAACACTTAAAAAAAACTATCAAATCAAGTAATTCATTGTCCCTATCCAATTATTCTTTTTTACTGGATTCTTGAATACATGGTTGGCTAACTGCTTTAAGCTGTGCCATTCATCGTTGTGCATCTGATTCACAGGATATTATTGGCCAGTAACAACGCAGCTCATTATCAGTCACAAACGCCACCATAAATAAAACAACGCTTACAGAGAGCATTTCTATCATTTTGTTACTGACGCACAACCACACACTTCTAACATGAGAGAACAAAAAGGCAAGATGACCCCCGTTTTACTTCTGGCAATCCTTGAGCTTAATACCGGTTTGGCCTGTTCCAGAACGTCTGAAGGAAGGTATCATGTCACCAAAAATTCTCGATTTGACGGAACTATTATGAAAAAACTTACCTCATGGTCAATGACGCAGTGCACTGTGAGGTGTAGTGGAACGCCGGACTGCTACGGAGTGAACTTTAATTCTGCCTCCCACGAATGTGAACTTTATAGTAATGTGGGACCGCACAATCTCGAAGGTGGTTTATCTACGTGGTCAAATGGAGGTACGTTTTTCTTCTTGTTCTTTCCTTATTTCTTTTATTTAGTATTTTGTTTGGGTGACAAATTCCCATCTAGTGAAAAAACATGCTTAAGAATGAAAGGTGTCCTTTTTACTGTGCCATAGTTATAACAAGTTTAAAAAAACCCTATAAATCAAAAAACAGATATGCGTGGCGCATTTGCTTGAAAATAATTAAATAAATACATTTTGCATCTGTTTTTCATCTTCTTGAAATTCTAAAAGTCATAGGAGAAATTCTTTTTTAAAGAAGCATAGAAAGTAGGCACATTGGTAATAAAGATTGAATTTGCTTTTTATAGGATGATATTTCAGTTTTTCTTCATTTTCTTGTAGTCCGAGAAATATGCGATGTGCCTTACGGACCTTTCGGCGGTGCTGGTGGTAACAGGTTCAGTGACCTTGATTACGCGTACAAAGGTCACATTACCGGGTTTGATCTCCAATTTGGTCATGATGGTATATATAGGTGAGTTGAGTAAGCCTACCATATTTTGATGAATTTCGTTTTCAGATCATTCATTCTATGAAGATGGACATGAAATGTGCAAAAACTAGTGTTGAGTTTTCAGAATGGATGTGAATAACCATAAAATACGCTAAACAAGGCATTTTAACTATGCGGCTCTCAACCACGTTGTCAGATCTGCGTTGGCGTCTTTTTAGAATAAATGATCATGTGATCATGCATGTACGACACAAAAAAAAAAGAGCGCTAGAATCCACGTAAAGAGGGGAAAACAGTAAAACTCTCCGGTAATTTCTTCTGAAAAGTGATCTTCAAGTGGCACTCAAAACATTGCAAAATGAACTGATATCGGACATAGGAAAATATTTTGTTTGTCCAGCGTTATTTTGGTCTCAACGGGAATTATCAAATTTTAAATATCTATTATTGCATTTGCATTTTAGTATCCGTTTTTTATATGGCGGCGTTGGAACTTCGATACGCGGACAGACTCCAGGGACTCCAGTCAGCGTCGTTCTTTCAAATAACGAGTTCATCCATACCGTGAGGGTGACGGAATATCATGGTGTATACTTACTTGTTGGGAGTATCGCCTTGGTGACGAACACCGCGTGCTATGGACCATACGGCATAGAGACGTCACCGGTGTACGAAGTCAGCCACGGCGGACGGCCATTACGGTACGTTTCGGGGAGTTATGGCCTTATCCTTGATGAACTATCATTTCATTTTGAGGACTGCCGCAGATGAGTGATTCGGTTTATCATATCCCAGTACATGTTTCAAAATGTGGTGAATTACGTGGACATTTCCAATAAATGTCTTTGGATTTTTCCAGTTCAGTAAAGGATTATCATTAAAAAACGACTTTCACCGACATGCGCTCGGTCAAAGAGACGTGCGTTTACCGAAAATGTATCAAAAAGTTGATAATAAATATGACGGAGACACAAAGGCGAATAGAAGGCCGCTCAATGACTACAAATTGTTGACGAACGCGATTATGTGTGTTTAAGAAATGTAGGAGGTGAACGTTCTGCACTGTCCAATATTTTCACGGTTCAGCCTTTTGATGTGGTAAATCAGACAGGTCCTTGAAATGCTGAGCGGTTCCGCTGCAATGCAATGCAGTGTGCGTCGCACCTACAGCAATCCACAACGTCATTATCAAGGGCAATTCTATTCCTAACACTACGAATTTCAAACAAAAGATCCACATTTTTGTTAAATGATGACTTTGGTGATAATCCAAATGTATTATTTCTTTGGGTGTTATATGTATCTTCAGAGTGGAGTCCGGGCGAAGAGATTACCGATAATTATAAAATATTCTCAAGAAAAAACCGTCATAACTTACTCTGAATGACACACCTATTGTTGAAGAAAGCGTCCTTCAGTTTGATTTTTTTCCAAATTAACGATTGTGATTCTTGGCAGTTTGTGTGCCATGTTATTTGCTATATAAATATATATATTGCATGGTACTTATGTAAATTTTAACAAAAGTATACCGACCTTCAGGTATGGTATGATATAAATGTTACATTTATTGACTCTTACGTTTTGGTCAATGTTGTTTTGCGAAATCAGAAAAAATTAAATCAACTTCAGCCAACATCGTTAATTGTATAATGCTCTTAACTTTTATTTCAGTATTTAAAGAAGACAGCGATATCTTATGCATTACTTTATAAAACTTGTCGAATAAACTCAAAGATGAGAAGGAAAATAACTGTCAACCAAAATGAAAGGAGAAAAACGGTAGACTTTGGGCGCTATGTCTTGCCTATACGAGTTTTATAATGCCCTCTAAGCCAACGAAACCCCGTGCTGGAATGTCATTATTTTTTAAATTATAAGTAATATTGCCTACGTGTTGCTCAGCACAATTTTTATTAGAGTTAATAGAAGAGTAGGTATTAATGTTGTCAGTAGTTCCAAAAGGACGCTCAAGGATTTCCTCAAGTCCAGCCGTGCTCGTTGTGTTGTAGGACTCGAGAGTAGTGGCGTCTGCAGCATATTGCAGTCTCTTTCTGAATTTTGAACAGGTTCCATTTGACGTAGTAATAATTGCCGTTGTAGGACAACATATCAACATTGACTGGTTAACGCATGAAGGGCCTCATTGCTCATCCAGAACTGTAGGCGGGGATCCCAAAAACCAAGCTTATATTCATTCCAGTTTCTATTAAAGATAATTGTGTTGTCATATCTTCTCATCACAACGAGCCATCCGTTGTCACAATAAACGTCTTTTGTTCCAAATCCTGATATCAATAATGCAAATAAATAATGCAAATAAAAGTTTCGCCGGTAACAAAGGTAATCAAATGCTTTTTAATGATAATTGGGAACCACAATTTTCACAGCAACGAGTGTGGTCGACGTTAGGCCTGGGTTCCGATATATATTTTTCCTGATTTAAGGTCCCGACTAATTAGTCATATGACGTTTCTATGGGGAATGCAAAATAGATATGTTCCAATTAATTAAGCAATCTTTTAAACAAAATCCAGGCCATCGGGGTTACATGAAGCGATTGTTTGCTGTATTCCCGCCTGCCTCACCAAAAGGAGACAGAGTATATACAACTTCAAATCATGTAAGAGGGAAGGTTCACCAATGGTACCTCAAGGACGGTGTTTGGGTCTGTTGCTCTATGTCCTGAAGATAAACGAATTAAATTTAGCACCCAGTCTTTGTGTCTCTAGAACAGAGACGAAACAACTGTATCTGAGATCCCTACACAAATAAGCCAACAAGCATGACAGCAAGCTCTAAGAAATCCCCGACTTTACATGTGAAAAAAACAAAGCAACCACTTAAACGCAAGGTTGATTCCTATATGCATACTCTCCAGATCGACAAAGCTGACATTTAAGTAGTCTCAACATTTAAATTGATTTGAGTCTCTACCTCACATAGAAAATCACCGACTCTAACATGGCTGCCATTATTTCCTCCCTTAGCGTAGCTCATTGCATATAATTTGTTGTGATGCTATTGTGTCAATATTGACGCTGTGTAAGGCTCGAGTTTGGCATTTTACATAACCCATTGTACAAAATGAATCAATACGCTTTCCATTAAATAATTTAGATTTAATTTGGGTAAAACACTCGTTTTAACAGATTATAAGTTTTCAACAATGACTGTTTGCAGGACAGTGACATGGATGAGAGGTTCTAAATGTTAATTTTTTTTCGGTTTACGTGCATTGGAGCCTGCAGAATTATACTACCAGGAGCATACCATTTTAAATGAAGATATGCTGTAAATATGGTGCTGTATATATGTTTAAGACTAAGGCTTAGAAATAATTTGAAGAAATGATTAATGTGTATATAGCAGTGTTGGGATCCAGAAGACTTGACAAAAAAAGTACATGTACCTGGATCCGCCCCTGCAATTCGATGGAAATAAACACAAGGTGTGTCGTGTGTTATCTGTCATCAAATTAGTGTACACTATGTTTTGACGGACCCAATATAATGTTTTCTAAATTTGCTGACATAATGAACGTGATTGCAGTGCCTTTGGCTAAAACAAGGTCACCTATAAACACACGCCGTAAATATAAAAAAAAATAATACTAAACTATTCCAAATGATTCTAAGATAAATTTGACACAAATTTTGTTAAAAGGATATTAAACAGACATGTTACAGATTAATCCAAATATTGAAAAACACCCACATCAGCACAGACCTACATGTAAGCCTCACAGGCGATGGTTTTCCAACACACAATGCACGCCCCGTTTTGGCGAGCCTGTCTTTCTTGTAATATGTTATTGATGACAAAAGCTGAATGACAAATATACTGCCACTCCTCCGGCCTCTCAGTGCCATGCTATAACTCTTATGTCATAATTCTCCGACAAGGAGTCGAGGTTATGTTTTTGTTACCCGTAGGTTTGGGTTTGTCTGTGGAGAGCGTCAGGCACCAAAAACGGAGTGGACGGATTTTGCTGAAATTTTCATAAAAAAGTCACTATTGGTCAAGGACAAAATGATTAGATTTAAGCGATGAACCATTAATCAATAAGATAATTAATTAATTAGTTAAGTCATAAATATTTTTAGAAGTAATTTATTGATTTAGTGTGTACAGATTTCGATAAAATTTTAAAAGTACGTCAGAAATGGGGCAAGGGATAAATGTAAAATTTTGGCAATGATCCATCAATCAATTAATTAATTTATGGTTAATTATTAGTTTATTATTTGTCTTGGCAGAGGTTGCGCTCTCTGAGTGCATTTCAGGTACCTTAGAACAGTTGCTTATTGTCTCGCTGTGTTACCATCCGGTCTGATCAAGCACCACTTTACTTTCAAGTCTCACTGCTCCGCTAGCGATTTACACAGTGGAACCTTTTTTTGAAAAAACTCGTTTCATATCAGATGATTCATTATCTCAATCCAATTATCATGTTTTACTGGATTCTTGATATGGTCGGCTAACTGCTTTAATAAACTGTCCCATTCATCGTTGTGCATCTGATTCACAGGATATTATTGGCCAGTAACAACGCAGCTTATTATCAATCACAAACGCCACCATAAATAAAACAACGCTTAAAAAGAGCATTTCTATCATTTTGTTTCTGACGCACAACCACACGCTTCAAACATGAGAGAACAAAAAAGCAACATAATTTCCGTTTTACTTCTGGCAATCCTGTTGCTTTATACCGGTTTGGTCTGTTCCAAAACGTCTGAAGGAAGGTATCATGTCTTCAAAAATTCTCGATTTGACGGAAATATTATTAAAACACTTACTTCGTGGTCAATGACGCAGTGCACTGTAAAGTGTAGTGGAACGCCGGACTGCTACGGAGTGAACTATAATTCTGCCTCCCACGAGTGTGAACTTTATAGTAATGTGGGACCGCACCATCTCGAAGGTGGTTTATCTACGTGGTCAAATGGAGGTACGTTTTTCTTCTTCGTTTCTTGTTCTTTCCTTATTTCTTCCATCGTTTATTTATCATTTTGTTTGGGTGACGAATTTCCATCTAGTGAAAAGACATGCTTCAGAATGAAAGGTGTCTTTTTTACTGTGCCATAGTTATAACAAGTAAAAAACTATAAATCCAAAAACAAATATGCGTGGCGCATTTGCTTGAAAATAATTAAATAAATACATTTTGCATCTGTTTTTCATCTTCTTGAAATTCTAAAAGTCATAGGAGAAATTCTTTTTTAAAGAAGCATAGAAAGTAGGCACATTGGTAATAAAGATTATATTTGCTTATTATAGGATGATATTTCAATTTTTCTTCATTTTCTTGTAGTCCGAGAAATATGCGATGTGCCTTACGGACCTTTCGGTGGTGCTGGTGGTAACAGGTTCAGTGACCTTGATTACGCGTACAAAGGTCACATTACCGGGTTTGATCTCCAATATGGTCATGATGGTATATATAGGTGAGTAAGCCTACCATATACTGATGAACTTTCGTTTTCAGAATATTCATTCTCAAGATGAACATGAAATGTGCAAAAACTAGTGTTGAGTTTCAGAATGGATGTGAATAACCATAAAATACGCTAAACCAGGCATTTTAACTATGCGGCTCTCAACCACGTTGTCAGATCTGCGTTGGCGTCTTTTTAGAATAAATGATCATGTGATCATGCATGTACGACACTAAAAAGAGCGCTAGAATCCACGTAAAGAGGGGAAAACAGAAAAAACTCTCCGGTAATTTCTTCTGAAAAGTGATCTTTAAGTGGCACTCAAAACATTGCAAAATGAACTGTTATCGGACTTAAGAATATATTTTGTTTGCCCACCGTTATTTTGGTTTCAACGGGAATTTTCAAATTTTAAATATCCATTATTGCATTTGCATTTTAGTATCCGTTTTGTATATGGCGGCGTTGGAACATCGATACGCGGACAGACTCCAGGGACTCCAGTCAGCGTCGTTCTTTCAAATAACGAGTTCATCCATACCGTGAGGGTTACGGAATATCAAGGTGTATACTTACTTGTTGGGAGTATCGCCTTGGTGACGAACACCGCGTGCTATGGACCATACGGCATAGAGACGTCACCGGTNTCTGGAAAAAGAATATTCTTTGCAATTTTTAATGTGATGGTTAATTTCGTGCATTTGAATGGTTATAATGCCTATAATACCAAATGTGTACAATTGTTATCAATGGTGGATAAGTAAAAGAAAAAGCCCATTCTACAAACGCAACGGACACCTCTAAACACACGCCGATAAATTTGACACAAATTTTGTTAAAAGGATATTAAACAGACATATAACAGATTAATCCAAATATTGAAAAACACCCACATAAGCACAGACCTATATGTAAGCCTCACAGGCGATGGTTTTCCAGGAGATGACGCTGATGTGATTGATCTTCTCAACACACAATGCACGCCCCGTTTTGGTGAGCCTGTTCTTTCTTGTAATATGTTATTGATGACCAAAGCTGAATGACAAATATACTGCCACGCTACAATACCCCCCCCCCCCCCCACCCTCAGTGCCACGCTATAACTCTTATGCTATAATTCTCCGACAAGGAGTCGAAGTTATGTTTTTGTTACCCGTAGGTTTGGGTTTGTCTGTGGAGAGCGCTAGGCAAAAAAAGGGAATGGACAGATTTTGATGAAATTTTCAGGAAAGGTCACTAATGGGTCAAGGACAAAATGATAAGATTTAAGTGATGATCTATTAATCAATTAGATGATTAATTAATCAGTTAAGTCATAAATATTTTGTATATTTTTAGAAGTAATTTATTAATTTAGTGTGTACAGATTTCGATAAAATTTTAAAAGTACGTCAGAAATGGGGCAAGGGATAAATGTTTAGATTTTGGCAATGATCCATCAATCAATTAATTAATGTATGGTTAATTATAAGTTTATTATTTGTCTTGGCAGAGGTTGCGCTCTCTGAGTGCATTTCAGGTACCTTAGAACAGTTGCTTATCGTCTCGCTGTGTTACCATCCGGTCTGATCAAGCACCACTATACTTTCAAGTCTCACTGCTCCGCTAGCGATTTACAAAGTGGAACCTTTTTTTAAAAAAACTCGTTTCATATTAAATGATTCATTATCTTAATCCAATTATCATGTTTTACTGGATTCTTGAAGATATGGTCGGCTAACTGCTTTAATAAACTGTCCCATTCATCGTTGCGCATCTGATTCGCAGGATATTATTGGTCAGTAGCAACGCAGCTCATTATCAGTCACAAACGCCACCATAAATAAAACAACGCTTAAAAAGAGCATTTCTGTCATTTTGTTTCTGACGCACAACCACACACTTCTAACATGAGAGAACAAAAAGGCAAGATGACCCCCGTTTTACTTCTGGCAATCCTGTCGCTTTATACCGGTTTGGCCTGTTCCAGAACGTCTGAAGGAAGGTATCATGTCACCAAAAATTCTCGATTTGACGGAACTATTATTAAAACACTTACCTCATGGTCAATGACGGACTGCAGTGTGAAGTGCAGTGGAACGCCGGACTGCTACGGAGTGAACTATAATTCTGTCTCCCACGAGTGTGAACTTTATAGTAATGTGGGATCACACAATCTCGAAGGTGGTTTATCTACGTGGTCAAATGGAGGTACGTTTTTTCTTCTTGTTATTTATTTAGTATTTTGTTTGGGTGACAAATTTCCATCTAGTGAAAAGACATGCTTAAGAATGAAAGGTGTCTTTTTTACTGTGCCATAGTTATAACATGTAAAAAAAAACCTATAAATCACAAAAATCAGATATGCGTGCCGCATTTACTTGAAAATAATTAAATAAATGCATTTTGCATCTGTTTTTCATCTTCTTGAAATTGTAAAAGTCATAGGAGAAATTCTTTTTTAAAGAAGCATAGAAAGTAGGCACATTGGTAATAAAGATTGAATTTGCTTTTTATTGGATGATATTTCAGTTTTTCTTCATTTTCTTGTAGTCCGAGAAATATGCGATGTGTCTTACGGACCTTTCGGCGGTGCTGGTGGTTACCGATTCAGTGACCTTGATTACGCGTACAAAGGTCACATTAGCGGGTTTGATCTCCAATATGGTCATGATGGTATATATAGGTGAGTTGAGTAAGCCGTCCATATTTTGATGAACTTTCGTTTTCAGATCATTCATTCTATGAAGATGGACATGAAATGTGCAAAAACTAGTGTTGAGTTTTCAGAATGGATGTGAATAACCATATTATACGCTAAACCAGGCATTTTAACTATGCGGCTCTCAACCACGTTGTCAGATCTGCGTTGGCGTCTTTTTAGAATAAATGATCATGTGATCATGCATGTTGATACTAAAAAGAGATCTAGAATCCGCGTAAATAGGGGAAAACAGTAAAACTCTCCGGTAATTTCTTCTGAAAAGTGATCTTGAAGTGGCACTCAAAACATTGCAAAATGAACTGTTATCGGACATAGGAAAATATTTTGTTTGTCCAGCGTTATTTTGGTCTCAACGGGAATTTTCAAATTTTAAATATCCATTATTGCATTTGCATTTTAGTATCCGTTTTGTATATGGCGGCGTTGGAACTTCGATACGCGGACAGACTCCAGGGACTCCAGTCAGCGTCGTTCTTTCAAATAACGAGTACATCCATACCGTGAGGGTTACGGAATATCAAGGTGTATACTTACTTGTTGGGAGTATCGCCTTGGTGACGAACACCGCGTGCTATGGACCATACGGCATAGAGACGTCACCGGCGTACAAAGTCAGCCACGGCGGACGGCCATTACGGTACGTTTCGGGGAGCTATGGCCTTATCCTTGATGAACTAGCGTTTCATTTTGAGGACTGCCGCAGATGAGTGATTCGGTTTATCATATCCCAGTACATGTTTCAAAATGTGGTGAATTACGTGGACATTTCCAATAAATGTCTTTGGATTTTTCAGTTCAGTAAAGGATTATCATTAAAAAACGACTTTCACCAACATGCGCTCGGTCAAAGAGACGTGCGTTTACCGAAAAAGTATCAAAAAGTTGATAATAAATATGACGGAGACACAAAGGCGAATAGAAAGCCACTCAATGACTACAAATTGTTGACGAACGCGATTATGTGTGTTTAAGAAATGTAGGAGGTGAACGTTCTGCACTGTCCAATATTTTCACGGTTCAGCCTTTTGATGTGGTAAATCAGACAGGTCCTTGAAATGCTGAGCGGTTCTGCTGCGATGCAATGCAGTGTGCGTCGCACCTACAGCAATCCACAACGTCATTATCAAGGGCAATTTTCCTAACACTACGAATTTCAAACAAAAGATCCACATTTTTGTTAAATGATGACTTTGGTGATAATCCAAATGTATTATTTCTTTGGGTGTTATATGTATCTTCAGAGTGGAGTCCGGGCGAAGAGATTACCGATAATTATAAAATATTCTCAAGAAAAAACCGTCATAACCTACTCTGAATGACACACCTTTTGTTGAAGAAAGCGTCCGTCAGTGCTTGTTCGCTCTAGATAGACTAAACTTAGCAAACATTTTTGTCCAAATTAACGATTGTGATTCTTGGCAGTTTGTGTGCCATGTTATTTGCTATATAAATATATATATTGCATGGTACTTATGTAAATTTTAACAAAAGTATACCGACCTTCAGGTATGGTATGATATAAATGTTACATTTATTGACTCTTAGGTTTTGGTCAATGTTGTTTTGCGAAATCAGAAAAAATTAAATCAACTTCAGCCAACATCGTTAATTGTATAATGTTCTTAACTTTTATTTCAGTATTTTAAGAAGACAGCGATATCTTATGCATTACTTTATAAAAATTGTCGAATAAACTCAAAGAAGGAAAATATCTGTCAACCAAAGTGAAAGAAGAAAAACTGTAGACCTTGGGCGCTATGTCTTGCCTATACGAGTTTTATAATGCCCTCTAAGCCAACGAAACGCCGTGCTGAAATGTCATTATTTTTTAAATTATAAATAATATTGCCTTCGTGTTGCTTAGCACAATTTTTATTAGAGTTAATAGGAGAGTAGGTATTAATGTTGTCAGTAGTTCCGAAAGGACGAAGTGCTCGTGGTGTTGTAGGACTCGAGAGTAATGGCGTCTACAGCATATTGCATTGCCTCATTATGAATTTTGAACAGGTTCCATTTGACGTAGTAATAATTGCCGTTGCAGGACAACATATCAACATTGACTGGTTAACGCATGAAGGGCCTCATTGCTCATCCAGAACTGAAGGCGGGGATCCCCAAAACCAAGCTTATATTCATTCCAGTTTCTATTAAAGTTAATTGTGTTGTCATATCTTCTCATCACAACGAGCCATCCGTTGTCACAATAAACTTCTTTTGTTCCAAATCCTGATATTTTGAAACGTAACACGTCTGCACCATCTACGGTGTAGCATGGAGTCTGTACTTTCTGCTTGTAGTGTTTGTTCAAGTTGAAATCTTTTAATTGAGATGAAAAATCCTGAAATCCAACATAGCTGCCACAAAACATGTCTTTTGCATATAGCTGTCTTGCCTGGAAATATGGCAGATTTATCATCCCAAATTAATTTTTTCATTACTTTGGTGTATTGAATATGAAAACAAACCCCTTTTCAATTACTTGAGTTAATTGGGACTACAGTATGGCTTACAAAATTCAAAATGGCCGCCGATGACCATGGATTTACCATTTATTTACATCTTTTTAACCAGTGGACTAATATATGACAGCAATACTCCTCATTTCATCTAAAGTTTGGATGAGTACTAATTTTTTTTTAATAGTGCTCATCACTACTAGACGTGTGGCCATGTAAAATGATAAAAAAAGAAAGATCAAATGGTCAACAATAACCAAAGACTAAATAATAAATTGTTTTTCTCGAAATTGCCTTCTTTCAGTCTGTGTTTATTCTTTCATTCTTTTGTTACTGTTATTACATTTGGATGTATTGAACATTATGAAATCAAAATCATGAAGATTTGTAATAACTCAATATGGTCTACAAATATTTAAATTATCATGTGGTAGATGGTTGAAATTATTGTATCACCTCCTACCGTCTATTGGGCAAGTTGAATGACAGAAAAAAGTCTGATTTTGAGTGAAAGGCAAGTAGTTTGCAAATATTGATGGTGACTTTGCATTTCTATTTTATTATATTTTAAGTAAAGTATTATAAAATTTTAAAATATATATTAAATATATATTGATTTTTCCAAAGTGTGGATATAATTTTACATCTCTAGCAGTTTGAAGCTGAGTTATGGCATATACATGTAAATGTTTTATTCCATTTATTCATATAGATGAACATCACCTTAGATTGTAACAAAAACTCTGTTTCAGAGTTAACAGAATATTTTAACTGGCTAACCAATGAACATTCTTCATTTATTAAGATATTTCATCCATGTCCAAAAAGCCTTAATCCTAAATATTTAACTAAATATGGATAAGTGTTTCCATGAAAGCAGCGTAGAAAGGGCATATTTGATTTAAATGAACGGTGCAACTTTTAGAATTATTTGTTTCTTGCACTGTTTGATATTAATGCAGTAAAATTCAAATTTTAGAATGGCCAAGTAAATATAATTTGGCCGAAATTCTTTTAAAAATTGAAATTCCCAGTGAAATCTTAATGAATATAAAAGATTTATATTTAGAAAACAGGTTAATTCAGTTTATCAGAAAGAGCAAAAAAAGCATTTTGAAACAAAAATGTAACACATATTCGGTCAGCAATATGAATAAACCATGATTTGTGATGGGTACCTTGGGTTTCAGGTTTTTACACTTAAAAAGAGAGTATAGGGGTAACAATCACTGAAGACAGTAATTATGCAATTCACATCATATCAGCATATCCAAGAGCCTAACATTTTTCAATTCCAATGCTGCTTTCAAAGTTTACAAAAAGCTACTTGGCGGAGGTCTGCCCTCTCGGAGTGCTTTTCTAGTTGTAAGATGTATTTGACACAAATTGTGTTAAAATAATATTAAACAGACATGCGACAGATTAATTCAAATATTGTGAAATACCTACATAAGTACGGACTTATACATGTATGTAGGCTTCACAGTCGATGGTTTTCCAAAATGGGACGCTGAAGTGATTGATCTTCTCAATACAAAATGCACACCCCGATCTGGTGAGCCTGTCCTTTCTTTCATACCTGCAATAAGTTATTGATGACCAAAGCTGAATGACAAATATACTGCTACGCTATAATGCCTCCCCCCTCCTCCCTCGTCCTCTCAGTACCACCCTTTACAATTCTTATGTTATAATTCTCCGACAAGGAGTCGACGTTGTGTTTTTGTTACCGTTAGTTTTTGGGTTTGTCTGTGGAGAGCGTCAGGCCCCAAAAACGGAGTCGACGGATTTTGCTGAAATTTTCAGAAAAAAGTCACTATTGGTCAAGGACGAAATGATTAGATTTAAGCGATGAACCATTAATCAATTAGATGATTTATTAATTAGTAAATAAATATATAAATAATTTATATATATTTTAATATAATTTATATTATAAGTAATTGATTAATTTAGTGTGTACAGATTTCGATCAAATTTTAAGGGAAGGTCAGAAATGGGGCAAAGGATAAATAATTAGATTTTGGCGATGATCCATCAATTAATTAACGGTTAATTATTAGTTTATATTTTGCCTTGGCAGATGTGCTTTCTGGGTGCTTTTCTGGTACATTAGAACAGTTGCTTACCGCCTCCCTGTGTTACATGTACTATCCGGTCTGATCAAGTACCACTATACTTTTCAAGTCTCTCTGCTTCCGATAACGATGTACACAGTAAACACGTTTTTAAAAAACTATCATATCAAGTAATTCATTGTCTCTATCCAATTATTCTTTTTTACTGGATTCTTGAATACATGGTCGGCTAACTGCTTTAAGCTGTGCCATTCATCGTTGCGCATCTGATTCACAGAATATTATTGGTCAGTAGCAACGCAGCTCATTATCAGTCACAAACGCCACCATAAATAAAACAACGCTTAAAGAGAGCATTTCTGTCATTTTGTTTCTGACGCACAACCACACACTTCTAACATGAGAGAACAAAAAGGCAAGATGACCCCCGTTTTACTTCTGGCAATCCTTGAGCTTTATACCGGTTTGGCCTGTTCCAGAACGTCTGAAGGAAGGTATCATGTCACCAAAAATTCTCGATTTGACGGAACTATTATTAAAACACTTACCTCATGGTCAATGACGGACTGCAGTGTGAAGTGTAGTGGAACGCCGGACTGCTACGGAGTGAACTATAATTCTGCCTCCCACGAGTGTGAACTTTATAGTAATGTGGGACCGCACAATCTCGAAGGTGGTTTATCTACGTGGTCAAATGGAGGTACGTTTTTCTTCTTGTTCTTTCCTTATTTCTTTCATCATTTATTTAGTATTTTGTTTGGGTGACAAATTTCCATCTAGTGAAAAGACGCGCTTAAGAATGAAAGGTTTTTTTACTGTGCCATAGTTATAACAAATAAAAAATACCGTCAAGCAAAAAGAAGATGTGTGTGATGCATTTGCTTGAAAAAAATTAAATACATTTTGCATAAGTTTCTTCATCTTCTCGTAATTCTAAAAGTCATAGGGAAAATTCCTTTTTTAAAGAAATATAGAAGGTAGGCACATTGGTAATAAAGATTGAATTTGATTTTAATAGGATGATATTTCAGTTTTTCTTCATTTTCTTGTAGTTCGAGAAATATGCGATGTGTCTTACGGACCTTTCGGCGGCACTGGTGGTATCAGTTTCAGTGACCTTGATTACGCGTACAAAGGTCACATTACCGGGTTTGATCTCCAATATGCTCATGATGGTATATATCGGTGAGTTTAGTATGCCTACCATATATTGATGAACTTTCGTTTTCAGATTATTCATTCTATGCAGATGGACATGAAATGTGCAAAAAAAATCATTTTGAGGTTTCAAATTTGATGTGAATAACCATAAAATACACTAAAACAGGCATTTTAACTATGCGGCTCTCAACCACGTTGTCAGATCTGCGTTGACGTCTTTTTAGAATGAATGATCATGTGACACCATGCTGTACGACACTAAAAAGAGCGCGAAAATCCGCGTAAAGAGGGGAAAACATATTAGTGATAAGAGTAAAACTCTCCGGTAATTTCTTCTGAAAAATGATCTTCAAGTGTCACTCAAAACATTGCAAAATGAGCTGTTAATTTCATTATTTTTGTTAGGTTTTTATCTGTGACGTAATTAACAAAACTCAAAATCCCTTTCAAATAAGTCCCTTTCCAATGATAAAAATGTGGAATTTTGGTCCTATTCTTGACCACTCACTTGGTTTTATGCTAATTATAATTCGCAAGAGTTACTCAGCAAACACGACACGTTCGGATCACGTGGCTAGCACGTTGCTATGATGTTATAATGTGGTAGCAACGTGCTAGCCACGTGATCCGAACGTGACGTGTTTGCTGGGTTTGGCTATCTCGAATGATGCACATTACGTCTGAAAAAAGAACAAAAAACTTTCGACAAGTATCCAGTGTGGCTCATAATCAGCCTACTTAAGTTGCATATATCAATTACAACACTTACTTAGCTTTTTCTCGTTACGGACCGCTCAGAGTTCTATTGGGGGCCATTCAGAATGAGTTAGTGCGCATTAACTAGCTTCACGTGGATTCTCGCTCAATTCAGTCAGATTAACGGACTGGATTTACATGCCTCCTGGCTTTGAGTAGAATATAGAGAAGCTGGTGAAGCACAAGTACGTTGGAAACAGGAGAAGACGTCTTGGGCTGTTATCTGATTGCTTTCAGCAAGAGTCCCAGTAGTGCTCATTCTGAACAGCCCCTATAATAGACCCGCAATTGCGCGCATTTCAGCATCATGTTCTGTATGTCACACGGTTTAGGCCTTTTCATGACTTAGAATTTTAAATATCCACTATTGCATTTGTATTTTAGTATCCGTTTTGTATATGGTGGCGTTGGAACTTCGCTACGGGGAGGGTATTCAGGGACTCCAGTCAGCGTGGTTCTTTCAAATAACGAGTACATCCATACCGTGAGGGTTACGAAATTTCAAGGTGTATATTTACTTGTTGGTAGTATCGCCTTGGTGACGAACACCGCGTGCTATGGACCATACGGCATAGAGGGGTCACCGGCGTACGAAGTGAGCCACGGCGGACGGCCATTACGGTACGTTTCGGGGAGAAGTGGTCTTATGCTTGATGCACTAGCGTTTCATTTTGAGGACTGCCGCAGATGAGTGAGTCGGTTTATCATGTTCCAGCACATGTTTCAAAATGTGATGAATTTTTGGATTTTTCCGTTCAGTAAAGGATTATCATTAAAAAACGACTTTCACCGACATGCACTGGGTCAAAGAGACGTGCGTTTACCGAAAAAATATCAAAAAGTTGGTAATAAATATGACGGAGATACAAAGGCGAATCGAATGCCGCCCAATGATTTCCAATTGTTGACGAATGCGATTATGTGTGTTTAAGAAATGTAGGAGGTGAACGTTCTGCACTGTCCAATATTTTCATGGTTAACAGCGTTTTCATGTGGTAAGACAGACAAGTCCCTGAAATGCTGTGCAGTTCCGCTGCAATGTGCTGCACAATGCAGTGTGCGTCGCACTTACAGCAATCCACAACGTCATTATCAAGGGCAATTTTCCTGCATGTAACACTACGAATTTAAAAAAATCCTCACTTTTGTTCAATGATGACTTTGGGGACTATCCAAATATATTATTTCTTTGGGCGTTATATGTATCTACAGAGCGGAGTCCGGGCGAGGGAATTACTGATACTGATAAAATATTCTCAAGAAAAACCGTCATCACCCACTCTGGATGACACACGCATTGATGAAGAAAGCACCGTTCAGTGCTTGTTCGCTTTAGACTTAATGAAGCAAACTTTTGATCAAAATAAACAGTGATGATTCTTGATAGTTTGTGTGCCATGATATCTGATAGGTTTTATGCAGTAAAGTCAGAATAACTTGTTATCTTCACATTGCTGTTTCTCAGAGAACGTAACTTTTCAGTAAACTAAAATATCAGTTGGTCAACTTCTATTTATGTGTATGTATAAGTAACTGTCAGTTCGCTATGACATATATTTGGATTTTCACAGAAATGCACTGTGAACGTAAATGTATTGTAATGTATTGTCAATTAAAACATCCCTCATGTATATTTATTACCATATTAACAAGTTGAAAAAAGGATATTTGGAAAGGGGTTTTACCTATTATTTCAATTATTCATATCAAATTCATGTAACCATCACTGTAATTATTGGTCAGTTGGGTCAAAATACTGTAAAACTATAAAATCAAATACGAGTTTCGAGTGAAAATCTTGCACTGCGCGTCGTAAGTATAGCATAGTGTAGTGTTAAATAAGGTGACAGCCGTGCGTTGCACTCAACCAGGGTCACATATTGATTTCCAATACATGGGTGTATCCAGGATTATTTGAAGGGGGGCCGACTTTTCAGGAATAACAGGCATCGGATGCAAAACCGACCCTCTGCCCCCTTGGAGTGTTTTGGAGGGCAAACAGTGCCATTTTCAATAACCAAAGGGTTGGTCAGGACCCCCCTGACCCCCCTCTAAATCCGCCACTGTTATTTATTAGATCTGCATTTATATACACTATATTCAGGGGCGGATACAGGGGGGATCTTTTTATTTTTACCCCCTTCCCCCCCCCTGCCCCCCCTCCAACACACACACACACACAAAAAAAAAAAAAAAGAAAAAAAAAAAGAAAAAAAAGAAAAGAAAAATAGTTTTCAAACTCAACTTCAAGTGGAACGAACGATTGAAATTTAATATTGAATAAATCATAATTTACTATTTAAATTTTAAAAAGCCATCTAATAACAACGCAAGATCGTAATGTATACGCAAGCCTTATGACTTATGTGTCGAGTAACGGGAAGGAGGAGGCCGCGTATTCTACTGTTTCTAAACCTATTGTGACAGAAAGTGATAAATCTAGCTTTCTGCGTAATAATGCTAACATTTTCCGATTCATGCATTGCTAGTATGGAAAATTTTTCGTATTCAGTAAAGAAGGTTTAAAAAACAACCATTTTGGATAATATTCGCACGTTATTCATACTAACAAAAATTAGACTGCTCTAAAGGGGTCACGAGATGCACATTTATTTTACTGGCACATTTTTACCTCAACTTCAAGTATATTTTTCACAATGCCTGTTTTGCAAATTACTGTCTATGAAAATGCAGTTTCGTCTAAAACAATTAACTGTGTCCTGTCCTCAAATCGTCTAGCTAACCATGGATGTAACTTACGATTCTTTAAATGGCTGAAATATTACGAAAACATCAAACAACCAAAAATAATGACCTGCAACAAAAGACCGCACGATTTTATTTTTTTTTTTTTTTCAACTTTTAAAAGCCAGGTGACACCGCGAACGTAGAGGCGATCCATTTATTGTGTTATTAAAAAAACTTAAACACAGGCATTTTCTGAAACATCATACTCGCTTCTTTATTCTGTACCTTAGATGAGAAAGTGTGAGATGGCACTGCAAGCAACAGTTAAATGGTTTAAATTTTAGTCCGTTTATGTGTGTGTGTGTGTGTGTGTGTGTGTGTGTCAGAACAGATAAATTATTTATGTATTTATTTATTTATTTATCTTTCGCAGTGATTTTTAAATATTTTTCCAGTAATTTTTAAAAACTGATGTAAGTAAAATTCGACTTGGACAAACAAATTTTCTCTCGTTAATTCTTAATAATTTTTTTCATGCTAAATGGACCTATAAATTGAGAATCAGTGAGTGTTCTCGTGGCAGGTAAAGCAATTCCCCAAGTTCGATTTTCAAGCAGTGTGGACCAGCTCACTTAAAAAAACACAAATGGAGCTATTATGTGCCTGACCATGCAAACACTAATAATGATCAATTTAGAGCTCTAGTGTTCGACAACTTAAGCCTCGGTCACAACCGGACGCACGAATTTCAGGATCGTACGTCCCCTGCGATTTTGGGGTGTTGCGGAGGCCGTGGAGGTCATAGAGGTAGAGGAATTAAGTCTGCCTTGCGAGTAGCAAGGGTCACATGAGATGTACTTTCAAGCAGGGACGCTAATTGCAAGGAGCGATGGCCGTGGAAATTGTGTACGTGGCACACGCTCACCACTTACGAAGGGAATGCAACGCACGGCGAAAGTAATGCCCTTTTGCGTCAGTTTTGCTTCACACTTGCCTCACGCGTTTGTGGTGACGTACTAACGGCGTACGTCAGTTTTGCTTCCTGTTCTACTCTTTTTACTTCTTCCTCCTCCCTTTTATCCACTATGTAAGCTTCTTTCTCTTGCCTTTTGGAGGCATATTTGAAAACTATCTTGAGAAAAAATTTGAAAATTTTGAAAATTGTTGTACACGTTACGCAGTCGACGTTCATTGTAAAGACACGAGCGTGCGTCGTGAGCACGCCTTTTATACACCAGGCGTGGGGGTGACGCACGTACGACGCATTCCTGGTGTGCTCTCGACTTTGTTCGTTAGTTGTGAGGGCGTGCGCCTTACTCAACACGCAAAGGGCACTTGTTCCTTCATTGCTTGCGACGTGCGTCTTGCACAACGTGCGTCTCTCTTGCTAACTCCGTGCGAGAGGAACAAGTTACGCTTGCGGCCTCGCTGTTCGCAGGCTATTCGTAGAATCTTTTGGACATGTCCAACATCCTCCGTACGTGCTTACGGGCTGTCTGCGAACTCCAAATTTCGTAAGAAGGACTTGCGTGGGACGTGAGATTCTGCGCAAAATTTGGACGCAAACAGCCCGTAAGAGCCCGTACGGCCGGTTGTGACCGAGGCTTTAGGTTGTGTGATCGCCAGGGAGATGTGAAAGAAGGCCAGTGACCACTCAGACTTATAACAATGTTAAAACGCGTATTAAAAAGTGCAGTTTTCAACTTATGTTTAAAGGGATAAAGTAAACGTATAAATGAGAAATATTTAATTTCAATATTCATCTTATTGTCTCATTCATTATTTTTTTCGTTTTTTTTTCTCTCTCTCTCTGCTCTCGCCACTGGCATCAGAGTACTGATAACCCGAAGCCATGAATGGAGGCGTCCGTTGTTATTTATTACCTATATCAGTAGACCTTTTATGTGCAAAAAATATATCCATTTGTTTCTACTGCCTGGTGCAAGTTAATCAAGATATTTCACATGACTTACTGCTGCTTTCTTTTCGTTTCGTAAATTCACAATAACTTGTTTTTTCATTTAAAAAAAACAACTCAAAATATGTTTTAGGATACTGAAGTGGCTGTATATGTTTAGTCCAGTGTACTTTCAACTGACTAACTACAATTCACTACAATCAAAACAATCATGCTCCCTCAGGCTGCCTCGAAAATGCAGTCACCCTACGCCCTATTACATTATCCACATTTTGGATCAGTGTTCGAATACACACGTTCTATAGTGGCCTGCGAGAAGTTCACTGCTACCTGTTCCATTTTAACGGACATCGGGCCTTTCACAATTTTGGGGAGAAGGTATGTTGCTCAGAAATTGTCATCAATTTTGCCTGTGCATTTCGAAGTCACTGCTTTTTACTTTTGACTCTTATTATAAAATAAAATGATAAACAGAATAATCAAAATAAAAAATAGTTAATAATATGTGTATGTTAAAAAGATATTATAATCAATTATGGGCATCACTATCAAACGCCACCCCCTATGAACAAGTTGACCAGGAACGCCACCATGTGACTTTATATCACTGAAGGTATAAAAGCGCCAAATTTTGAAATTGCGTTCATTCAACGAAGACAGGTCTGGAGCAACAAAAAGGATGCCATGTTCTGCGCCCTGTATCAAGCAAAAAGGCCGCAGGAGTCGACTCACATTTCTCCGAATATTTTCCTCGTCCCAAGTCAACGCATCGCTCATCGACATGTCCTTTCTTTCACACGCAGTCGTCCGGACGATGGATCCGACGTTTCTCAAAGCTGGCCAGCTAAAACCTTCGATTCTCTCCACGAGGAATCGTCGCTCAGGAATCTTCGCAGGATACATCATCGGCTTTCTGCTGTTGTGGGCTTTATTGTTGTAGTGTCATTGCATATATTT
>NW_019775448.1:51295-91454 GCF_001039355.2 Lingula anatina | reverse complement strand
AGTGCTGACATAGGTAGGAAAAGTCGTTAATCCGTTTTTCTTTCTGTTAACAGAACTCGACTATGGCGATTCCCGATAGAGCTCCCACTGACAGCTGCAAATAGAAGGCCACATCTACGCTTAAGCTACTTAGAACAATCCTTGGTGTCAGCGAGTCCTGCCCTAGCCTGTCTACGAGGTGGCTGTATTGGGGAAGCGTCCAGTGAGTCTACCAAGGTCTGTCTACGAGGTGGCTGCTACCAGGTGGCTGCACTGGGGAGCGTCCAGCGTGTCCTGCCATGGTCTGTCTACGAGGTGGCTGCAATGGGGAAGCGTCCAGCGGGTCCTGCTTCCAGTATGCTCTGTATACGAGGTGGCTTCATTGGGGAAGCGTCCAGCGAGTCATGCCATGGTCTGTCTACGAGGTGGCTGCATTGCTGAAGCGTCAAAGGCATGTGGTGTTTCACTGAGATGGAAAACTCTTAAAGGTAACCCGTGTTATTGCGGAGTGAAATAGACTAAAAACTTTTTACAGTTGCAGTCTTTGCCATATACTTTTCTCCTTACTGGCCATTCGAACCTCAACTTTCCTAAAAACTACGGGTCTGAGTCGGGATTCACTGGTCCGAATACAAATTTTAATAAAACTGGACTGGATTACATTTTTTTATTATTATTTACAAGACCTTGACATTTTTAGAATTGGGATGTAACAGTTACATTGAAAATTAAATCAAATCAAGCTCTTTTGAAAACTTAAAAAAAATCTTATGGCCAAATAATCAATTTAAACATTCTGACAAATCTACATGTCCGAACAATTAGAAATTCAGTCACTGATTACACAGAAAATAGACATATTGATACAACAAAGGGTTGGTAATTCAATAAACAGTCTTAATAATAATAAGAAGGTATTACCGTTTTAGAGAATAAAAGAAATGGAGATGAGACCCTAGAGAACCGCAGCGTGAAAACAAAGCGGCTGGACAGCAAGAAGTGCAATGACCTGATAGTGCTGGGTTTGCCTTGGAAGAGCACAGTTTGGTGAAATCGTCATGGCTCAGGTACTCATTGCTTCTCATTAAGATTACTGATATTGGTTTCATGAAAAAAGTTTCTTTAAAGTTAGTCTTTAATTTTTACCAAAAGGATTAAAATGGAGCAGTCCAGAGTTATTCCTGGTATCAAACGATTGCAATTTCATTCTTCTAATAAAACTAATTACTATTTTAAGTGAACTGCTTATGCCGAAGACTGCTTTAAATACACAATTTATGGAAATTAAACAAACTAGGTAGAGTTCACTTTTGTTCGTGCCTTGAAATGAAGTAAAGTCAGATAGATAGAAAGCAAGCTTCTACTCATAATTCTTAAAAACTAATTTATGCTAAAAGTTCATTTATATTTTGAGGTGAGATAAGTTGATAGCATTGTTAAGGCCCTAAATTTCAAGGAAATTCATTTAGCAGACATTTTAGAATCCAAAAGCTCTTTCAATTTGTCACAAACTTGAAAAATAAGTCATGCAAAAAACTCATTTTAGTGGTCAAAAGCTTTAAATTTGTCACAAACTTGCAAAAAAAAAAAAAGAAAGAAATCACTAATGCAAAATATTTTGAGATCCTATCGGCCAACTTTCAGATCTTCATCAGTTACAATGCGATATAAGTTGCGTTGTCACCAGTCTAGAATACAAGGAGCTACTACCCCCAAACCTCGCCCCAAGTGCTGCCGTTGTGGTACTAAGAGACCATCGTACAGGTGAGCATGTATTTTCATCTGTTTATATTGTTCAGATCGTAAGGCGTTTTCGTGATTCATCATATTCCTTCCTTTATCCCTCTCATTTTCTAGTCACTTTCTTTTTGTAGAATAATAGCATTATCTTAATCATAATGTGGTTTTCTTGTGTTGTTATAGAAATAAAATAAAATAAAATAAAATAATAGTTGTGACAAGAACCAAAGTATTATGAAACATCAAAATATCAGAATTAACGTTATGAATTACCAATGACATACATGTTCTTTGTTGCAATTATTGCAAGCTTTCAGTTACTTTCATACTTTTGTGTGAACGTGTTACTTTTCATTTGTAGGTTACGAAAGGGCAGTTTTCCAGAAATAATGCCCGAACGCAGATACCATCAATCCTAGCCCAATTGTCCAAGATGCGAAACACTTAATGGCGCTTGCAACGAGCACCTGTAGCCTCTTTCATTGATGATCGGACGTCCTAGCAGTCTTGGTTTTTAAGGACACGGCTTGTCTGCGAAAAAATTTAGAGAATGTGGAATGGTAAAGAAGAGCGATTTATTGAATATAAGAAGAATGCAATCTAATAATGTACTCAAGTCTTTTATGTATTGAGAATATTTGCGCTTCATGGATCACAAATATGAGTCGGGTGTAATTTATTTAGTAAGTTTTTTTTTACTTATGACAGTGAAACATTTTATTCCAATAGCTTAAGAGAAAACTGAAGTTCAGTATGATCATTCATAATTCCATAAATGCTCAATTGAATAAGATGAATTGTGGTTCTGTGTGAAATTTTTTTCTGCCTCAACAGTTGTTATCAAAATTTAAAATAGAATATCCAGTTGCTTTATCCACATTCTAAATGAAGATAGGTTTTCGCTCGCAAAGCATTGGTATTACCACCACTTGTAGTCGTCTGTGTTTTATTTCAATATTAGTGATGTAGTCATTTTTCATATTTGTGCTTTTGGTGATGTGGAGTTGTTCGTCAGTATAGCGTTTGAGAAGATCATAATCCGCACACTTACCTCAACTAACCCTCACATCTTTGTAAAATCCGACTTGATGTAAATGCTTTTACATGAACGGGTTTTACATTGATGGGGTGTGCAAAATCTATAATGTAATATTTTACGTTTGAGAAAGTATTTCATTATAATTTTTGTACACAGCTCCTCGTGAGGGATGGCTGGGTGCACACAGTTGTCTCTCAAGATTGAGGATCGCACATTACTAATATTACTAATATTATGATTTTCTCAAGTGTTATAGTTGACAAATATATCCAGTTCATCATACATGCACCTTTTTTCTCCGGACCTAAAAAATTCATATTGAAATTTTCATGGACGGTCATACAGTGTGATGTGGAATATGAAATATGTCAAAGCAAGCTTGCTTTATTCTTTTCTTGTATCATACAGTTGTGATTTCAGGGCAAAATTACATTTGAGAAATTTCTATTCAGTAATATGTCATTGATGTGTCTGGATAATAATCATATTACCTAAACTTTTATATATTTTATCATGAGAGAGAACTATATCCAAGTTTTGATGTATGCTTTCAGTTGTAAAAGGATCGAGTTACTTCATTTATGACTTCATCCCCTAGATGAAGTTAAAATAAGCCTCAGTTTGTGTTAAGACTAGTAAATGTCTCAATTGTCTTCAGTACCGCTTTCAGTAAGAATTACGTGTTCTTTGGTAAATTCTTGTGCTTCATCTTGTGTACCAGTATAGTGTATGTAGAGAATAGTTTGAAGCCACGAGAAAGTTGATTCAGTTGCACCATGCTGTCTGAAACGGGGCGATATTTATGAACTGTATGGCGCCGTACTAGTAAAAAAAAACTGAAGTTATGACCTTAAAAAGGTTGAAGTATCCGGGCGTGGGCACTTTCCCGGCATTCCCCACGAAGGGTTTAGACGGTTTTTCCCCACGGTCCGAGGGCATCGGGTACTACCATTTATTGATTAATTGCGTTTACATCATTCATTAATGATTACTGAAGTACTTTCGAAATTTAATGTTACTGTATATAATAGTTGAATAAAACTATATTCTCTAATTTTTCTTTTTGTTAAAAAAACGGAAGGCGTGCACAGATGGAAAAATAATCACCCGACTTGCAAATTCATTTTAATGGTGTTGCATGCCTGTGCACGAGGCTCGGTTACTTAGTCGAAATTATCTTTTCAAATGCCCCATCTCACTTAAACTTAATATAAGATTGGGGATTATTGTCACGTAGATTTCTTCCATAAAACTAGGCAATGTCCAGGTAATAAAATTGATTTTTGGTTTTGGAAAGAAGACTGCGGTGCTGCGTAACTTTTTCTCCGGGCATAACTAGAGCCCTTAGAATCGACTATCTTACATAATAAATATATCCCGCTGTAGATGTAATAACTCAACACCTCGATGTTAGTGAAGGGATATATATATATATATATATATATATATATATATATATATATATATATATATATATATGGGCGGATCCAGGATTTCCTAGATGCCGACCCCCGGTCCCCTTGGCGTGGGGTAAGGGGACCACACAAGGGCCCCGAAAAAATTGGAAATTTTGGTATTTTGGAAAACAAACGGTGCCACTTGGTACGGTTTAGAACTATGATTCAGCTAGTCAAATTTCTAACTTCAAAGGGGGAATATAAGCGTGGGGTTTTGCACTTGAAAACAATTTATGGAAAAATCTAGCTTTACGTGCTGGGTTAGGTGAATTTAAATGAGAAATGGAACCAACGGTTACTGGTTTCTTTTTGGTGCATTACGCCGTTTAAACTTTACTAACTTTGAGAGCGTTTATTATTGGCGGGCAAACCCATCAGTGCAACTTTCACCCATGGACCATGTTTACCCTATAGGTAAATATCCAAATGATGGACCATTGGCATTAGTGTCAATTTTTTCCCGATAATCTACTAACCGTAAACTTAATGGTCGACTCCATATAAACGATGTATCAGAAAACAGCAAAGATTTGGTGCTGAACTCATAACACAGCTATAGCTTCTTTTAAGCAGTTTTCATTACGTCACTCATGGAGATGGAGAAAAAGAAACCTTAATATTTTCTTTAAGGTGTAACAATCATTGGCCTTAACAAGCCTCAAGTGTGCAAACCAGCAGAATTTTGGGCAACGTTGGTAAATACTTCGTGTTGTAGGGATTTTCTGGTGCATTAAAGCCTTCACCGAGTCAGAATGCTGACATAATTCGATGTCCAGTGGTAACAAACCGACTAAGCCAAAGAATTATTTAAGCTTCCTTTAAACAGAAAAACAACGAAAATATTTTTTCCATACACAATTCTTTAATAGTCTTTTTTTCTTTTTTTTTACAACACTTGATTCACTTCACTTTGTTATTAATTTATTCATCCTTCACAACAGTTCCTTTCTCTGAAACATAGATACCATCCAAAAACTTCCTGATATCCTTGTTTTTCACTTTTGTGGACTGCTGGATCAAGGCAGCTGAAAAGAAAGAAATAAAATATAAATTATCTTATATCTTATGATATTATTTATGCAAAAATAAAATCCTTCACATTTTAGTAGTTTCGTTATTTACTATCTTTTTAATGGGGAAATTGTAACTTTTACAGAAATTGGTTTTATTTTAGTCCTAAATTTTTAAAATAGACAATTCTTACTGAATAGTAGCAACAGGTTTCAAAAGTAATCTACCTGATAGTTTTATTCCAAACAGAAAAGGCACCACAACTGCTATTCAATGATTCTTAATTTGTGTACATATACATATGAAAATTTGATTCTTCTTCCCAGTTGAAACAAACAAGTCCCCTATATCCCCTACAGAGATTTTTTTCAGTTACATATAAAATTAATTTAAATAGTAACTTTCTATCAATACTTGTAACCTAGGATAACATTTTCCTCAGACAAAACACACTACTGAAGCAGTGGTAATGTACAATCAGAACCAGAAAAAAAAAAACATAACTTCAAGCTAATTACACATAAATCATAGCATCCCTTCACCACTCAATCATACTATCTCCGATATGACACCTTGTATTCTGGTTTAAACCTTACCTGATCTTGAGACCAATTCAATGTCATTCCCTTCCAGAATAAACTCGTCTTTCTGCGCCGAGGAGGCAGTGCATATCACGCCTGGCTGCATAGCGACAGCTCGGATATATTTCTCACCCAAGAAGTTACGAATCTCCACATTCTTGCCTCCATTTAGGATGCTGATGTTGATGGGGAAATGAGCATACACAGACCTCATCTTGTACTGGAAACCCTGCGGAAGAAAACACAACTTGTCCTTAAAAGTAAACATCCTTTACATATCCGATATTTTAATTTCTATAGCATCAAATGGTTCCCAAAATTATTCATAAGAGCATTGCCAGAAAATAAATACAGAAATTATGTATTTCAATCTGATAATGCTTTACTGAAAATGTTTGTTTATATTTTTGTTTATATACCATCATATAATCTGACACCGACACATTTGTACCCAATTAATCCTCAACTTTACCTGTATCTTTATAAAGTATGACAGTAACTGACCAAGCATAATTAAAACAAGGATAAAATGAATAATAAATAATAAACCCCATTTAGAAGTATTAATATCTTAAAAATGCATTTGAAGCAGACTTTTGCCATAAAACCTTACCAAATACCACTTTACAGTTTCAAAAAGGATAACTTGGTGTAGCAGTGCACAGCCTTCGCTTGTGTGTCGCGAGCAAAGGTACAGGGGGGAGTAGAACATATGTTTGCCAAAAAAGCTGTGAATAAACTGAAATCTAAATGTCAAGCCCACTGTTGCAGACAGTTACACAGAACATGTTCTACATATAGGGTTCTATATATAGGGTGCACTCTGCCTGTTAAGGTGTGACTACTTACTTTAGTGACTCCCTTGATCATGTTGAGAATGTGGGAGCAGACTGTGGTGACTGCTGCCAGCTCCTTGCGGGTACCAAAGTACTTGTCAATACGTAGGAGGGACTTGCTGACCAGTTTCATGTCCACTGCCAAATGGCGAAAGTCACGACGCAGGGTGCCACGCGGTCCTTTCACCATTACCTTGCAGGAGTGGACCTTAACCTCCACTAGAATACAAGACATGGCACCATTGAATTGCTTATCATTCTTGTAAATCAAGAGCCAACTTTTGAAGAAACACCCATCCACAAACTACGCAAAAATAGCTCGACTGGTATGTGTTCAGATGTTATTATGGTGGGTTTGGGAAGTGTTAAAGTATTGATAAGGACACATTAACCATTACTGTTCTAAACAATGTTATTACTTACCATTATCTGGGATTTTGACAAACTGGCCTGAAACCAACGTCTTCATGGTTTAGGCTGCAACGAAGAATTGATTTTGATTGAGTCAATTGCAAAAAGTTTTCAATGCTGAGATCTGAAAATTACATTTTCGCAGCTAAGATTAAGTTAAATACTTTGCACGAAAAGATCTCAAACTGGGGGAGGGGGGGAGGGGGGAGTCATGCACGAGTCCGTCCCTTTAGTGAGCTAAAGTTCTGTACTGGCAATACCTCGAAATGTGCATTTAAGATCAAAAATACCAACCACATAGTTCAAAAATCAAAGAAAAACAAAATGAGAAGTAAAGAAATAATGATCCTCTCTACATAATCGTTTTATCACGCAAACATGTTCAACTATGTGGCCATAGAAGGATGACGGCCTTACTGTTGTCGTTCATGGCACATTGAGACTGTTTTACCTCCTTTTCCTTCATAAATTTCACACAACCATCGATAGGAAAGAATTTCTTTTGCTTATGACTTATAACATAGAAAAAAATTAGGCAGATGAAGACGACAAAGGATTGATTTCGGTGGATTTGTTTTACTCAGTTCACGAAAGTTTCCCACCTGAAGTATGGCCGACGGAAAAGGAAATTCATGGGCATTGTGGGAAGAATTGTACTTCTACGTAGCCATTGGTACACGTTGAAAGCAGCCGCTAAATTATACTTCTGTGGTAAGTTATATCGTCAACGGAGATCGTGAGTAATTTAAATTAGTTTTTAGAACCTTGTAAATATATTTATATCTAGAAAATCTGTTAAACGCATAAATAGGCTCCGAATAACCAAGTAAACAGGAAAAAATGGTATACCCTGCTGTCAGTGTCAGTCTTGTCAAACTACACATAAAAAATTCTGAAGTAGGCGCGACCGTTGTTGCCTTGATTATAAGTTAACCAAATTAAGAATTTTTACTGTGGTAATTGATTTTTTAGTTTATTAATTTTAGTCCCGTGATAGTCACTTTATCACTAGCACTACTTCCAAAATGATTTGCAGATGGTAGATAATATTATTAATTATATAAAGTCGTAATATATACATGTATTATTATACCAGGTGGATTAAATAGATGTTTACTAGTATTCAGAACTATCAGCAACCCGTTTAAGATCATACCGTACCTTTATATGAGAAAAGGGATAAATGAGTTCCAGGAGCTTCCTTCCCCTCCCCCCCCCCCCTCCCCCCCTTCCAATCATGTTTGATACTCTGGTTGAGTTTTTTCCAGTTACTAATTTACACCAGTAATAGGTCAAAATTTATTGTTAGGTTATTGCAATGCAGCAATGCATGAGATACAACAGGGTCTCACTTTGCCTTGCTTTCTGCTGATTTTGATAGTAAAACTGCCTCACACTGAACGCAGCTTTTTTTAAATGTTCCAGCTCTTACCAAGATGTCAGGGTTTGGCCAGGCAGATGATGGCTTCTTCCAAGCTGACTACTCTGGTTATGATCAGCAGCAGACTTCTGGCTATGATATGGGAGACATGCCGCCAGAGCAGTGAGTATAAAGCTGTCATAAGTGGAGCCTCAACCTGAGCTGTACAGTATCATACCACTGATACTCTGCATTGTTAAGGCTTAGTAGAGTAGTGGTATAATACCATCGATGCCCAGTATAAAAGGCCTGGTAGAGTGGTCGTATAATACCATTGCTTCTATCAGGGGCAGGTCCAGAGATATTTCTGATATTTTGTCTTCCCAATTATCTTTGTTAATCCATCCTCCATTTTTGACCATCTTCCCACTGAAAAAATAACATGCCTTTCAGTGTAAATTTGAAAAATTCTGACACTCTTCTGGGAGACCCAGAAGATGGCCTTCATCTGCCCCTGTCTTAGGCTTAGTAGAGTAGCAGGGGCGGATCCAGAGCTATTTACTGACAGTCTTCCAAATCATCTTTGTTGATTCATCCTCCAATTTTGACCGTCTTCCAACAGAAAAAATTAGATACCCGTCAATGTAAACTTGAAAATCTGACCGTCTTCCGGAAGACCCAGAAGACGGCCTAAATGCATCCCTGAGTAGTGGTTTAAAACTGCTGATGTTCTCCAAAAAGCCTAGTAAAGTGATGGTATAAAACTGTGATATTCTGTGTAAGACCTAGTGAAGTAGTGGTATAATACCATTGATACTCTGTGTAAGACTAAGAAGAGTATAGTCATTTAATGCATTCATTCTGAATGATTGTTAATATCAAGTTCAGCAGTAGAGGTATTTTACTTGAATCATTCAATATATTGGTTTAATTTAAATATAATAGACTTATTTAGGGAATTTTAAACATTGTTACAAGTTCATTCTCATGTCAGTGCAAGTGTCATTCATACCTTTAGGCATCATTTAGGAATAAAGATAACTTCCATTTCTGTACAGAAATACTATTACAAGTGTATCATGTAATTCAAATTGAAACCCCCGTACATATAATTGTATTGTTGCATTCTTACACTTTATTTCAGACAATTTGGTCAGTTTGACTACTCAGGCTATGGTCAGCAGGGTGGCCAGTACCCAGGGGTCAGTTCCCCCCAGGGTCAGTACATGGGCTCCATACTGACCCCTGATCCTGCAGCCTCTTTCACAGCTCCAGGGGGACCCGAGGACTATGAGAATGAACCTCCTTTGTTAGAAGGTAGGGGGAACATTCAGACACTTACCAATTCTATGCATTAATCATGATGTCTATTTTTTAATTATTTCAATATATCAATTCAAAATGTTTTCAAGTGTAATTTCTTATAGATTTATATATTTTGAGTACTGTCATATTGGTAACCCTTAACATTTTCATTCATACATGCAGGAATGAACACGTAAAAATGCGTGCACATACTTACATGCTTGTATTCCCCACATTCATTTGTGTATGCACGCACGCATGCAAGTTTGCACACGCAAACACACAGACAAACGCTTACGCAGACACACACTAGATCAAGTATGAATGTAGACTGAACGTAATATTGGAGTGCTGATTTCTGATTTTCTTCAAGGGAAGCACAAGTTCCTGTACATGAAAAACCATGTAAATTCAGTTAGTTGTAGCTTTTTAATTGAGTTTTTGTAATTGGGTAACTAGTTTTTCTATATGACAAATTAATTGAACTTTTTTACCCCTTCAGAGCTTGGACTAAACTTTGATCACATTGTGCAGAAGGTAAGTCACATCTTGTGATTGTGTTAGTTGTGCCATGATTGCATCGCTCACAATTTGAAGTACAGCTCATTGTGTCAAGCTCACCTGACGCATCTGTTCTGTTTTCGTCACTTGTAGATTTTTACAATACATTTTATTGCATTGCAGACCTGCATGTTTGCATTTGATTTGATTATCAATTTCAAATTAAAAACTCTGCTTTACATTATATTTTAATTTATTAAAAGATCCAGTTGCTTGAGCATAGAAGTATTGCCACATGCATAAAATTAACTTTTGTAAATGTGATGTTGGTATACAGTGTGGAAATGCCATATTTGCTGAACTACGAGTATAGCTTAAGTTATGAATTATATAAGCTTTAAAAATATCCACTTATAACAAATTTTTATAAAATTATTTACAACACAATATTACACACTGGATAAAAATTTCTTTTTGTATTCTTAAACAAAATGCAAAGCAAAACAGTTCAAAATCCATATGCCTTGCACTGTTGTAA
Source organism: Lingula anatina (assembly GCF_001039355.2). The sequence goes on along the minus strand of NW_019775448.1, from coordinate 80,696 downwards.
ATGATATAAAATGTGATACATTGAAATACTATTTGCACTTAATTAAATTGGTTTAACACCTGGATCTTAATTTACATGAGATATCTATTTCATACATAAATCAAATTATTAGCAAACTCATGTGATAAGCCTCACTCAATACTGGGAAAGGTATATTTTCTGCCCTTCTACATATGGTTTGTTATGCCTTTTAGTCAATAAAATCAGCAAAATAACTGAAACTTAAATTGTATGATTGAAGATCATGGAAGGGTAAAATACAGTTTTTGTTTTCTGCATGGCATGAGAGTTTTATTTTATCTGTGAATGGCCATGAAGATAACCCCTAAAAGATGAATAAATTCAGAATTTTCTGAAATTCCCCTTTGTCTATTTCCATGGAGGCAGAAATCACTTTAAAACATGGAACACTGTCAGAAGATATTACCATTCCTTTCATTAGCCCTCCCTGTGCAAATTGCACCAGAGCGCTGAAGACCATCAACATGGGAAGCAGAAGCCCCAAGAGAATGATTTAGGACAATTAAATCAGCCAACTCTTCTTGTTATTATCCCCAGGAAAGTGATTACTTTTTGTGGAGGGTTTTACCAATTATATAATTTAGAAGATATATATATGCATTATCTTTTGTGTCTCTGCACAGTCATCTCGTAGGGACTTCAGCATATATTGCGATGTAATATTTTTCTTGTGTGTGTTCATCAGTGTTAAAGTTTTATGACATATTGTGCATGATAATATTAATTTGAACAATATCTGTTGCTGTCATGATATATTGTGAAACATCTCAAAATATGTAACTGATATGTGGAAAATTACAGACATTGTTTTCATTGTTCATACACATCACTTTGTCTGGTCATTCCATTAAAACTAAAACAATTAAACAATATCACGTACATGTGTTCAGAGAACTCATTTTCTGCTAATTTAATACCTGTGACAATGATGTAATATGATAGATTTTTTTTGCATGAAAGTAAAGTAATTGTTCACAGATTTTATACTTAGTAAAATATTTTATTATTATTTATGATAGATAATTTTGGGTCACTCACAAAAACATATACCATTGGATTTACTCCTTTTTCAGAATGTGGATCATCTTTTTGGGGTGTCTACAGGACTGAAGTCATTTATTTTAAAAATGGGGTGGGGGGTCTTTATTCTGAAAAAGAGGACCTTTTTTCCACTAACTGAGAAATGGAATAGAACCTACAAATAATTTATATTTAGAGCAGACCTTTTCGCGACCAAAACCTCCCCACCCACACACACACACACACACACACACACACACACACACCTGGACCTTTGTTAACAAAGCTTTGTTTTAGGAATTATGATTTATTATTGCTCCATGAAATAAGTAGGAAATTATGGTGAAAACCATTTGCTTAATGCCATAATGATTTATGCAGCACATATCATTTTTATTGTTAGAGCATCATTATAGTAATTGCTCCTCCGTGTTTTTGCAAGGCAGGTCTAAAACATTTAGTTAAAATGATGTGTCTGATATCTAGCAAGCACTTGTCAACCTTAGTCCTGCAATTTACTCTATATCAGTGTTTCTACTTGAGCAGTTCAGCTTGGAAGCCTACATATCAGTCATGACTTGTCTCTAATCTAAGAATAAGCAATTAACAATTATCATTTTAGCTTGCATAGCGCATACTTATATTTATAATGCATTGTAAAAACTCTAAGCTGTAGCAGAAAAGCATTAATCAGCTTTTTGCCTTTATCATTATTGGAAATGTTCTTCAATTAGGGAATATGTATAAAAGAACTTCTCAAAATGGCATTATACAATTTACATTGCAGTAAAACAAAAGATTATGATAATGCATGAGATTCAGTTTTAAAAAGTTGCTGGGCTAACAATAGGATACAGATTTTTGTCAGTGCTAAAAACCAATAGTTGGTAGCTAACCGAAATGAAATATTTTTCATCAATTTTCATCTATAAATCATAAATCATTTTAAGTAAGCTCAGAAATTCAACATGTCTAGAATATTTTAGCAATTTTACTGAAACAAAGAAAAAAATGTCTGTTGTGAGACCAGGAGATAACATTTATACAGCAGTTCCCACTCCATGTGGATCCCCCATATCATGATGACTGGACGACTTTGAAGACTTTGAGGAGACAGTGTCTCTGGACTGAGAGTCTGACTGAGTCAAGCCATTCAAGTCTACATACAGTCTAGGTGGCTTCTTTGGGGGCAGGGGGCAGCTCTCAGTAGGTGTGGTTGGAGATTGGGCGTAGGGAGTTTGGTCTGAGGACTGTCTTGGGAAAGGGCTCCTTCTAGTGTTTGGTCCATGTTCACCTAGTGGCAGAACAGGACCTGGCAGAGGGCTCCCTCTTTGTAGAGAGCCTTGTCTTTGCTTAATGTCATATACTTGTGGACCAGGTAGAGGACTTCTTGCACCATTACTGATGTCACTTACAGGAGATAGTTTACCATCTCGAGACTTTTGTTTTGGCACAGCCCCCTTTTTTAATGAACCATCACTTCTGCTGGAAGGAATCTGCCCTTTACTACTGGAGCCCTGAGACGGGGCTGGGCTCTTACGGGGGCCTTCACTTACATTGGGTAGAGAAAAATACCCATGGTCAGAGCCTTGTGGAGGAATGGGGCTCCTATTCCTGGGAGCTCCCACCATGGGCCCCGGGCTCTGCTGGATACCATATACTGGAGCCAGAGCAGGGTCCAATAAATGAGCTGGAGGCAGGGGGAGGGGACCCCCAGGGACGTCAGGGTAATACCCTGGATCATTTGGCATATATCCTGGGAATCCATAATACTGTTCAGGAGGACCACCCTGGGGAACATAGTCCATGTGTGGGGGTAGATCCTGGGGGTTGATGTTATCTTCATTATACTGATAGTCTGGGTCCCTTAGTCTATAATACCCTGGTTCCTCAGGGTAGCTATGATCTACATGTAAGTCCTGTGGGTATAATTGATTGTCTGTAAGAGGGTAATAGTCTCCATTGCCAGGGTAAAAATGTTGGTCCTCATACTCATAAGGATCTTGGTAGTTTGCATGATCATGTGGGTAATAACCACGTTTATTTGTTGACCCCATAAAACCGAGCTCTCCTTCAGAAGTATACTCTTCAGGAATAGGATATGCTTGCTCCTTTAAAAGTTTGAGTTCTATAGGGTCAAGGTCACTTCTTCTCGTAGTCCCCGTCATTGAAGATCCACAGAGAGACTGAAGCTCGTGGTCCTCACCTCCACTGTGAGGCTTGCGGCCATTGCTGCTCCCATTACGTTTTCCATTCATGGTAGGTTTATTTGGAGAGACATCCTTGCTTCCTTTTGGGCAAAGACACCTTCGAGCACTATAAGCTAGAAGGGCAACGATCAATAAAAGTCCCAGGCACCCGGCAGTGGTAATACCGGCTATCATACCAACACCCATGATTACTCGATGAGAGTTGCTCTGAGCCTGGGCAGGAGGCGCCGCGTATACTTTAAGGTTAAACGTGGCTTCACTCTGTCCTGACAGGTTCTCAGCTAAGCACTTGTAGACCCCACTGTCATTTGAGTGGGCACTTTTGATATGAAGTGTGTTGGTGAGGTTGTATAATCCATTTTCTGTCACATTGTACCTGTTGCTAGTTGACTGAATTTCGGTCCCGTTCATAAACCAAGTGATTTTTGCCTTTGGATTGGCATATATGACACAGTCAAATGATACGGGACTGTTTTCATTTGTCACCTTAGATGAACCATTTGTGAGAACTTTGGTAGAGCATGCAAAATTATTTGCCTCTACATCTGACCAGAGTTGGTTTTTCAGTTTCAGTGGAGAGTCACACATAGGGACGTTAGTGCCAAACTCCCAGATTAAATCTGCGTGCACCAGCCAGTGTCTCAGCCATCGTAAATGACAGTCACAATTCCAGGGATTACCATAAATCCGCAAGATGTTAAAATTGTTTGTGAAACTTTGCTTGATTCTTGAGTCTAATCTAGCAAGGCTGTTGTGTGCTAGATTCAGCTCTGTGAAAGACACGCCCAACCCTGAGAATGCCTCAGGTGCCACATATGTTAACTTGCACTCAGCAAACGAAAGTTTTTCTAATCTGGGTAAAATCAGAGCATTGTTGTCAATTCTTGCAATGGCATTACCACCCAGATTGAGTTCTCGTAGCTTGTTAAGATTTTGAAAGGTGCCTTCTGGAATATATTTTAAGTCATTTCCTTCAAGGTCAATGAGAATGAGATTGCGTAGGCTGTGAAATGCATTCCGAGATATTCTTTTTATTCGATTATTTTCAAAATAAACCTCTTGTAAAGAAGGATATGCATCGAGATCATTGTTTCCAATAGATTCAAGTCTGTTATTTGTCACAAAAAGAAAGTGGATGCGATTCCCATTGGTCAAATTTTTTGGAATACTATGTAGATTTCGGCTTTGGCAGTGGGCTTGAAGATGAGACTTTTGGTAGATTACGTTGCAGTGGTTAGCAGCGTCCACTTGAGACAGGGAATCAATCAACAAGAGGAAGAGAAGTGGAAAGGTTACCCAAATCAATGGACCTAGGGGAGCCATCATCCTGGCGGCTTGGCACCGTGAAGACAGAGCTCTGGTGAAAATGTTATCAAGTTGGGCTCAGCTTGTAATCACATTAACTCCTGATAGCCACAGTTAAATTCTCCCCGTTGCTTGGTACACTGAACAGATGGTAATCAAGTAGTGTGCTTTTGGAAATTTCAGGAGATTTTCTTTGAAAAAAGTCAATTTACACTGATGTGTTTAGGGTATAAATTAAATCCAGGAAATGTTAGCAAACCCCTCAGATAAGTCAGCTGTTTAACAAGACGCTGGCAGACGCCAAAACAGTTTAGGTTTCACTTTTATGGTAATATCCTTTTCCTGGGCAAACCCAAGTGAATTAACAGCAAATGTTTGTATCAGGTACAGGAAGAGCACCAGGTGTTTTCTAGAATTTTTCCGTGTGTGTCACTGCAATGGCGAATGATTTCTTTGACTCAGATGTGCAGATCAATTACACAGTAGTATTATTGAGGAGCATCCAGTGCTTTGAGCAATGGTTTGTCTGGGTGGAAAAGCCTGAAGTTGCAGCCACGTAATAACTGTCAGCATGAATTATAAATGTCCAATTAATCTTGCTCCTTCAAATATGCAAGCACACTTATGGTAATCAAGCTGGCATCATCTCACCTGCGGGGCCAGGGGAGAAAAATTGACAAATTGCAGTGCACTTGGCAACAGTGTCCAGTTGGGAAATTAATTTTAAACGAAATCCGCTTGATTCAGTATCTTGAAGAGATAAAGGTTAGTTTAATACCTTGAATGATGACGAGTTTTGAAATGTCCAGATGGTCTGAATAATATTTCTGTCATAATTTACCAGCCGTCACTGTCTGAGAACATAAACGTCTAGAACTCCTTCGTCACATGTCTCTTCCAGCCTGGGGCTTGGATATCATATCCAGTTCAAATCACCCCTTTGTTTGGTCTATTAGCCTGATGTAAGTAGCAACTACACACTAAATTGGCTTGGTTTCCTCCACAGGAATCCTTAATGATCCTCCCTGTAGAATAAGTCTATCTCCTTTACAGAGTGGGTAAAAAAAATCCATAGAAATAATCTGCTGAAATGTGCAGCAAAGATTAGTGCTCAGATGTGGATGATTGTTTTTTAGCCCTCAGCAGAATATTGGACGTTTTTTATGGTAAAGTGAAAAACTTACTCCTTAATGAGGTGTGCTTGTCCAGTGGTTTCACTGCAGTTTTCAACCACAATTTATAAATGGTTCATTCATTAAAATTTTTGGTCCAAATCCAGATGAACAGACTTTTGAATTTTGTGGTAAGTTTTTGACGCCTCTAGGTATTTCCTCTTTTCTGAATTTGACCGCTGGCTGATACTGTGATCTTGCTGCGACCCGTGAAAATGATCCTGAGGACGTCGTTGATCACACTGGTTTTTTCACGTCATACTCTGAAAAGAAAAAGATTCATCACTTAAATAAATGATTAACCACATATTTTTAACACTAAAACCGCAATTTTTTTAACACCACTGAAAGTAGAGATCAATTTGCCTTACTGGCTTGTGTTCTTTGAGTGCTTTGATATCTATTTTTATCATAAAGCATGCTGTGAATTGTAAACAGTAATAGGATAGTAGAACCATAAATATCAATATTACTGCTTAAAACTGCGGTTGTAGGAATTGGCATTGACGTACATAGTTTATAGGTGTACCTAACAATTTTCTCTCTTGGTTTTAAGAAATGCTAGAATGCCATTCACATTCTGAACGACATGGTTTGAATTTTTTTCAAACAACTAACACCAGTGTTAGTCAGTTGTATTACCAGTAAAACTGTACCCAACCCCTTCAAAAACTTCGAGAATTTTACCTAGGCTGACATCAGATATTTAAAACATTGACATGGCACTGGGAAAACACCCAGTATTTTGTTCTGCTAACATTCCATCCAAGAAGCTGTGGTTCTTGCTTGGTGGTTTAGAAATAAAATTTTACATCTGATTTGATTATTAATGAAGAGCATACTAGTACATGATTCTCTTCAACTTTTAATTTTACCTACCAAGTTATGGCACACTTTTTTCCCTTTCTTCAACTCTCTTGATGTGTTATCACTCCCAGATGGTTTGGCTTTTTGAAACTTATATATTTTGGGAGGATCTGTATTTTGATGGTGTGCAAAATTTCTTGGGGAGGCACAGAGGGAAGTGAGGAAAATTTTACACAGTCTGTTATTTGTGAAGTATTTTTGCAGAATGTGAAAACTTTAGGTGATCTTGAATTCTGTTTTGTTTGTTTCACTTGATTACTTTCATATAGTAGGTTATATTTCACTTTTTATAAATAAATAATTGAGGAGAAATTCTGAAATGTTTCCCCCCTTTGAAAAAAGTCGAGAAGGCCACATTAGTTTCTGCTAGTTGCCTTTTCTGGAAATTTAGAGATGAAAAAACTCATCAGCTTTCCTAGAGCAGTTTTAGAGTCGTCCCACAGGAGTGTCAGTGGGCTGGAATTGATAGCATTTTCCCATAATATTTTTGTTTTAATAAGGGAGGCAATGAAAAGTTATTGGGATAGAAGGGCTAATGTCATGTGAAAATAATTAGCGCGGAGAAGCAAGAAAATTTGCCCGGTCAACTTATTTTAACATAGCAAACGTACAGTGTGCTGATGGAACAAAAGTCAAAGCCAACGACTTGGGAGTGTATTATATTTCATTTTTACAATAAGATCATGTATGTATGCTCAGCACTGACCTTCTTCAATGAAACCATCTACCAGGGACCCTTGCTCTCTGTATATGCTGACCCCTGAGGAAACTTAACAGACCTTACCCTGATACCTACAAGTTTTGAGAACAAGCAGCGACTCCGTGAACACAAAACACTGGTCAATAATCAGCACCAATCAGTTCTGTTTTTCTATTGATAATCGCCTGCTGGTTGCCCATAATTCAATATGGGTGATATCAAAATATTGGGGAGTTTTGTCTCTGTGTTGTTTGAAGCAACAGCCCAGTGAGAGAGGAGTGTGTATAGTTATTATACTGTGTTGTTAGCTTTCCCTCTTGCCAGGCTGTCATTATATTAACATCATTGGTGAGGGGGGATATACAGCGCGATGGATGTTTTAGAAGTGAATCAACAATATACCTGTAATATGAATATGAAATTTCACATTTTTGCAGATGTCTTCATTTTAATGCCAATGACAAAAATTATATTGCAGTACACCAGTAGATTATTGAAAAATAGTGCAAACTATACCGTCTCTGGGATATACATAGCCCCTTTCTTTTGATTCATTAGTTAGCATTGCCGAGACCTTTTCTGTTGCAAAATTTGCCAGTTATTTCAGTGTTCATTGACTTCAAAAATAATGAAATTACATGGAACAGTGTCCTGCAAATATATTTGGTCAGAAATAATATCAGAATTCCCTTAACTATCCCTAAAATGATACAAACAACCCCAAAAAAAAAAAAAAATTCAGAAGTTTTCCTACCTGACTTGTATCCCCAACTTTCAGCACAGAGCTTGCCACTGAGGGGAAGCTGTTCAACAAAATGTCTCTAGTTATGGACTATTAAGTCTCATTATTAGATCCCATGTGATATTCATAAATGCACCCAGTTCACACGCGCACACAATACTAGTGAGAAGACGCAATTTTAAAATGCAGCAGGGTGAGGATGTTCTATTATGTAATCAGACAATGGAATCATGCACCATTACATATAATGGCACCTGCATGGAGATGCTATCTGACCATTCCCATAGGCAAAACACTTAATATAATACAAAACCCTGCCACAGCATTGATGCTTATTTCTTAAATTGCTATTGTCTGCCAGTGGCCTGATGTAAGCCTCTTTACTGATACAGTGTTACGGCACAGAGCGGCCACTTTTATTAACTCACCTGAGTCCTCTCAGCTCTTAATATACGCTTAGAATATGTACTTCAGTATTTTGTAACAAACTTTAAGCATCTCTCTCAAGAGCCCACTTTAAAACATATTCACTGCCACGCTTGCTCATATTAATATCTCCATAATTTGATGGATCATTATTAGAAATTTGATGACATTTCATATCTGACACAGACATCATGGCTGCCATGTGGTATTGTTATTACAATTAGTGCAGCTCTATTCCTGGTTTGTCAGTCCATCGGAGGGGTCTGCTCATTAATTCCCTTGAAACTCAAGACACAAAGCAGTGACATAATATCCCTCTGCCATGCACAATATGTTCAGGACAGATACAGCCCACATGGTGGTTAATTGCTGTAATAGATTCCAAACCAATGAACTCTTTAAGCATCGATAAGATTTCCATGCCGTCATCTTCATTGGTTCTGGCAGCAAGTTTTTTCCTCCCCCCCCTTCCCTCTCCCCCTCCATCCCCTGTGGTTAAAACGGCTTATTAGATATATGAGATTGTGCAATTCAATAATTGAAGTTGATTTTAAAACAGATGATAATCATGATTTAGATAGCATCAAACATATTGGTTTTAAGAAGTTGAATCCCAATGGAGATTGCTCTTTTCTAACAGTTCACTGCTCATTGTGGATAGAAAAGGGCCCTTGAGGACATTTATGCTCACAATGGACAGCTTTTGTAATATCTTGAAATAATCATTTCTGTGATTTTCAATTTGCAGATGAATTATTGATGTAAGATCTTCTACACAGGCTAATCGAATATAAATAAGTCTATGTTAGTACTCAGGAAAACCCGCACTGGCTGCAAAAACTTGTGTTGTATAATAGAAACTAATGAAGAGCCAGTAAATTACCCATGCCGGTATATTTCAATAGGGTTTGAACTTACAGTTGCAGGCTATTCATAACCAACTGACCTAGTGGTCCCATAGATCAGTACGGATATTGGATCCGACTCCCATTTGAATTGTGAGTATACAATGCCAAGTCTTGATGATCGAAGTCCGTTACTTAATTTCCTTCATCAAATATCATTTTCTTTTGAACATTGCTATGTACTGATTGAAATGTATTGAATGATAAAAACTTACCTATGTCTTACCTTACATGTAGGTAAAGTATCAATATATAATTCAACAAATCAGAAAACAACCAGTGTAAACAAAAAATCCCTGGAAAATTTATCATCTAAAACTCCTGGTCAAGTGCACTCTAGTGACAGTGCATTTGGACTAAGCATGGCAGAAACCTTTGATCTTAGAACAGGGTTGAAATAAATCATTACTAGCTATTACCAAACATGGTAGGTTTAATTAACTCTTTCCTGTTGTTGCTCTTAAGGAAAGTTCTTAATAATTCATAACAAGCAAATTCCAATATACAAGGGTGCCGCTATTTCATTAGGAGAAAACGCCTACAGGTAGTCAAGAGGCAGAATTCTCTTCACCTTATTTATTGTTCGAAATAGCTCGGTTATGCCAGAAATCAGTTCATGCAAGCTGCTTTTCAATTGGAGGATAGGAGCTGTGAGCTGACCGTGCTCTTTACATATATATATATCTTCTGAAATTTATTATTTCAACTGACATATTTTTTTTTCATTTTGTAAATTACTTATCAGTTAATATACACTGTTTTTTGATAGAGCTTCTGTGGTCACTTTTATATCCATAATATAAAATCTTTTACAACTGACATGATGCTGAACCTTTATCTCTAAAACAATTACACTGGCATACCAACTTTACACTGAATTCTAATGTACATCTTTGCATCAGTTTATCAGATGCAGTCTTTATGAAATCAACAGATGTTTAACTACCCTATAGAGACAACTATCACTCTATCATCATAAAGAACAGACGGACCCTTTTAAAGTCAGTAAATTGACCATTACCAGTACCTAAGTAGCCTACCTGAGATTGTAATCTCCTGCTCACTAAATTTGATTACCTGTAGTCAATTCAAATAGATGTTATCAATTACCTAATATACTACTGCAGTACATGTACATAGTACCTCAATAAAGCTGGCCATGTTTGACTTGGTGTTTTAACTTAGTTGATTATGGAATGCCTTCGTAGTTCTGAGTAATTGTGAAAATAATAATAAGATCTACCCCCAGCTCACCAACTTTTGTATTAACAGCTTCACTAATAATGAAATAGCATTTACATGTATGTGTCAAAATTGATTAGAACAAATGATGAATTATGTTTTATCTCTTAGATACATTTAATATTGTTAGGAAAAAGTTGAAAACAGATGTATTTCCAGGAACACTGGTTATGAACAGTGAATTTCTTTGGCAACTTATCTTTTGGCTTGTGGGGGAAATAGTTCATAGTACTAGTACATGTAGTAGGGGCCAGGAATTCCAGACAGCTTTCACTAAACTAATGAGGACATAATACACGTTTTTTTTCTCAAGCTGACGTGCTTTGGCCATGAATGAACAGACAGAGAAAACTCTTCCAGCATTCATTCCCACTATTAGGAAGTATTCTAAGACTGTGCATCGATCATTTAAATTACCCAGAACTGAAGCATTTTTCAGACGCAGTTGATTAGTTGGTTGTAGGTATGTGGAGAGGAAAAGTCTTCCTGGATGCTTTACAGAAATTCTGAATCAGCCACCACAGATGTTTCAGTTTATCCTGTAAATAAACCCAGCCCTTTTTTTTAGACATTTTGAAGATGACTGGTTTACCTTTTGGTTTAGTCCATTTGTAGTATGTTTTTATTCTCTGTGTAAATATTTGAAAATTTTCACAAGGCTGTTTGTTGATTGAACTGAATAAGTAATAAAAAAAACTCACTAAAGACTTTTTCTCCATGATATCTCTTGAAAATGTCAGCAAGAAAGCAATCGGAACATTATTTACTTGACATATTTATCCATAACATTTTCTGTGAAATTTTCGAAAGTTAAAGACAACTGGGCTTAATAACAAAGTGAAAAAACCCCAGGGCTCTAGGCCAAAGGAGACTTAAGGTAATGACTCCATCTTTTCAATGGACAAAAATGATCAGTCTTTCAAATTCATCATCCAAGAGTCATAAAAATTAATGAGTATATTTGTAGTGCTTTTACTGTAAATAATAGAACTGTAGAGTATCCTGCTTTTCAATTTTGTTGCTATCACGCAATACGAATGCTATTTTGGGAAATTATGACTTTAAAAATGCAGTATCTGTAAAATTCACAAATTTCACCCATTGAAAAGATGGAGTTATTACTGTAATATACACGCACATCCAGTGCCTCTCTCTCTCTCACTCCCCCCCCCCCCCCCCCCCCATCTCCCCCAACATGTACATCGTTGATGGTCCAAGTCATGCAACTGCAGGACACAGTGTGTTGACTACTTTCATCTGTCTGATTACAAAACAAATTATAAACGGAAGAAAGGCATTCCTCCAGGACCAGGTATACTCCGTTATTTTATTAACTGCCAAACTTCATTTTCATTTATGGTAATGTGGGGTTGATGTGTTTAGTGACTTTAGGGAGCACCTTTGGTAATAACCATTACAGCCTAGCATCTAAGAGAAAAGGAGAAATTACAGAGTGGAAGCTTTCCCTGTGCCATTACTCTCCGGTTCAAAAGAAGGCAGTTTTTAATGACATCCTGTGCCTTAACATGGCAGTAGTCGCTCAGGTGCTTTTACTGTGGTTTTACAAGGATTTACCGAAGGATGTGTTGTATTGATTAACTAGGAAAAAAACGAGAACACAAATCAGCAAAAACACTCTTGAAGTAATGCCTGTCATGTTGAAATTATTCAAGAGCATATAAATGAGAATTTTTTATTGAAGTAACTGGTTTTTGTACTTGGACATGTATATGCAACCACTTGAAACGGTATGATCAGTCAGAAAAAAAAACACCATTTATTTGTCTGACTGATGCTGACATTGGGCGCCAGAGCAAGGGTTTTACTGTACTTCATGCTTGACAAGCAATTTATGTGAGAAAAATCAAATTAATTACCTGGCTTGGATCTTTTGATGGTTGAGCTAGCTGTTCTGTTGTACTTTTACTGTTACTTTTTATCTAACATAGTTAAGTAATGTAGTGAAAAAGAGCAATTGGGCTTTGAGTGAGGTTCACTGAACAAGTCACAACTACATTCAGAAGATTTTTTATATTTGATTCAATAACTTGTGATTCATTAATTTTTGCTATTGAATACAAGAAGTAGTGATTTTGTGTAATTTGAAAAAGGTTTACATGTTGCATATATACTTAAACAAAGCTTGCCTGAAGAAACAAAGCCATAATCTAGTTTCCTTAAATGAGATATCTTGTCCAGTTGAATTATTTTGTACTCTTATCACAACGAAGCTGAGTTCTTTAGAAGAAGAAGAAAAGAAACTAATGTGACTGGCTGAAGTGAATGGAAGAACTGAAAGCCATTTCTCAAGATGCTCAGACTTGCACTGAAATAAAATTCCTGCACGCAACAGCAGCATTTGACAATGATGATCTGGCTATTTAAATTGTAAATTGGGGATTGTCTCCCTCTAAACTTTTGTGCTTTGTAACAAATGTACTGTTTATCACAACCTATGAAAATAAGCATACCATGATATACAGAAAAGAGACCAATTTATCTTCAGAATCATAACCACAATAACAGCTCTTTTCCTAAAATTAAGATTGACTAAACCCTTGACCTATAGATCACTTCCAAACTACAATTATTTCAAATTATTTAGATGGCTAATTCATCATTTGAGCTAGCTATCCTGTCTGCAGATGATCCCTGCTATGTCCTGCTTTGATGCATTGTATGCTGACAATGGGAACATCTCCACACTTGTTGCACTGCTCATTTTGGTAACTTCCCTCTGTTCCAGTTGATGTCTTTGTTATAATACTCTCCACTTATGTTATGGATATCATATATCAGACAATTGCAAACAATACAGATATGCTGGTGGTCACAATATTGTTGCTCAAATTATACACTAGGGTCTTAACATGGACTCAGGCTTTGACTCAGTCTGTGGAAAATTTCCCTTCATAGATCAGTTAGAGAAACCCCCAAGTCCAGATATTGGGCCTGTTGCATTCTAAGTAAGAAATGGGGATGATTTGTTAAATTTTGCTGTACTCACATCTACAGCTAATTAATGATGGTACTAATAATAAGTCTAAAAAAAAAAACAAGTAGATTATTGTCATTTTCACGTTGTGATTTTGAATAACCTGCCGATGGTTAAGAAGACAGATGCTGTTATTTAGTGGACTTCAATCGATTTCAATGAAAGTAAAAATTTTTTGCCTGTAAGTTCATTGCTGCTAACTTTCACTTTTTTTTTTGCACTGCCCCCTGGTGTAGAACTCAGAGATTCTAATCATGCTTATTGATGAATGTAAAGGAACAGATTTTATTACGTGTTATCTTTGACAACTCCTCACCACAGCTGAACATTTCCCAGATGAAAGATAAAAATCCTTTGTTACATATCGGGGAATTAGTAGATTATACACGGCGATGTTTCTAATTGGATACTTGATAGGACTAGTGGAAATGAACGTAGTTTTTTTACCCTTTTCAATATCATACCACAGTATACATTATCTTTGTGTCAATTCATAATTCCTTGATAGACAGTGATGTCATCTTAAGTGATTATTGAGATAAGATAAATAAAATGAGGAAATAAGCACATATGTTGTATCTTCTTTTAATTAAAAAAAAATTATTCCACTCACACCATGATGCTGCTTCATTTGGTCTCCAAGTATTCTTCTTGTAATGTTAGAAAACAAGTTTAAATTAACTCATATGTTTTTGGAAATAGATTTTTTGTGGAAATTAAAACCATGACTAATCTGATAAACTTACTACTTGATCATTAGAACCTCTCTTAATGTGCATTATTCAGTGTCATTGAAAGTAATTTTCAGCATGTCAGCTTACTGTGAATCTAAATCAGATGCCATTCACTTTGTGTTCTATCTCTGCTGCTCAAACCACAATGTCTTTTGGCTTAAAAAAAAACTGCCAATAAGGAAGCCCAGCATTAATATGTGCTAATCATGTCAGTGAAATTGTGTAAGATTTAGGAAGGAACTGCCAACCTTAACACCTTCCTGTGTGAGTAGTCTGCACTTAGACATTATGGAATCCCATTAAGATGGCTTTTGTTTGGTCTTTATCTTTATTGCTAACCCAAAACACAAACAGCATGAGATAGATACACACAGTAGATAAGCTGTGTAAATATTCAGTGACTTGGTATTTAGTAATTATTAATAGAAGTACGTTTTGCAGACATATGAGGTATATTGTCAGCTTCATGTATTATTCTGATCGAGTTCTGTTGACCTCTGTTGCAACTTTCCACATTATTATTATTATCATTTTATTATTATTATTAATTTAGTGAATATGTGGTTAAAAAAATATTACATTTGATATTAAACCTGTCTAAGGTAACTTTTTTTAGTCACTTAGAAAATGTTATTTTTCATATTAAAGTTTTTGTTTCCCTAAAATACATGCACCTGAAATCTGACTTTTTTATGTGGATAATTCAGGAACCTTATTTTGGAAAACTGCTCATATCATAAGTGATTCTGATGTATTTTGACATATTTTGAAATGTTATTGGCAGTAACTAAGTGTTATGTGTTCATATAGGACACACGTAGAGTTAGAGTTCGAGTGTACTGACTCTGAATGTTACAATAATGTAGTAATGGTAATTTGTCAACATAAAAAAGTCTGATTACTAATATGCCACCAGTGTAGAGCTGATCCATCTCTGTGTGAAAGTGACTTCTTTCGTTGTTGATATTTTAAAGAAGAAAACATCACAGGAACCCGTTTTTTTTTTTTTTTTTTTTTAATAAATAGCTTCAGCCCTTCAGAACACCAGGGTCTACCAGTATCTAGAATTTTCTGAACCAAAGCAAAAACAGTGGCCAGTTCCTTGCCCTATTACGAGTTTTACTTTGGACAGCTCTTTTAGTAATGTGAAATAATCATTTCTGTCATTGTCAATTTCAAAATTATAAAATTATATATGGCCAGGGTTAGCATCACAGACTGCAGGAATAGCTTGTTAGTAAAAAATACACATCCCTAAAATACTATTAAAGAACTTAGCATTGTAAAATTGTGTCAGTAACACCAGTGCCCATGGGTATTAGAATGGTGAATTACAATGTGACCAGTGTAAAAAGTAAAAGAAAAGACAGTTCTCTCCTACTTACTGTTCCATCACCACCAGTTCTGCATCATCTTAATTGAAAGTTATATATGCATTTCTTGTTCATTAATTGACATAGACTTCAAGGCATCCTCAACACTGGACTTTTTCTTTTCATAATATCTTTGCATGTAGAAAATAAATCCAAATTAGTATGGGTGTCTTTTTCGCTAACCTCTAAAGATGGAACAAACTAGAGCCACCATTTAGAAGGAAAAAAGTCATGAGAAATGAGCACTGCTAACAAACGAAGGCAAACTAAATTTGACTTTTGTGACCTCTGCAAACTGACAACATAATAAAGCTATTAGTTTAACTTTTCCTAATCAAACCAAACTGCAGTGTGACACAGCAACTTACATTGTCCACCATTGGTCCTGTGGCCATCTGATATTGACACTGCCCAGTGGTCAATTCACCTGTTCAATATCAGTATCAGCTCCTAGTTTATGTCTATGGATGTGCTAATGGCAAAGTCAACCTGCCTGTTGTTCCACCAATTCAATATTAGTATCGGCCCTCTCTCTCTAGGCCTTGTCTGCTAATGACAGGAGACACTGTATACACACTGACTATAACCCCCAGATGGGGTTAGGAGGTATTTGCCCAGGGGGTGATGACATACGGTATTTACTCCATCTTTTCAAGGGAAAAAATTATCAAACTTCATAATCACTAAAATTGTATTTCTGTGTAGCATTTTTTTGTGCTTTTGTTGCATAGAAGAGAACTATAGAGTAGCCTGCCTTTTAAAAAAGAAATTATGACCTAAGAAATGCAGTAGCTGTAAAATTCACATTTTTTTCCTGTTTGAAAAGATGGAGTAATTACCTTACTGTTTCCTGTCCCCAGGTCGGCCAGTGTCCAGGCAGCATTCAAGTGGTCTGTTGACCACACTGCTGCCTTCACTATTGGTCACCTTTGTTTGTGTTGATAGGTTCAGGGGCAACATAAGGGACAGGCATCACAGGTGTTAAGATATAGGTGTATTAACTCTACATTTAATCCCTTAAAGGCACATCCTTCACACCCCCAGTATTTTCTTTATTTTTCTCTCTGAATATCCATGTGGAAAGAAGCATTTCTGCAATGTCCATATCATTAAGTAACATTTCTGGCTCACTTATAGCTTGATGCAGTTTATTTTTACTTTGACATATATCCTAGAGACCAACGTATATATGGATATTTTTTGTGGTGATGTCTGTTAGAAATGACAAGGACCATCTTTGTCACCTTTGGGTTGGGGTTGGTCATTGTGGGTATGAAGACGGTTCATCAGACCAATTCGTGCCTGGAGGTTTTTCTCTGGCATTGTGGGCAGAGAATAGTCATTGAATTATGCATGTATGTGTGATGGTAGAAGTGACTTCAACCATCACATATGGATGTTAGGTCTTGGCTGTATCCCAAAGCTCATGGCTGATAAATCTCCAGAGGACAATTGTTAGATATGTACTAAGTGGTTTTATGATCATCAGTGACTGCTAAGAGATGATATCCCCTTCATTAGTTGATCAAAATTATAAGGAATTAATTTATGCAAATGTATGCATTTTACTATTGAGCAAATTGTCATTTGTGATATCGATACTAGACTCATACCACTGTATGTAACATTTTTGGTCATTTTTGGTTATATAGGACTAAGATAATACCAGGGTTTGAAATGGAGTGATGTATTTCTCAACCTACCAATGAATGTATGGGTCAATCCATCTCCAGTAACTTTTAGAATGGCATTAATATTGACAATGACAGAGTTTGACACAGTAAAATCACAAGCTCCCCACAAACCAACTTAAGATGACTTTATCATCTGTAGCACAAAAGGTGAAGACGCCTATAGTGAAATTTGAGAAATCTCTCCTCTTGTTGTTCGTTTACCTGTTAAATGTCAAAGCATGAGATCAGTGGCTTATCCCAAGTCTTTGGAGATCTAGAGGAAATATGACTTGGACAGCCATTGATAAGTTTGGGAGCGTTGACAGGTCTGGTATGCTTGCCTGTACTTGTATGGTCCACTTGGATACTTGACCATCAAACTAAGTCACCTGTTTTAACAAAAATGACCACCAATGACTTCAGAGGAAGGTCACACCCCCTTGCCATAGTGGCCAGTCTTAAAGCTATTTTATGGGCGCACCTAAACTGTTTTTAAATCAAAACATCTTTCATTATACTGATATCTAAACAATTGTTTTATATTGCCATGGAGTGACATTTACCTATGGGGGATAAATTATTGAGGGCAACTTAAGTTTAATTCTGGACAGATGCCGGAGGGACAAAAAGTAAGAACACTTAACCCAGCCAAATAACTGGAGCTCCTTTGAGGGTGAGGCATAAGATTTCACTAAAGCTGTCATTTTAATGTTTGTTTTTTGGATGATTGAGAGATGTGGCCCGACATGATTGTTGACGAGGCAAATTTTGAGTCGACAATTGAACAAAAAAGGATTTCTCAAGGTGCAGGTAATCCAGGCTGTTAGGCAGTGTACTATTAATTTAATCTATTGTGATCATTGGTGTGATACGTTATGCTGGCGGTCACATTAAATCATTGCACAACAATCACAAAATACAACAAAAAAAATGAAAAGCTTTGAATTTTGCTTGTATAGTTTTTCAAAACCTCTGTCTCTTTAACCTATAATGAGATTCGTTTCCGAAGCAGTAAATTTTGACCTGTAATTTTTCTTTCTTCTCTTCCCTCTTGTGGTTGGCCTGTGCCCTGATCCATCTGTTAAGTGTTTTGTCTAAATCTTCATTCCTAACATTATAACAAAAGGCTGTAATTTTACAAGGAGAGAATAATGTTGACATGGGAAATAAAATTATCAGACACAATTCCCACAGATATGTCTTATTGACAGCTTTTGTTTAGAATTTCGGAAATGAGAGGATATTGTTTCTAGTTGAGTGCCAGGATTTGGTTTGATGGTTGGATTTCCAGCCCATTTCACTAGAACAATTACTGCAGATGTTTTTAGGTTTGTACAATCTAAAACAGGTCAGTGATGCCAATACTAAACTTCTGCAGAGAAGCACATAGCTGGAAAGCTCACATCTTTACATGTTTTATTTCATATTTTTTTAATGAAGTCGGTCAATGCATGGATAAACAAAACATTTAACCCTTGTAAATGCTTTAGTTCATGGTATGATATCACTGAGTAATGAATAAAGAACCTTTTGAGGGTTGGTCAGGTTTAGTTGATGAGAAAAAACATAATTCTATGAATGGTTTCAGCAGTTGTTTGTCCCAGTGTTAAGTATGCTAAGCTGTGATAAATCCTGAAGTAAGATTCTCCATTTCATTCATTTTAAATCTGCCTGTCAGATCCCTTAATCCTTATACTGCTTTAAACCAGGCAAATTCAGGTGGTCAGTTTGAGGTATTGACCATTGACTATTGTCCAGCTATACCTGGCTCAGAGACTTTAAGTTTGACACCTCAGTGGGTTGTCCATGTTGAGTGGCCAGTTCAGGACAGTTGACAGGTACAGATCTCGGTCCACTTTAAGATTAACTGCACTCATGTATTGATGTCCTTTACTTGAGCCAATCAGCCAGTCATAGGTATGGTATGGTATGGTATGGTATGTCTGAGATGTCCTGCAAGGTGAGAATTACCTATACCTGGCCTTGCGGGGCGTCTCAGTCACAGGTAATTCTCATCGCGGCATTTCAGTCTGGTTTTAAATTTTCCCACAAAGTCACAAATTACTGTTTGGTACATGAAAAGTGAATTTGGTGAGATAAATAGCCATGTGATACTTGTATGCCATTACAAGTCACATACTTCATGCAATATAATCCTTGTACAATGTCTATTTTATGTGGTTTAGTCAGTAAAAACATTATTATAGATGTCACACAAATAAAAGCTCGGATTTGCCAACAAATATACATGTAGTAATTTTTATTTTTGCACAAAGAGAACTAACTATAAGAGCTATTATCTTCAGAAAAAGTATATTTTGTTAATCATATAACAGTGTCTGAAGTTATGAATTATTGAAGTAACAAATGAGATCAAATCAGATAATTAAACCAAGTTAACAAGAAGTTTGCCAGGAATGCAGTAAATTATGGTCACCGAAATTAATTGAAGATTGGTATGATTTCCTGAGAGGCCCTAATCTCACTATTGCATGCTACACAATAAAAAGACCAAAAGAGCCTTCCACATAGGCATAAGGGGCAAAACAAATTAAGAGGGAGCCAGAATCAGCACTTAACTCCAAAAATATTAAATCTCTGATGTTTTATCCAATATCTCATAGCTATGGATTTAACTAGCTGCCACATTGATTTTCTCCCACCTGTAGTTCATATTAATCAATGAAGGGTGGTTAAAGTGTGTGTTGTGTGGGACCTTTATTTGTGAGTTTGCCCCAGGAAACGTGCTTCCATAGGTGTTATAGACTTGCACTTGTTGCCTCCTCCCCTCCCCCCCATCCCCAACACCCCCCCCCCCCGGACCTCCGACCCACACTCACATGTCCATGCCCTGTTTTCAAGTACAGCTTTTTTTGTATTTCTCTTTTCTGTTTGTTGACTAAAGTCTTTGCCAATAGAGTGAGATTTTTTGTTTAATAAACTCGCCATTTGTTCTCCTTTTCTCTCTTTTAAGTGACAGAAGATTAGAAACTAATCATGTGCATTTGAGCATTCTAAGATTTCTGAAGAAAGGTTTCACTTTTAATGGTTTGACAAGCATGGTGCTCATAATGCTTAGAACTCATTTTGTTCTCTAATAAATGAGGAAACACCTACACAAATTACTTCAAACAATACATGCCCCTTATTGTGGCCCATACCCATACTTATACTTCCAATGCACTGGTATAAGCATACCACAATTTGTTCAAAGCACTAAATGGCAGAAAAAAGCTGTTCAACTGATGGTGAATAATACTCAATCATCAATCCATTACTATCTTAATATATTTGAAAAGTGCTCCTTATTTTTCCGTTCCTATAATATAATACCAACTATATTTCCATTTCTATAATATTAAACCAACTACACAGTCCCATATTAAGTAAACACATCAGTGGCCCAAGGCTTAATAATGCATGTGCCCACATTATTACAAATAAACTTGAATTTTTCATGTCAAGTATGAATAAAAAGGTTTAGCCTAGCCTTCTCTGTGGTCCACTTACTTTGCTTCTGCTCAGGTTTTACTGTACATATAGTACCTGTATCACCAAGTCCCTGTTGGTTCACTTCCCTGTCCAACTTTGCTGTGCACACAAGTTTTTCACCTGCTAAAACCCCGTTGCAGTCATCTTGTACAAACAGAGCAACCAATTGCAGCATGAAATGACTGTTTGCTTTATTTGCATGTCAATCCCTTGAAAGGAGAAAGGCCGTCTGCCGTTCAATACTTCAATCATGTGACCTCTGTGCCAGCGTCTCCTGTTGTCATTATATCTGAGGAGGCGGGGATTTGTTTGTGTAAGGAGCCAGGTACTCAGCAAGGAAGCTCTCTTTGAGGATTATTAATGGAGGAAAAATGTGTGATATTCACCCTCTTGCTGAGGAAAAATATTATTGGATTATTTTATTGTGTGAGGTTGTAAGGAATTTAATTAAATTTGATATGTTGGTAAGGTATTGATGTGCCTTAATAAAGATCAGTAGCTTGGACATCCCAGGGCGAAAAATTGAAATATTATCCCAAAATGCTGTTTCAGCTTTGATAAAGATTGATTCCACTTTCTCACTTTGTATATGGTATAATTCACGTACCTTTTTTTTTTACCCCATGTTTAGGTTGGATAGTTGAGTCAAAAAATTGATTTTCGTTTAAATTATTCGGTGTCTGATACCCTTTGTGGCATACACATATTGTGCCTATTCCCTGCAGACGGGCATGGTCTTGAGAGTACAATTTAATGTCTTGTTGTCTACTAAATTGTTATTTCAAGAGGGACTGTTATTATATTAGCCATTGACAAAGGGAATTATTTTCAGTAAAGGAGTCTGCAGTGATATACAGCAGTCATAATTGTCTGGAACAGAATGATAAAATTATCCTCTTTCAATAAATCGAGCTGTGGTCTGGCACAGTTGGTAATGCTGATGAAAGTTCCTGCAGTTGTAAATCAGACATGGAAATGGGGTTTAGTGATTCAGTAAATTTGGGAAATTGGATGCAGTCCAGCTGTCAGATTTTCTATTAAAACATCTTTGAACAATACCAGGCCATGTAACTTAAATGTTATAATTATTCAAGTTATGATGCAATATGGTGGCAAATTCATTTGGTTTAACATCCACAGAATTCGCTAAAATTTTAGAGACTTCAGATGACATAATTGCTAAAATTCATTTGATTTACAAGTCAAATTAATTTTCATTGTCAAGTGAGGAAACAACTGGTATCAATCTCATAAGATTATGCAGTATGATATTAATTGACATGCTAAAATGTGTCATGGATTTCTGAACACAATGGTGACACTAGCTACAATTCCTATTGTTTCCGAGTATTCAGTGTGACAAGCAGATGTATGGGTTTTATGACAAGGACATACCTGACGCGTGACTCTTTCTCTTCTTTTAATTAGACCCCTCCAGCTGAGTGTGGCACCAAAGCCAGATGGTGCCACACTAGTAATGACTTATTGTTTAGAAATTGATGTGAAACACAGAGATCGTAAAGTCGCACATGTGTACACATGAGATAATACATCACAGGGTCTTTTTCCAGATTTTTTTTCTCACTCGTGCTTTTCAAAGGTGATTTGTTAAAAATATGTTGTTTTTTTTGATAAACATACAAGTGTAGGCCTAAAAGAAAATGCAGAATTATGTTTAAAATTTTTTTCTTTCATGTCATTATCACCATTTATAAAGGAAACGGAGGTGGAAGATGATCAGGGAAATCATCTAAACTTTATAAATAACATACAGACAGATTTGTAAATCATTGTATTTATAGAAATGGCTTTCAAGCAGCAAAGTAATAGGACCTATCTTTTTTAATTTATGGATTACAATTTAATTTACATGTTTTATTGAAATTGTGATTAAGGTCATTAAAGAATCATTTCCTTTTAGAATGACTAATGATAACTAATTGCAGTAATACATGCTCTTTTTCCCTGTGACTGACTTGACTTGCACCTAGTGAATTTGACAAAATGGGTACAGATCTGATAAGTAATACAGTGCTGTATTTTTGATAAATCAGTATAAGAGAACCAATCAAGTATGGCTGAAATGCAAATGGACATCCTTTAATATGTGGACAATCAAGTAAAGATGACTTCAACTTATAACATACTAATTTAAGCAGACTCGTCTCCACTGGGATCTCGGTATCCGAGTGTCTTCGGAATGTCATTATGGGCTATCATGGGGGTTTACTCAGTGGATTATCAGCTAATTCTATTGGAGTCACTGGGTCTTCTTAATGAGTAATTTCTTGCCCATTTGGAGTGCAGATCTCCTGATGTGGTTGGTTGTGTGTGAGATAAAGGATGGAAAAGGAGGTGAAAAGAAGAGAAATAGGGAAAATCGATAGCGGCTTATTTTCTGAATTTAAATGCATCTTGTCTTGTGTATTTTTTTCCTCTTTTTACCTCTGATATGAGGGAATTACTGAAAAATTGTTATTTTTATTGAATTTATGTGATAGGTCTTTAGTAATGATGATAATTGTTGAAAAAATGATGAATTGAAACTATTGGTGGTTTATAAGAACGGCTCTTGTTACATGAATTTTTATTAAACTTATTCCATTACAACATGCAAGCTGCATATTCCCTTCCAGTAAATGTCCTTAGCCTATAGGCGTGAGAATTTTCCCTAGTTATTTCTACCTTTTTAAAGGTAAAAAGGGTCAAAGCAGGTTGAACAGTAGTGTGGGGAGCCTTTCTAATTCTTTTTCACGACTCTGCTTTGCAAACTAATTGTTGAAGATCAAAACTTACTGGATATTGCCACCTGAATTACTTTGTTGGATGGTAATTTTTGGTATTCTTAAGATCAAAATTAAATCCACAACCAGATATTTATTGTTAATTTTCCAACTACGTTGACAGACAGTGTTGTATTGAAAAGTGTCTTTGCTATTCCCATGCCCATTTCTGAAGGCAAAGATGAAGTTTCCCTTGACATTTAAATAATTATATTTGTAACTCATTTTAATGGAACCCACTGCTTAATCAAGAGGCAATTGGTTCCGATTAACCTTTAGAAAAATCACTTACCTGGTATTCCTTTAGTTAGTCCTCTCCAAAAGAATAAAATCCATGTTTCTATTTAAGGTGCAAATTCTCTAAAGGTAATTGGGTTGTTTCCCAAGGTCTGTTTGAATTTAAAATGATGTGAACATTTGGCTTGTTTGATCATAATAAAACTGCAATAGGAGAAAGCTGTACTTCTATTAACTTACACTCGATGTACACTTTTCTCCCTAAATTGCTGTTATTATAGACCTAGTGTTCTCGCTATTTCTTCTCTTTATGTTTGATGAACGGTTTCTGGGCTTCAATTGGAATGCCGAATATAGATAAACAGAGTCATTGTGGACCTCAATATTTGTGCTAAGGACTGTGAAATTTATTTATATTGTCCAAGAGTATTAGAGAAACAGGTAGGATGTATACTGTTTGCTGAGTGCATGATGCAGACAGGTATTTCCTGAAGCGGAGATTCAGTGACTTGAGCAAAATGGAATTTTGCTTATCTAATTGTATGTACTGGTACGTCAGTAAAAATCTTAACTGAGAATAAAGAAGCATTACCTCCCTGCGTTTGCATTGTGGTTCTATGAACACCACAGTTTGAAATAAAGCCTGTTCTTTTCACTATCGATGGCTGTTGTCTACGTAGTTTATGTTTGTATGCATGTAGTGTGGTATGAAAAGCCTTTCTTTTGGAAAAAAAAAGAAGCAACAAATTAAGTTTATCAAAATAATCATGTTTTTAAGCCAACACCTGGTATAACATATAAATATAATAGTGGAGGCTGGTAAGACTACCCTCCAGCTATGAAACAGAATTCAAAATGTTATCTAATTATTTGTTTTAGATATATATCTTACGGCTTTCCTAATAATGCAATTACTTCAAAATACTAAGACAAATGATATTATGTTTTCCCAAGATCAAACTGTCAGAAGTCTCTAATTTTGCTTGATTTTTGGACAGGCTTAAAGATGATGAGCAAACATGAAACAAATTCAAAAAATAAAAGTATAATGTTGCAGAAACATTTTCCCTAGAGTTAAAATAAATTTTCATTGAGTAAGTCTAGCTGCGTTTATATCAAACACTGTCTGACCTTTTGGGGTTTTTTTTTCTTGGTGTGAAATATGGTGTGAAACCACCTTGGACAGTCCTAGCAGGAAACAAAAAACAGCTTGTTAGGCCCCATTCCAACACACACCACCAGTCTACTGGATCGACCCAACTCTGCGGGGTCTCAAGCTGACTGCAGTTAGCTTCACTAAATGACACGCCTCCTCCTGGCATTATGCAGAATGCAGAAAAGCTGGTGTTTATTGAAGTACATTGGAAACAAGAGGAGGCGTGGCATTCGGTTAAGCTGATTGCACTTTGCTAGAATCCCCTCAGAGTTAGGTCAATCTACTTAGACCGATAGGTGTCTTTGGGAATGGAGTCTTGGGCTCTGTAATAGTTTGCCTTCATCAAACTCAAAAACTTTTGACTTTGCTATGCAGGGAGGGATATGTAGGAAGTTAAAAGTACATTCTGTGCAATGATTTATAAACCAACTGACCTACAACTTTTACCTGTAGGAATATTTTGACATTTTCTTGGGCTTAGTTATTAACAAAATGAAGAACACATGGCAAAACTCAAATAAAATCCCTGTTCTTAATTTGTGCATTTTCCTTCTTTTTCTTCCCTCCTCTCTCTCTCTCTCTCTCTCTCTCTCTCTCTCTCTCTCTCTCTCTCTCTGAAAGCAGTTGTATGGATTTAGTCTGCAATTGGGTTTATTTTCACTATCTTAAATAACAACCCTTCACGATCTTTACCTATGTCTGCACCTGACCAAGCTCCCCCATTGTTGACTTAATACTCCAATATTTGCAAACAATGTGCCGGCTTTAAACACCTCTCCATTAAGGGGCTGGCAGGTCCCAGAGTGCACCTTTAATTAGGCATGGGCTCCGTTATGTTGCACATAATTGGAGAAACACGCCAGGAATGTTTTATGGGTTGTACATGTACATTGCAATTAACACACACTGAGTCATGAACTCTGGAGCCAATATATATAGATGTTGAATTTTTTTTTTTTTTTTTTTTTTTTTTTCAAAAATGAATTGTGTTTTCCAAAGAAGCTGCAGTGCATTTACAGCATGAGTGCAAAAAATGGGAAGTGCAAGTACATAATGGAGCAGTATATTTTTCTATTGATTAACATTTATCAGTTCCTGAATACAGCTAAAAGGCATTTCATGAGATATATAGTCATCATTGTTATCGACTGTATTTCTGTTAAAAGCAGACCTCAAGTTTGTGCCTCTGGTGTAACTTGTTCATATTTTTGATGCATAGTATAGAAATAGTGACATGGAGGTCCAGCCCTTGCCATTAAAAAAGCAAACAAATCCACCAAAAGATGGAATTTGTTCATACTGACATTTAAATGTTTCGTGATGTGCTCAAGATTGATAGTAAATATTAATTCTGCAGGAAACCTGTGTATTCACTGCCTGGTCTTGAATTATACATGTTTTTAAATAAAGTCTGACTGCTGGCTGAATGTGTGTACTTCCATTATGGAAAGAGTTCAGGGTTTTATCCATACTGTTCTTTATATATTGTCAGTGAGAAGTATTTTTAATTGCCAGTTTTCCTGAACTTTAACTTAATAACTGTTTCTGTTTCTTAGAAAAAACCCAGAAATATTTGACCTTGTAATAGGTATCTAATACATAACCTGTATACCATTTTCATTTTAGTCATTTATTTACTTATTTTAAAATTCTTCCAGCAAGAAATGAGTTCTGAATGCTTGTGTAGAAACATTTCTTTCCACGTTAAAGTGAAATGGAGCTTGTAAAACATTTTCAACTTGTTCATTCCAGACATTAACCGTGTTAAACCCACTGAAGCATGCTGATGAGATGGTGGTGCAGGACGCGGACCTGACTGGCCCCCTGGTGTTCTGCATGGGGTTTGGAGGAACGCTTCTCTTGGTGAGTGCACAGTGCGTTAGTTGTGACAGCACAGCAGATGCCGAGTTGATTGTGTTAGTTGTGAAAGATGTGCCTTGTTGTGATGCAGAATATGTTGAAGCAATGTCACTTGCACTAATGCTTTGTGTCTAGGAATATTTCTCATACCTTTTATTATGGAGTATATTGTTTGTTTTTTTTTGTTGTTGTTGTTGTTGTTGTTGTTTTTATGTCAAAGAATATCTAAAGTCAATCGCAAAATATGTTGATATAATAAACAGTTTTTGTGTGATCTTTGCTTTTATTATCTTTTATTTATTTATTGTACCNCGCCCGGAAAATTTCAGTGACATATTCCTGTCCAAAGCAGCACATACCAGGTTTTTTGTAGCGAAAAAAGGGTTGACAGGGCGTCGAGGTATTTGGTGGGCTGTAGGTCGGTCAGGCCACCCGACAATTTGGCTGCTTCGTGTGAGTCGAAGTAGACCAAATGGCATCGACCGAAATGACCTTTTTTTTTTTTTTGGACTCTTTTTTTTTTTTCGCCCTCTCGCACCGATTTCGGGGTCCCCAGAGGATGTCATCCATAAAAATAAAAAAGTGTGGCCTAAGATCAAAATTAAATCCACAACCAGATATTTATTGTTAATTTTCCAACTACGTTGACAGACAGTGTTGTATTGAAAAGTGTCTTTGCTATTCCCATGCCCATTTCTGAAGGCAAAGATGAAGTTTCCCTTGACATTTAAATAATTATATTTGTAACTCATTTAAATGGAACCCACTGCTTAATCAAGAGGCAATTGGTTCCGATTAACCTTTAGAAAAATCACTTACCTGGTATTCCTTTAGTTAGTCCTCTCCAAAAGAATGAAATCCATGTTTCTATTTAAGGTGCAAATTCTCTAAAGGTAATTGGGTTGTTTCCCAAGGTCTGTTTGAATTTAAAATGATGTGAACATTTGGCTTGTTTGATCATAATAAAACTGCAATAGGAGAAAGCTGTACTTCTATTAACTTACACTCGATGTACACTTTTCTCCCTAAATTGCTGTTATTATAGACCTAGTGTTCTCGCTATTTCTTCTCTTTATGTTTGATGAACGGTTTCTGGGCTTCAATTGGAATGCCGAATATAGATAAACAGAGTCATTGTGGACCTCAATATTTGTGCTAAGGACTGTGAAATTTATTTATATTGTCCAAGAGTATTAGAGGAACAGGTAGGATGTATACTGTTTGCTGAGTGCATGATGCAGACAGGTATTTCCTGAAGCGGAGATTCAGTGACTTGAGCAAAATGGAATTTTGCTTATCTAATTGTATGTACTGGTACGTCAGTAAAAATCTTAACTGAGAATAAAGAAGCATTACCTCCCTGCGTTTGCATTGTGGATCTGTGAACACCACAGTTTGAAATATCAATGGCTTTTGCCTAGTTTATGTTTGTCTGCTTGTAATGTTGTATGAAAAGCCTTTCTTTTTGAAAAAAAAAAGAAGCAACAAATTAAGTTTATCAAAATAATCGTGTATTTAAGCCAACACCTGGTATAACATACAAATATAATAGTTGAGGCTGGTAAGGATACCCTCCTGCTGTGAAACAGAATTCAAAATGTTATCTAATTATTTGTTTGAGATATATTTTACGGCTTTCTTAATAATGCAATTACTTCAAAATACTAAGACAAATGACATTATGTTTTCCAAGATCAAATATTCAGAAATCTCTCATTTTGCTTGATTTTTGGACAGGCTTAAAGTTGATGAGCAAACAAAAAACAAAATATGAAAAATAAAAGTAAAATGTTTCAGAAACATTTTCCCCTAGAGTTAAAATAAATCTACACTGAGTAAGTCTAGCTGCGTTTATATCAAACACTGTGTCTGACCTTTTGGGTTTTTTTTTTTCTTGGTATGAAATATGGTGTGAAACCACCTTGGACAGTCCTAGCAGGAAACAAGAAACAGCTTGTCAGGCCCCATTCCAATACACACCACCGGTCTACTGGATCGACCCAACTCTGCAGGGTCTCATGCTGACTGCAGTTAGCTTCACTAAATGACACGCCACCTCCTGGCATTAAGTAGAATACAGAAAAGCTGGTGTTAATTGAAGTACATTGAAAACAAGAGGAGGCGTGGCATTCGGTTAAGCTGATTGCACTTTGCAAGAATCCCTACAGGGTTAGGTCAATCTACATGTCTATAGGAATGGAGTCTTAGGCTCTGGAATAGTTTGCCTTCGTCAAACTCAAAAACCTTTGACTTTGCTGTGCAGGGATATGTACTGGTACCAGTAGGAAGTTAAAAGTACATTCTGTGCAATGATTTATAAATCAACTAACCTTTAACTTTTACCTGTAGGAATATTTTGACATTTTCTTGGGCTTAGTTATTAACAAAATGCAGAACACATGGAAAAACTCAGATAAAATCACTGTTCTTAATTCCTACATTCTCTCTCTCTCTCTCTCTCTCTCTCTCTCTCTCTGTGATGAAATCT
>NW_019775448.1:36193-50947 GCF_001039355.2 Lingula anatina | reverse complement strand
CACTATCTTAAATAACAACCCTTCACAATCTTTACCTATGTCTGCACCTGACCAAGCTACCCCATTGTTGACTTAATACTCCAATATTTGCAAACAATGTGCCGGCTTTAAACACCTCTCCATTAAGGGGCTGGCAGGTCCCAGAGTGCACCTTTAATTAGGCATGGGTTCCGTTATTTTGCACATAATTGGAGAAACACGCCAGGAATGTTTTATGGGTTGTACATGTACATTGCAATTAACACACACTGAGTCATGAACTCTGGAGCCAATATATATATGGATATTGAATTTTTTTTTCTGTTTTTTTTTTCAAAAATGTATTGTGTTTTCCAAAGAGGCTGCAGTGCATTTACAGCATAAGTGCAAAAAATGGGAAGTGCAAGTACATAATGGAGCAGTATATTTTTCTATTGATTAACATACTTTTATCAGTTCCTGAATACAGCTAAAAGGCATTTCAGGAGATATATAGTCTTCATTGTTATCGACTGTATTTCTGTTAAAAGCAGACCTCAAGTCTGTGCTTCTGGTGAAACTTGTTCATATTTTTGACGCTTAGTACAGAAATAGTGACATGGCGGTTTAGCCCTTGCCATTAAAAAAGCAAACAAATCCACCAAAAGATAGAATTTGTTCATACTGACATTTAAATGTTTCGTGATGTGCTCATGATTGATAGTAAATATTAATTCTGCAGGAAACTTGTGTATTCACTGCCTGGTCTTGAATTATACTTGTTTTTAAATAAAATCTGACTGCTGGCTGCATGTGTGTACTTCCATTATGGAAAGAGTTCAGGGTTTTATCCATACTGTTCTTTATATATTGTCAGTGAGAAGTGTTTTCAATTGCCAGTTTTCCTGAACTTTAACTCAATAACTGTTTCTGTTTCTTAGAAACACCCCAGAAATATTTGACCTTGTAATACTAGGTATCTAATACATAACCTGTATACCATATTCATTTTAGTCATTTATTTGCTTGTTTTAAAATTCTTCCAGCAAGAAATGAGTTTTGAATGCTTGTGTAGAAACATTCCTTTTCACGTTAAAGTGAAATGGAGCTTGTAAAACATTTTCAACTTGTTCATTCCAGACGTTAACTGTGTTAAACCCACTGAAGCATGCTGATGAGATGGTGGTGCAGGACGCGGACCTGACTGGCCCCCTAGTGTTCTGTATGGGGTTTGGAGGAACACTTCTCTTGGTGAGTGCACAGTGTGTTAGTTGTGACAGCACAGCAGATGCCGAGTTGATTGTGTTAGTTGTGAAAGATGTGCCATGTTGTGATGCAGAATTTTGTTGAAGCAGCATCATTGGCACTAAAGCTTTGTGTCCAGGAATCTTTCTCATAGCCTTTTTTTTTTACAGAGTAAATTGTTTGTTTTTTAATTTTTTTTAAATGTCAAAGAATATCTAAAGTCAATTGCAAAATATGTTGATATAATAAACAGTTTTTGTGTGATCTTTGCTTTTATTATTTTTTATTTTTTTATTTATTTTATTATTATTATTATTATTATTATTATTATTATTATTATTATTATTATTATTATTATTATTTTAATTATTAAATGGTCGACATTTGTTAACTAAATAATTGCTGTTCCAAGTACAAAGGTAAAAGGTTCAAATGCAGATTGTAAGTGTATCAGCCGAGAACCTGCTTTCAATTTTTCCATTACTGTTACAAAACCTTTGTTGTCTGCTCTATATTTCCAGGCAGGCAAAGTTCACTTTGGCTACATCTACGGTATAGGAGTGCTGGGCTGTATTTCCATGTACTGTCTGATGAACATGATGAGTAAAGTCAGTGTTTCCGTGGGCTGCGTGATCAGTATTCTGGGCTACTGTCTGCTGCCTATGGTGATACTGTCCCTGGTGGCTGTGCTATTTTCATTAAAGTAAGTGTGCTGGCTATTAGGTAATGTTTTTTTTATCACAGGCAGTTATCTTCACTTGGAAAAATACACCAGAATGCACTGCATGATGTATACTTCCTTGTTAGTTTTTTCTCTTTGGTGACATTTGCAGGCCTTTTATGTATGAACAATGGGAATGTAATTGTATCTGATTTTATACACACGGGAGCCTTGCTCTCTTACAATTTAGTGAGATTGGATTGATATTCCTATCTAGAACTCCATATGTCCTAGTTCCAATCAAGAAAATTTTGGTAGGGGTTATTATGTGCACAGTTTTAGTGTCATATAAAATTATTAATAATTCTTATACAAGACATTGATCACTGACATTGTGCTAGCCATTTTTTAAGAGAGCAGTGCTTTATCCAGTCACTTGTCGTTTAAGCAAAACTATTTGGAAATAAGCTACATGTTGTACTTATTAAATTTTTATAGCATTTCACTGTGGTCTAGTGTCACCTTACTGTGGTGTAGCCTCATTTTATATTGCATATATCTATTTTGCATCCATTTTGTACCAGTGCTGGTGCACAAGTTGCAATGTATTATATTAAATTGACATTAATTTTGATATTTTCAGGGGTACAGTGGGGATGATATTGACAGTGATAGCAGTGATGTGGTGTAGTTTCTCAGCCAGTAAACTCTTTGTAACAGCACTGAATATGGACCATCAGCAGCCTCTGGTGGCTTATCCCTGCGCCCTGGTCTATGGGGTGTTTGCTCTCCTGGCTGTGTTTTAGGAGCACAGGATCAACGGAATAATAAGAAATTTTGGTCATGGACATGGACTCTTATGTGGTCTATGGGGTGTTTGCTCTCCTGGCTGTGTTTTTAGAGCACATGATGAACGAAAAAGAAAACAAATTCTGGTCATGGACGGGGACTTTTGTATGGCGTATGGAGTGTTTGCATTCTGGGCTGTGTTTTAAGTGATACATGATGAAGGAAAAACCACAAAAACATGAAAATTGGACTCACTAGGACACAGACCAGATACAAGTTTAACCAAGATTGTTTGATTGATATAGATCAGAAGCATTTCACTGACATAGACCCTGCTGGTTGTTAAAGGACAAGTGAGATTGATGAGACTGTTTTTGGAGTGAGAAAAGCATCATGGATTAATGCTATTTACTGGTTAAAACAGCCAAGAGCACGCATCATTTAGAGCAGTCTCTTTTGGGCCTAGTGTAAAAATGGTGCATTTATTTGCTAACACAGTGCATGTTTGCTGTTTATTTTGGAGTAAGCCCTGATGATTCTCTCCGATTTAGGCGTGAAGACATCTGTTGCAGTTTGTACACATATTTCATTTTGAAGGTGCTATGAACATCCATTTTCAAATTTTCACTTTCAAATAAGTGAGACATGACATATTTCATGTGGACAAATGTTCTTGTATGAATTATATTGGAAAAAGAAAAAAATTTTAGCTGAACTGAATACTTATCCCCTTTTTTCTTGATTGTGAAAGAATTTTGCCTCGTTAAACTTGTAGTTTTGGTAGGCTGATATGAATACAACAACAATACATATACATGGTACCAACATTGAGGCACTCAGCATACATTGATCTGATATTAACCATGTTTTTATGTTACAAATAGGTTACAAACAATACAAGACCTATTTTAAGCACATCGAAGACAAAATGGACATGGTCATAGCTAGGTTCTGGCAAGTAAGGCACATGCCATATCTTTTATATCCCAAGATATATATATATATATATATAGCCAATGCTAGGTAAAATATCCCCCCCCCCCCCCCCCCCGATCTGGCTGGTAGTTATAACAATATGTAGCTGCATGATATTTGGCAATTATTTGTGGATGAGTTGGTAGATTCTAAATGAAGTTTAAGCCAAGCCTCTGAAGTACATTTATTTATTTATATGGTGTTAATTTTAATATTAAATCAA
Source organism: Lingula anatina (assembly GCF_001039355.2). The sequence goes on along the minus strand of NW_019775448.1, from coordinate 47,096 downwards.
ATGCTTCTCTCTGTGCAATTCATTTTTTAAGTTGTTTTCTTCTTGTTTTAATGATAACTGAAAATGCCCAGTAAAAGCAAGGAGATAACTCCTTGGTAAAAGTTAAGACAAATCAGACTCAACTACCTTCATTGTGTTGAAACTGGCTCTGTTGAACAAATGTGGTGAGGGAGTATGTTTTATTATTTATATTATATTATATATATAAGAGAGCTGGTGGTATATAGGCTATGTTATGATACAAGACTGACTTTCTGTCATCGCTTAACAGTTGCCATGTGTATTAAGCAAATGAAGAATGAGATTTCTTGACATCAATAATTGAATTGTAACCGTGTAGGATTTATTATCATAAGTATTTCTAGTAGGGATCATCTTAGAAAAGTGAATTTTTCATAGAAAGCATTGTATTAAGAGACAAAATTCCCATATTTTTATGTTACTTCATTCATAGAAATAGTGTAGTTATTGTTAGAACTGGTGTTAGTTTGACCAGCATGGAACATATACTAAGATGACATTATCAAACCAGGTAGTGAATGACTATTTGGCATTTTAGTAAAATGTACATTATTAAAGACAAATAAATTATTTTATAAGAAAATCAGATTTCTGAACCATCATAGCTGTATATTCCTTCACGTCTTTATACATCTCAAATATGGCTTATTAACAGCAAGCCGGAAGAAGGCTTGACAATATTTCTACTATCATTAATTAGTCATCTAAGACTTGCGTTCCCCCATAAAAGCATATTGTTCACATTTAAACATTAATAATTGCTCACATCCATCCAATTATTCTGAAATTTATTTTCATTTTACTTTACTGAAAAGTTTTAAGTATGACGGTTTCATTTGACATTTTATAGTTATTCACGGGGTTTTCTAAGTGAAATCCGCCAGTATATTAACAAAAGAACATTGGCGATGAGTTCGATTGCTTGAGACTGAACAACGCGAGAAGAATTGACAAATTCCATTAGCGTTTACATATCTCAAACTTGCTAACTAATCTTGCTGTGTATCGATACTTACCTATATCATTTAATAATGAAAAACCCGGACTAAACGATCCTCAGTATGCCATTAAAGAATCAGGACACCCTTATACAGAGAAAGCGCTACAGGTTGTCTTTCGTATTCGTTAGGCCAAGAGAAGCAATTTTCTTGGTGGACCTTGTATTGTCTATTTATATTCTTTTCACATTCTTACTTCAATGAAAAAGTTTAAATTGCACGGAAAGCGAATAAGAGAGCAGAGTTACTGACGTCAGAAGTAATTGGTTTGAGTCCATTATGGTTAAACTTCAAATTATTTTGAATAAGAGATGACGTTGAACACATCGGCAATAATATAGATATTTACGAGCCTTAGAGCCACGTGGCAGACTGGGAAGAAGGTTTTGGCCGATACTTGAAGAGATGGCTCCTAAAGGAAAAAGGCCGATTGATCTGATTAGATCGAAGATACATCGGACAATTCACCTGTTGAAGACTCGCGTATGTCGGTGCCAAAAAAAGTTGTTGAAGGGAGGAAATGTGACATTTCGCAGACGACATATGAATGTAGCCGTTGGAGTCTGCATCAGTCTTGTGATCTTCTATAAATTTATATTGTCAGGTAGTGAGACCACCGTGTCAACGGATGAGAAGGACGCTCAGATGGTGCCAAGAATGGTAAACACACTTACCTAAAGGTTTTTGAAAGATAATCTTATTTGATTAAATTTTTTCACTATTTTAATTAGTGATAAGCAAGAAAAAAGAGAAAAGCGAAAGAGAAAGCAAGACCTTGTATCGATCGAAATATAGTGTATTGGAATGTATCCTATCTGGAAATTTTCCCGCCAAATCGAATTTTCCTTGAAAACAAAAGGTTTTTTGTCTCTCACGAACCATTGCTCGATGCCTCCGTGCACTCGCATTTGATGTTTTATACCATGTCTAATTAATCTAGTTTTGGATATTTTCCGTAACATTAAGACTCGTGTCTTTCTGTATATTTCAGAAGTAAAATCTTTCCCCTAGGTACTTATATCGTTTTATCGTTTAGTTTTAAGGTCTAAGCTGGGAAAGATAGGTAGTTTTTGCAGGATATATTTAGACAAAGAAAATATGACTTTGGGACATCTTCTAACGCGGATAGTATACTTTGGTATTTTAGTGTGCATTTGTGTAGTGAAAAAGGGAAGGAGAGAAAGACCCGGCCTGCATCGACCAAAGTTTTAAATAAATATAATTTATTTAATATTTGAAAACCATTTGCATTCTTCAGAATGCCGTGAGCCAGGAGGAGTCGACTGAGACCGTTTGGGAAGCGGAACTGGAACGGCGTAAGAATCTTATAATGGACGTCTGCAAAAAACATGGCATGTCGCTAGATTGGAGGCCAAATCCTAGCCGGCAGAAATACATTGTAGTAGAAGAAAAGAGCAAAGTTATGGCATGCTTAGTGCCAATTCCTAAGTCAGGGTTGTCAGGCTGGAAAAGATGGCTTCTGGCCATTGGCGGCTACATGAATGGCACCATGCTTCAAGACATCGCGATCTCCAAAAAGTTACAGGCGGAATTATCTGTCAAGCACCTTAAGTCAATGCCCGCTTCAACACCCGAGCAACTGACTGCGTATTACAAAGTGTTTTTCATTGGGGATCCTTTAGAAAGACTCCTTTCTGTGTATAAGAATAAGATTGAAACAAACCATTTTAACAATCTGGAGGTCGTTTCAGTTGTAGGAAATTACGTTCTAGAAAACTACCGCGGAGAAACCGCCAAACTTCCTGTGACCATAAAAAGGGAAATAGGAAAGGCCGTCTGCACTCTTCCTAACGGCCAGACGGTCGAATATTATCAGAGAGATAATAAGGATTTGATCAGTCTTTCCTTCGATGACTTTCTCAACTACGTTGTTGACAATCCTGATAAAATGGACCTGTCATGGCAACCTCTACACGAGATCTGTCAGCCATGTGGGATTAAGTACGACATGGTCGGCTATTTCAGTTCGTTCCTAACTGATAATGATAACATCATAAAACATCTAAAAGTAGACCCGACTATCAAATTCCCGGACTATTTGTATGATTCGTCTGAAAAAATTATGGATGAATATTATTCGAAAGTTAGTAAGCAGGTATTATCGAGGATTAAGCAGATGTATGAGATAGACGCCCAAATGGCGGGAACGGTTCCGCTGGAAAGCGAAGTTCAGGGAAACGCGGCAAACAATTCTGCGGCGACGAACGACACTGATGCTAGTCAGTACGTCAATCCAATTCCTCCCCCTGAGGAGGAATTCATTTGACACCTTATCGTCTGGCACCTTTAACGAAGAGACATTTCATAATTAATGTATCTGAAAGAGGTATTTTTATATTATAGCATGCTGTTGGAAACTGAGTGTCCCCCAATGCGTGCCGTTGGTTTGCAAACCATTCACAAAAATAGCTTTCTTGAAATTCATTGTATATCTATCAAAAGAAAGAAGATAACTTTAAAGAATAACATCATTAATTGGTTTCGAGTGAAACGCATAGAATTTATATCGATATCTAAGATGTATTTTTGTCGTGACAGTATCCTATTTGTTAAAACACATGGCCTGACATTTACTCTGTCACATTAAATTGCACGTGACGTTACGGCCGCAACAGCTATGGCCGAGAAAATTGTTTAAAAAAAAAAGACACCTGTGGGTTGAATACATATTCTGGACTATTAAAGAATTGTCAAGATACAAGTTGATTGTACGATAGATTGAATAATGTAAGACGAGCGTAACTCAAAAACAGATTTTCTTGACAAGTGGTCTAGTCAGATGACTGGTTTACAATTTATGTAAAAGTGTATTTATTGAAATTGATAGGCAAGTCGAACAATTCGGAAATTAATTCCAAGTATACTATCAAGTGTGATGCGGGTAGGACAAGATGTGAACGATCAGTAAACCCGTAGACAGTGTTGGGTCCAATTTCACTCAAAAATAAATAAATAAATAAATAAATAAATAAATGACAACTCTCGACGAAGGTTGCTCTTATTTTAGGTCAATTTCAATCCACTGCAAGTAAGAAACTAGACATTTACGTCTAGAAACAGACCAATTACCCTAGTTTTGGTGGAATAATATATCTTGGTAAACGTAAGTTTTGTCTCGTTTAAACCAGCTTTCGACTGTCGTTGATTGTAAAATAAGACCAAGGCATGTACCACTTAAAATGTATTCGTGGAGTTGTCTGTCGTATAAGACTATTATTTTTATTCAGTGTCCGTCAATTCACTGGCGATGCTCTAAGATTAGTGTTATTAGTGTTGATGTCTGGTGGTGAAACCGTGTCGGGAATAGCAATAAAAGAATATACAATATTGACTCAAATCATGCGTAATATTTCGCTCGGCCTTTCTCTGTACTGAGTTTCAGGTTTTACTAGAAGCCAACCTCTACATAATCAGCATCCTCCATCGTTAATTAATTAATTAATTTATTTATTTATTTATTAATTAACACTATCTGTTACTTTGCTCTGAACTTGTCTTGCTGGAGATACGTACGTCATTCTGTATGTATGTATGAGAGGTAGGCTGCTACCACATATTTCCCAAAATTTAAACAAGTAAAATATGTTTAAATTATTGTTTTTATTTTTATCAAGAGCTTATAAAATATGTGGGTATAATCTCCAATATTTCTGTGACTGTCAGTCACCATCATCAGGGAGTAAATTACAGTGGGTATTACCTCCAATATTTCTGTCCCAGTCACAGAAATATTGGAGGTAAAACCCACATATTTTATAAGCTCTTGATAAAAAGAAAAACAATAAATTAAATTGATACATACAGAGCTAATGAAACTGTTCTCTCAAGTAAAATATGGATAAAGCAAAGGTGTAGAAGAGTGCAAAACAGATAATATTCAAGATTATATTGCGAATTTATTGAATAATGTTTATTTAATTAAAAACCTTCACTCAATTCCCACAAATTTACGTCTTAAATTATGTGTGCCTGTTACTAGGTTAATTGCACCTCAACCAATTTACAAGCAATAAGTGTTAATCACTTATGCGTTGTTCGTTAGCCATTGGTAAATTACAATCTATACTAGAAAATGGTTAAATTAATGAGAAATGGGTACACCAAAGTGAATCCATAACCCCAGTTCAAAAATATGGCAAGGTGGTGGAACCAGCAAACGCAATGTCACGACATGGTACTTTTTGTGACAACTTTTGACAGTCTTTAATGAGAATGCAGTTACCGGCCGAGAAACAAGCTAACCGTTTACCTGAATTTTACGGCGGCATAAACGCGACGGGAGAAAGAGCGGCTGCCGGTGTTTGGTCTTCGAGTACTGCTGCTCTAAAAAGTCAACAGACTGTGAGGAAACTATAGCGTCTTCCGTTTAAATTTGCTAGTCACGTTTACTTTCACATGAACATTGCTAAAATCAATGTAATATATACCAATTTACAGATTGTGAAAAACGTTAAGAGACACTATAATTGCTGAATCAGTTTGCTATACCCTTGGTTTTATTTACACCTTAAATAACCTTTAAACATAATATACAACATGTACACCTATGATACAAAGAGCCATTCCTCGAAACAAATTGAATAGCAGTAAGATGAGGATAAAGCATTCCCACATAAAAATACCATGCTTTTGATAAACATCCGTTCACAACCGCACTGCTGACGTTTTTCAAACAACCGCCATTTATTTTATTACACTTCTATCAGTTGAGTTACCAAATAATAAAAATCCAGCAAAGATCATACACGGTATCAAAGGCATTTGAGAAAATGATTTTAATTTGAGCAGTTTACTGAAATAACTGGCACAGTCAATCATAAGTAGGATCTACAGTGATTTATTTATTAGAGAAATAAAAACAACAATTGTAACAAAAAGCCAAGTCTTTGGTAAATATACTATCTTCTGTGTCTTAATGTGTTCATAAGACCTTTCATAAAGATACTTATATTCTTATACCATTTACCTCAACAAAATGCTTACTATGCAAAATCATACCGAAATTTCCTAATTAAAATCGAGGATGGAAATTATAGAAAAAAAAGTTTGAGAGCCTTTAAAACTCTCAATCATCTCTGGACAGTGCATTTTAAATGTTGACACTGTAAATGCAATCCCACTGGAATATACACAAATCATTCAACTTGGGGAGCTAACAGCAAACACCAAAAATAAAAAAAGGAAAAAAAGGTTAACACTAGACATCAATTATAACTGCACTAAAATGGTTCATTGCACATGTTAATGTCTACAAGACTGAATGTCAACAGCAGCAGTGGCATAAAACTAATATCAAAACTTTTATGCTGGTATTCAAAGACATTTTCTTTTCATACTCTGAACACTGTGTTATTAACACTAGAAAAGCTCCACAGTTCCCACAGCAGGGCATGAGGCCAGGTAGGGGTGAGTGGGTACCAATCATATAACACATAGGCAGATCAAGCTGCCGATTCTCATCACTTGAGAGGTTCATTCTACATTATAACTGCAAATCTTCTTTGGAATAAATTCAACTAAATTTCCAAAATGTTAAAACTTCTTATTAATCAACATGGGTGTTTTTGGTAGTTCCCCTGGACCCAGCTTTGGTTTGGAAATTCAGATGTTATAAAAATGCAAAGAAAGCACCATAATGAATTTCTTCTTGAACCTGAAACTCCATCCATTCATTCCTCATCAGGACTGGTGAGAGACCACAAGCCAACTGAGGACAAAGTAGAACAGAAAAATGGGGTAGATAGCCAGCGCCTTTCTGTTGGGAAGCTGGTACTCTGTGAGGAATGCTGTTGATGCTGGAATAAATGTAAAAGAACGATGAAAAAGTTTTCTAATATGTTCCAGTGAAAAAATTGCCAATCTGCTGGTGAAAATATCATGGATCAACCAACTGTGGTATTACTTTATAAAAACAATGAATTTGTAGACGAATGCAGTCTCGATTAAAAAACTCAATTCGCACCACAACTTTAACTAAACAGAAAAAAATCAAATTAGAGATATGAATGTCAACAAAAAAAGGGTATAATTTTTTTTTTCAAAAAGACAAAAAGATAAGATTCAATAAGAAATAGAAAAACACATGTACAAAATGCTCAAAACATATTTTGCTCCTTAAAAGAACTTACCAAAAGTAGACCAGAGAAAAGCCACCAGCACAGTGACACACCTCACAGTGAACATGGCGGTGGTGTGTGGACCTAGCAGTATCAGCTTACACACTATCAGAGCCAGGGTCAGAGGAAGTGCACAGTACCCCAACACGCAGATACTTTGAAAGAATGAGCTGGAAATATAAAACAAGCAATAAATAATATGGCTATAAACATGCATATCTGGCATGTTATTTATTCTATAACTGATTTATTAAAAGGGTACGATTCTAACTACTAACGACATTTGTATTGTAACATATATTTGCTTTCTAAAGAAATTGCTCAAGTTAATTCCTATATTGGTTCAAATTTGAACATTACTCTCTGGCATAGCTTTTAAAAGAACAACAAATCTCAATTAACGCAAACTAAAACCTTCATATAATATGTAACTAGTATGTGCTATGCTTATCAAAACAAGCCATAAGGGCACTACTAAACCTGTATCTTCATACCTAAAATATTTTACATTTGAATCATATTAGATTTTTAAATCATGACCCTTAAAAAAAGATAATGTAGAGCTTGAGTGTGACCTGATACTTACATTGAACCCCCTAAAAGCTTGGTATTCAGTGTCACCACTACAGCACCAACCCAGTAAATCACAAAGACCTCAGCAAATTCTGGACCCCCATCATTCACCTTGTCCACTGTGTCTGAACTCTGAAGTAGCCTAGACCAAAGGAATACATATTCTATATGTTTCACTTTACGAAATATGCTGTGCTTAAATCATAAACAGAACTGTGACAAGTGGACAACTGCTCCAACAGTTCAAGGAAAGAAGAGAGGAAATAATACAATGAGGTATGCAAAAATTAATTTCCAAACTTATCGGTATTATACTTTTTCATTTTATACCAGGGACAAAACAGTGCATTTACCAGAAAGTAAACTTACATAGCTAATATCACACAAAGTATTAATGGACCCCAAAGATCCCCTGAAAATAAAAAGACAATAATAATTATAATAACAATTAAAATTTTTTGTCAATCTGGGGTACGTATAAATTATCTTGCACATTATCGCAATATCAATAAATTCATCCTTTTATTTTAGTCCTATTTTTTCTTTTAAAAATAGGGAAAAGGAGAAGTATTTAAATTTAAAAGAAATATGGCTATTGGCCACAAAATGATATACGTTACTGAAACATATGTAAAGGGGACAGAATTCTTACATTCTTGAAGTAAAGCTCTGCTCTGTTTTGGGTAAAGAACGTGGAAAAACTTGTTTCCCACTGCTTTCAGATCTCGCATCTGCAGGGAAAAAAAACAACAATTGATAAACAACAAGATACAAAATATCAAATGCCCAGTTGTAAACAATGTTGTAACAGAGCAAACATACTGGTTTCAATTATTTGCAAGTCATGAAAAAAAAATTACAAAATGATGTGAAGAGAATATTTTAAAGACTCTGGTAGGCACTTTTCATTACAGACTCATTAATCCATAATAATGAGATAACTCTAACCAAAAGAATCCAAACATTCATTACGCATTTCAACAACTAAAACTTCACCAATTAAATTTTAAAAAATTTTAACACATAGACATAATGCCCAATCCAATCTTCCTCCGTACCACAGTCTCTCTGACAGGTTCATCTAGTGTGGAAGGCTGCTCTTCATCCTCATCCTCGCCCTGACCAGGTGCCCCTGGGACTGTGATATCCCCCTCCAGGGACACATCATTCAGGTGAGTCTGGAAAGCAGAGAGATGCTTTAAATTTTACCTGTTTTTCCACAAATAAATACCTGATAATACTTATCCCATATTTCTCTACAAATAAATAAATAATAATATTTAACAATGTACATGAAATTTCGCTACAAATAAATTACTAATGATGAAGACTAAAATAAATAAATAAATAAATAAATACTTTTTGTTTGACACTGGGCTCTGGCCATAACAAGTAATTGTGACTGATTGGTGAAAAATAAGCCTTGTGACTATATTACAGTGCACTTAAGAGACACCAGTGATACAACATATATTCAGTCTTACTTCATATCTAGACTGCAACTGCAAAAATAATGCTTAATTTGAAGATACTAAATATTACCTTTAATTCCTTAATGTATACAATAGATATAGCACATTCTTCTTCCAGATTCAGTTATTCATACATACAGGCAATTGTCCAGTTTATGCTACATGTATAACTATTTTAATAGTGAATTAAAATTCACACTGCTGTACATTTTGTACAGCTTGCCAATAAAGTATCTTACCATTTCACCATATTTATAATAATGGAGTGAGTCACCATACCCTAAAATTAAGGCTTTTAAAGAAGCAATTAAACCACAGAAAAATCCCAAAAAAGAGGAGAAATCACCCAAAAAAAGGTTAAGTAAATAGACTAGTGAAAACAACTAAATTATTCTTGAAAAATATATACCAGTGTTTAAATCCATCCTAACCCATTCCAGAAGAGGATATAACAGGGATATAACTTAAAATGCAGTATGATACTTAAAACTATATGTTAACATCAAATAAAACCACTGATCCCATATCAAGCACATTCCATGTTTTCCGTGGTATTAAAAACCACAGTAAACTGTTCCACACTGAGGAAGCAACAATACTATGTACAGTAAGTTACACTGAAAAAGCTACAATGAAATATATTACAGTGTCATGAGTCTTCAAGTCCTCAGGTTTTGGGTGACCAGTGTCAGTCTCTGATGCATTCTCTTTCTTCTCATGAGCATTCTAAATATGTCCATGAAAATTGTTCACTTCATCAATTCTAATATAACTTATATAGCAGCCAATCATCTATGGTATGAGTCACAATTTATTTCGTTAATTAACTACAGACCTATGACTTTTATCTTTTTAAACCCATCTCACATGTTATTAAAAACTTAACCATGTATACTAATGCTCTGTACTTTACCCCTATCTCTATCTATTTATTATCTCATACCAGTATTGGTCTCTTTAGACGTATATGGACAGATACAGACTCACTGGATACAGATACCCCTCCCCTCCCCCCCCCCTCTCCCCCCCTCATCAACACACAAACGAATCTTCACTCCAAGCAAAAGCAACATGCAGTAGTGTAACTGTCCATAGTCCTAATTTGTACAACAACTCAACGGCACAGTCAATTTGAAGGTCGATTTTTTAACTGTGCACCTGACATCCTTGAAATTCTGACAATGACAACTGACATTGAGTGACATGCACCGTCATTCGTCAACATGAATTGTCTTCTGTCAGACCACTAACAATGTTCTTATCATTTGACAGGATATGTGAAAAAAATGAAAGCGTGTTTTTTCGCGTGGTTTTGCGTTCCTTTATTTTACTAGTGTACAAACAATCATTCTAGTTGATAATTTTCATTATTTACCTGCTGGAACTCCACGTCAGCCATGCTGGTTGAAGACGGAAGTCAGATGTATTGTGGGACTGCCGTTTCCAAAAATAAACACATGTGCACAGGGAACAACATGAGGGTGAAGAATCTTCTGGATTTTATTGCAAAATGTGGTTTGATGTATGCACTGTTGTGTCCTGCATATTGTAATGAAGAAGAATCGGAATTTACGGACAAAATGGACCCAAATATGGACTTTCGTGGTGGTGGAGAGAACATGGCGACAGCGATTTGTATCCTAATATTTGGAACACAGTTGAAAATCAGCTGAGTAGTTGGGGGGGTGGGGGGGGGGGGGGG
>NW_019775448.1:10809-36097 GCF_001039355.2 Lingula anatina | reverse complement strand
GTTAGAGAGGGGTTGCTAAATTGAATTTTGAATGTAAATCGTTAAAATATTGGAAATGCTCATAATACTTATTGAAAATATAAAATAGTTGCAATCATTATCTTCCAAATCCATATACTGATATATATTAAACGTTATTTTTTGGAATTCACTGTTTTGGTGAATTGCATATTACTTTAAAAATCGAAATCCCTAATGAGTAATGTATTTCCCAACTCAGCTGTATCATTTTGTAATGCAAATTATGGAAATGCACCTTGACTTAGAACAGATAAGAAAATGTTTAAGCACAAGAGAGCAGCACAAGTGGATGCGGTGAAGAAAATCCTGGCTTTCAACAATTACGAAAAACAATACAAGATGGTTTCAAAAATATTTGAGAATCTCTTCCAGGTGATTGAATTTTATGCTTTGGTGGACAGTTTGATTTTATAGCTTTTCGGGGGGAATGCTGAATTTTGTTTGTTGCTTAAAGGGATAATAACTCTTTGTATGAGATCTATATTTCACAATAAAAACATTGTGAATAACTCATAGAAATATAATATATTCTGTTTTACCACAAAAACAGCAGTTATAGCTATTATTCTGAGCTTGTCTTTAGACCACGTGACCTCCATTGATGGCTATACTCTGTTAAAATCTCTTAAGAGATTTTAACAAAAAACCAAACTTTTTAGAAAAAAACCAGGGACTTACTTTGAATGTAAAATGGATTCATTAACCATTGGTAAGTGTGGGAAAATTGTTGTTTACTCCAGGAAAATTCATTTTTTGGCCGAAACGAAGAGTTATTATCCCTTTAATATACCCAAATTATGCAGTACTGGTATGTTTACAACAGTGCTTCAGTATCATGTGGATTACTTAGACTCAGAATAATAGTAATCTTTTTTTTTTCTTAAAAAAAGCGTTCCACATGCATTTCAGAGCAATGTACAATGTAAAAATAATAAATTAGTAATATAACAAAATTACAAAACAATATTAACAATTGTGTTGTTAAAGTAATGATTTTAAAATTATTAATTAAATGTAGTACAAAATGCTGAAGTACTTGTTTCCAGCTACATTGAAAATTTGATCCTACATGTATCAGTATATCATATACTAAGGCTTATAGTTTTATTGTACCCTCTCTATTTCAGATGCTAGCTGCTTCCAAGTTGACTTTGATGCAGTCTGGTTTCACTCCAGGTGACCCTATACCAACAAAGAATATGACCCTCAGAGATGGTGAGTACACCATGCACACTCCTGTACATGTGCAAGGGTCATGTTAGCATGTAAATTATACCTTAGCAATTTAAATTTGTTTACTTTTTTATATATCAGCATGCAGAATAGGTGCAAGTACCAAAATGTATTTAGAAGTTCTAAGGAATGGTTTTCCTGCTAGAGTCATGTTTGTATCAAAAATATAAGCTCATTTTGTTTTTTTATTCTGGTCCTCTGCTACATATAAACAATGTAATGCTGCCAAATGAAGTAATGGCACACAAAAAACATTTATCACCATGTGGATTGCTGTTTAATGCTAGATACTGTCAAATGCTAGATGTTGTTGAAGTTGCATATTAAATTACTTAGAATGAAATTTGCTGTAAATACATTATCAGCTTTAAAAGTTCAATCTTTGCCCAATTGTTTTTACATTTGCTTTATTTGTCGCAAGCTAGTTTTATGGCTGTTTTTGCCCAGTTGTCTATTCATTTTATTATATATAGCTCTATTTGTCTCATGGTAGTTTCATAGCAGTTAATATTGAAACATGTAAACCACATTTATGTTACATTATTTATGGCAATCATGATTGAATATTGTATTGTCATATTGCACACATCAGATTTTTTCTCTTTTTTTCAGCACATTCTCATGTTTTAGAAAACACAGCATTCTTCGGGGACATCATTCTTAGAATGCCAGATATAAGTCATAAATTGATAGACAAGAAAAAAGAATGGCAGCTTCTCATTGGGTGGAGTGTGGCATTTTGCAATGAATCCAAGATATTTGAAGGACCTAATCTTAAGATGTTGAATCTGGTAATTATAATGATTTCCTTTTATATTGACTGAAAAATTCAGTGATATCTTACATGTAATAATTATTTTATTGTCACTAAGTGACCAGAATATTCATTATTGATAGGCTTAAACCCTTTTCATTATTTCTCAGAATTGTCTGGTTACAGTTAGGTAAAGACAGGAGCGGATTCAGAGTCTTCCAAATTATCTTTGTTGATCCGTTCCTCATTTTTGACCGTCTTCCGACAGAAAAAATTGGATACCCGTCAATGTAAACTTGAAAATCTGACCATCTTCCGGAAGTCCCAGAAGACGCCCTAAATCTGCCCCTGAAAGACATAAAAAATTTGCTACCAAGCAATATATAAACTAATGTTTTGAAAAGAAGAATAATTGTTGTGATGTACTATTTTAGATTTGACTCCAGCAGGTCTTGGTTTTAGAATAAAGACTTCAAATATTTATTATATTTATATGATTATTGTTTAATTATTCCTTACATTTTTGTTACTTTCAAGATGGCACAAGAGATGAATTTAGTGGACAGAGACCCAGCATATGTGAACCCCTATACCTCAGGAAACAAGAAGGTGGGTTAATATGAAAAAGGATGGCATGACAGTGTGGTAAATTTGTTAAAACTAATGAGAACAATTGGCTTTTCCTGCACAAAAGACCTTGTCAAATGCTAGATACTGTTAAAGTTGCCTTTGGAGCCTGTTTTGACCTAAAAGACTTGGATGTGTCTTGGAGAATTTAATTTAGTTAAAGTTTTATCCTTGCTGCTATATGTTGAAGTAAGATGTAACATGTTAGAATTGTGCAAACAATTTTAAATTTCCTTTCACAATGAGAAAAAATACTAACACTTATCTTCTCTTTCTTTTTTATAAATATCAGCTCTTGAAAGACTTAGAAGTGCAAGATGACCAGAAAGTGGACATTAAGAAAAACAAGAAGAAAAAGAAGAAAGACAAGAACAGAGGACCTAGAATGAGTGGACCTGTGCATAACGAGCTATAGTGCTATGTATGCATTTGGACTCCTGCCAAATTTTCAAAGTCAATAAGCATTTTGTGATTTTTTGTCATTCCTTTGTTTTCTGTTTGTTTAGAGTGTAACTTGATCGTACATGTGACTTTTCTTTATCCTTATTGCAATTTTATTGTCCTCATTGTGTTTGGGATATATTTCAGTCAAACATTATAAATTTTGGATCTGAAATATCTCTTATGAAAAAAGAGAGAGAGTTTCATGGAAGCAATATTGTCATGGATTTTTCGTCATATTGAAATGCATAATTTTTATATATTATTATACATGTGTATTATAAATTTGAAAAATTTGTGCAAAAAGTTCTTTCACCCACATATAATGTTACATTACACTTTGGAGGTTTGTGGAAGGCCAAAGACTAAAAACACATTTGAGGATTTGATATTATAATGAGATAACATAAGCAAAAAAAAAAAAAATGCAAAAGATTGCCTTGTTTATATTAAGTGTTATTTGCATTGTTTACAAGTAATTGTCATGATCTCTTATTGCCCATGTATGAAGTGTTGTCCCATAAAGGCTGTGCAGATATATGTGTGCAAATGTATATGTATGAGTCTAGTTTACTTATGTTTATTTTATGCGGTACAACAGAATACTACAGTAAGTGAAAAATATTAGATATTGTTGTTTTCTTACAAAACGTGATGAAAAATTCAGGTACAGTGCAAATTAAATGCGAAAAGTGTGTTGTAGGAGCATACATGTAGTGTACATATTGTTGTATTTCTCAACTTTGAGTAAATGTACATGTTGTTCAGTGTTACAGCAGTATGAAATTATAGTGAAATAAAACTATATTGTTTTATGAAACATTTTTGCATTGCTTTGATTGATACTGATCTAAGTTGGCTTTTGGTTTCTTTTCTATTTTATTCATTTTGTGTGAACCAACATAAAAATTGCATGCCTACAAGATGTGCCAGAAGATTTATTAAGAATTGATTACAATTCTCCATTCGTTGCTAAGACACCCTCATTATTTTAAGCAGCAGAATGGTGCTATCAAAAGTACTTTTTTTTTCCAAAATGTGCATGATCCACTCCTACTGTACGTAAGCTTTTGATGCTTACTAGGGTTGAGGACTATCTTGGATAAAATGTGATAAACCGCATTAGATGGCTATCGATGACAACTTTTTCCCCCTTTCACTGAAACATCTCGCGGATTTCCCTGCAGAGAAAAATGCTGTGTCTGTGAGTCTGTGTAACAATAAAAATGTCTTTTAGAGATAGAGGGGGAAGATATGGTGATTCTCGGTACCAGAGAGAGGGAATGAGTGGGGTAAGTTGTCGCGCAAGATGCTTCAATGCCGTTAAATGTCACGGTCATTTACTAGTAACTACATAATTAATGCGGCTTTTGTTTTATCACATCAGACTATCGGTCGCTTAAATAACTGTCTGTAGTTTATTCTAGTTAGTGGAGAACTGCATTAGCAATACATCATTGAAGATGTAGGAATGATCTTTAAATCTTTTTTATTATTTAAAGATAACTGAATTTTAATTTATCAGTATTAGTGTTTTAATGGCTGTTTATGGATATTTTTAATAGATAAATGTAATTCATGAGATTTACAGAAGCTGTCCAGCAGATTTGAACATAGTGGCAACTTTCTGTTGAAGATGACTTAACATATAGCATATCTTAACTTAAATTGTTATTTTACTGGTATTTCTTCAGACAACGGGTGGTTGGAATTCAGGCGCCCCATCACAGATGTATCCAGACCCCTCAGTGGCGCCACCATATGGAGGACCCATGCCACCAGGGCCACAAAACTTTGGTCCAGGGCCACCTGGCATGATGCCTCCTCCTATGCCAGTTGGAGGGCCAATGCCAGGAGGACCAGGTCCCCAGCAGATGCCAGGGTTTCAGCTTGGAGAAAACAGAGGGCCATTGGGATCTTATGGGAATATGCAAGGTATGTCTTTGATTTAGCTTACAATGTTTTGTAGTAAGTATATTTGGGAAAGTTAATAAAATATATGGTGTTTAGTATGCATGTATACTCACTTTAGCACTTGTTTTGTGTTTTAGTAATATTTTAACATTAAAAAATATGCCACAACAGTTATTCAGTTTTCCAATTTTTTTAAAATCGTGCATGACCAGATTACATCTTCACTTAAATATGGTGGAAATGTGATAAGCAAATGTATACTCATCTGTCTTTAAATGGATATTTCTAATTTACCATTTTTTAAAAGACTTAACAATTTCAATACTTCCACAGGTAACCTCCCTTACCCACCAATGGGAGGACCAGGATATAACAACCAAGGGCCTGGTTTCAATCCCCATCAACAGGGGGCACCAGGATTCAATCAGTTTCCTTTGAATGAGCAACCAGGAGGTCCACCTTTTCATCAACCACCTGTCAACTATGGACCAGACTTTGGAAGATGTGGGGATGAATTTCAGAGAGAATTTGGCCCAGATGGCAGATTTGGCCCAGCCATGAGGAATGATAGGCCGCACAGTGACAGTGATGGCAGAGACAGGGGTCCAGAAGATGGCTACTACAGGAACACTGAAGGTTTGGGAAGAGACAGAGACAGGCAAGGTGGTAGATTTCAAGACAATCGTAGGGACAGAGACTTTCAACAAAGAGACAATGAAAGAAACAGACTTCCAAGAGATTCCTCAAGAGACAGAAGGCCAAGAAGCAATTCATCATCCAGGCAGTCCAGTCCATCTAATTCCAGTGTGGATTATAAAAGATCTGGACGAGCAGGGACTGGCAGAGAAGGACAAAGTGGTAGGTCAGATAGAAGGCTGGACTCTTATGAAGAAAGGCAAGGGAGTAGAAGATTGGGACCAGCTGCTGATAGACGTGAAAATAGAGGAGATAGGAGAACAAGTCCTGTGCAATATAGAAGTAAAAGTTCTAAGACTGGAGGAAGAGACTCAAGCAGGGAGAGAAGCAGGAGAGATAACAGGTGATTGGTGCTCATAATCAGCACAAAAACTGTCTTTGAAATATTATATTCAGAATTGTGTAAAGATAAAAAAATTTAAGCATCTTTAAATTGTTTTAAGAAC
This sequence comes from Lingula anatina, assembly GCF_001039355.2. The sequence goes on along the minus strand of NW_019775448.1, from coordinate 29,965 downwards.
AGTGGTTATGATATTCAAACACCTGGGTATGTAAAAGATTATTTTAAGTTTAAGTGAACCATTTTCATTTTAGGAGTATTTCCCTTGAATTTTTTCCTTGTCATCAAATAAATCTGAAAGTCTTACTGTGTGTTTTTCCATAGACATTTAACTTTATGTTATTTTGTAGGTTTTCCTCAAGAAAGCGCAGTATAAGCAGGGATCGTGGCAGTGACAGCCCCAGGAAACAAAGGAGAGCAGATTCTAGGTCAAGAGACAGTGACAGGTTTGTGAGCTGATTACAAAACTTTTTTTCCTGATATCAAAATCGCGACATAGTAATCTTAATATGTGACTGTGTTCAGGAGGGGAAATGGTATTTTCTACTGTTGACTTGCACATGTATTCATTTGAATAATGCACACTGCCGAAAAATACAAAAGTCAGGTTCTTAGTCATTAGTTACTGATTTCAGTGATATTAATAACTTACTTTGGAACGGAAAATTATATGAAACTGATACATTTCACACTTATCCTATCCCCTGAGTGAGAGTCATTTACAGGTCTGCCAACATCCAATAGCATGTGAACACTCGGCCTGACGATGCTCTTAAAACTAATACAATTCCTTGGAACCATGAACATACTCATTGATCATGTTCTTATATATATGTTTTTAGGGAAAGTCGAAGTAAACCTCTAAGACAAGCAGAAGGATCCAGAGGGTCTTCTCCTCCTCCAGGTACTTCCAGACAGTCGGAGACAATGTCTGAGAAAATGTCCGATGACGGTGAAGGTGGAGAAGACAATGATGACAGCGGCGAACCTGCACTTCCCGCATGGCAGAGGTGCTCCCCTGCTGATTTATATTTTCAGAGACAAAGTGGTGTAAGTTGTTTGTTTAACTAGAATTTTTATATTGCTGATTGACTATCTCACTATTTAGTTAAATTCTAGTATAGAGTTTATGATCATTCAGACATTCACCTAGGTTAATATATTATTTCAGTCATAATTTTAGGAAATCTTAAATTTTAACTAACAAGCAGGTCATTATGACCATTGATGTAATCATATAGTTCGTTTAAGAATATTTCATTATATTTTGATGAATTTTGGTAAAGATTGTCATTAGACAGGCTTTGCTAATTGACACAAATTGTGTAGAAGTTTAGAATATTGACTCACTTAATTTGTAAGAAACCAGTCTTCCCTTATTATTCAGTCTAGCAACATAACTGCTACCAAACGGATGCAGGATCTAGAAGATAAATTTGATGCAGAACTTGTCAAGAGAGCCGAGAAAGCTAGAGCTGCTAAACCGAAGTACGAAAGGCCACCAAGAAAAATGCCTTTGCATTTTCACTGCCACTCAGGTAAAAACAATTCAACTAAAATTATTAATGTCTAATTTGAAAAGCTTATTGGTAACCCACAAAATACAAATTTCCTTTAGTTTTAAATATTCAACAGTCATGAAAAACAATCTCTGTGAGAAAAGCTAAGATTAAGATTTCTGTAATAATAATAATGATTATAATAATATGGTTGCAGGGGTGCTTTTGAGGAAGTTCCTAAAGTTTCTATAATATCCTTGACTTTCTTAATGTCAAACAACAATGGCAGCAAAAGTTGTTCCTTTTTCCTTTTCCCACTCCTCTGAGGATGAGAATGTTTCATGCTCCAAAATTAATTACTGCCACTATTACAGACCACCATGACAGCAGCAGTAGTTCCTCCTCCTCCTCTGAGGACGAGGATGAGGATGAAGAACTAAACATGTGGCTGGAGGAGATGAAGATTAAGAAACAGCATCCAGAGAGGCTGCATGAAGACTTATGGTTCAATGAAGTGGGGGAGGTGAGTTGTGAGTTTTGTAGTATTTTGGTTACTGACATAGGGACTTTTTTGGGTTCTGCTTTCTAAATATTTGATAAAGAAACGGGATCCAGTGAGGTAATATAACGATGGGTTGTTAAATGAATTAATCAAATGCTTTTCTTTTACTAGTTTGTCTCTTATACAAAATAGGAGTGCTTTATAGAAACTCTGTCATTTGAGGTCCTATTATTATGCTCTTAGTATTTTTATTGTCCGTAGTTTTTGTTTGTCGACTCATTTTGATAAAATATTGCATAATGTTTTATTTTGTGGCATGTTTTTGTATCATTTTAATGCACAGTATGACAAAAGATCAGTATGCTGTATTTCTCTGTCATATATATATGAAACAGAAACACCACTGTTGGTATCCTGGCATTATAGTTGTGACACATTTTATGGTAATTTTCAGATGAATGATGGTCCAATTTGCCGTTGCAGCTGGAAAGCCAGGCAGACAGGGATAAGACATAATATCTTCCCAGGAGAGAAGGTGAGAATTTCTTAGACTGCAGATTATCACATTCCCTATCTCTAATAAACAGACTGAGATTCTTGATTGTAAGTTTCTAGAAATTCTACGATTATGTTATGGATTCAGAGAATTAAACTGGGGTGTAAATGCTGGAATTGATAGTCTAGGACAAAATTTCTTTCATGTTACAGGAAGTATCAACTTGAAGCAGTGATAAGAGATATATATCTATATGTATGCACTTTTGATAATGTGCGCGTGCATATGTGTCTGTAACAGCTAGCCAATTGCCTCAAATACCTTTTTCTGTAGCTCCCACCAAAGTGCAACCCTGACAGCAACAACCTGGACAGACTATATCACTACAGGATCACAATGGCTCCGCACACCAATTTTCTGGTAGGTTATCAAACTTGGCATACAAGACTTTAAACAGTTTTGATATAAACTATGACTTTGAAACCAAGATCTTTTTTAAAGTAGAAGAAAGTAGTTTTCAGAGTTAAAGAACCTGAAGTCCACAGTTTTAACAGCTACACAGTAACACTGTTAATTAATAATAATAATACAAAATGCAAGAAAAAATATAATTACATTTAATATAATTTTATGACAGTTTTTTGGATTTTATATTACAGACCAAAAACCCCACTGTGATTGAGTATGACAGCCATGAGTACATCTTTGAAGGGTTTTCAATCTTTTCTCATCAAAAGTTAGATAATGTAAGTTACTTTTGGTAAAAATGAGAATAATTTTCCCTTTTATAATGATTAGTTTACCATTTAATAATGCTCTTTTAGAGAAAACAAAAAATGAGACATTTTCATGTGTTATTGTAGATATATTTCACATTATAAACATGGTGTATGATTATTTTATGTGAGTGTTAGAGGTTTTAATAAAGGTACTTTGTTGAATATGGTCTTTCATTTACATATTGTCTTATAAACCAGGGCCATGTATATATTACAGATTCCACTTTGCCAAGTGACAAGATTCAGTATTCCATACACAATACACTTTTTTGAAGAACAAGCACCAGAGGTTTGCAGATGTATTTTCCCTCCTGTATACTTGTTTGAGACCAAAAAGCATGTGCTGTTAAATCAGAATTTTTTTGCATATGTTTATATCTCAACATATTAATTTTGTATCATATTTTATCTGTAAAATGGAGGTAAAAAATTGAATCAGTTATATAAAATTTACCGTTTATATTATGTTTTTTAAGACATCATGCTTTCTATAACATCATATTTTCAGAATTTCACAGTGAGAAGCTTGGACCTTTTCTCAGATTTTCTCTTCACAGAAATTCTGGAACTGGTTGACCTTGACTGGCACAAGGTCACAGAAGATGGCTGTCGGCTGTTCCATATCATGCCAAGGTTTGCCAGGAATTTGCCAGGTCAGCGAGGGAGATTTTTCAAAAGAAATTGAATAAAAGCACTATATTTCATTTTATCTCATTCATGACTTTGCTGTTTTTAAGTTGCTATAAGTTTTACTGATGTTATAGTGTTTTTACTTGAGAAATAGAAGTGAGGTTAGAATTTGGTTGAATGAGGACATTTTTCTTTGAATCCCCTGGTTTAAATGATAAACCAACAAAAAGTAGTTATGCAATATGCATATGTTATTTTATTTGGTCAAATACCTCTCCAATTTACTAAATGCAACATGGATAGAAATTATCAATAATAGTCAGGCAAAGTTATCTTGACTTAATAAGATATTTATTTATTCACACCAAAGTCTTGGTTTTTACCAATCTTCAATGGATTGTCAATATCGAGAAAAACATGTCTTATCCAAAAAGAGGAAGAATATCTGTTTCTTATAATAAAAAAATAAGCAATATCTATTTCCAGAAAGAGGCAAAGAGATCCTGTCCATTAATGAAGTATTCCGTTACTTGTTGAGAAGCTCTCAGCCATTGTTTGAGGCCTCCCAGTTGAGTGACCTGGTCACTATAGAGGCCCGAGAGTGGCAGGCCCTGGTGGAGGAGGTCAGGGGAATGCTGGTCACTTGTCCTGGAATGGTGAGGAAGGCTTGAGAACACAAATTAATATCTTGTGCCTTGGTTGCCAAGGTCATTGGGAACTCTACCATCAGCTTTCCTCTGTTGCATCTAGCATCCATTTTGGTGGAGGGTGTTTTAGTAGTATACTGTAGGCTTTGTGTTATTGGCCATTAGTAGCTAGTATGAAACAGGTTAAATATTCTTTCATGTTGTACAGGTCCACATGTAATGACCATAGTAGGAGAATATAGAGCTCTGGACAGGTCTGTATAGACCAAGGTAATTGCAGGGGGTCTATATTATAGACCAGCATTAATGTGAGAAGATACAATACTGTTTTTTAGCCAGGTGCATAAAGTGGGGTAGCTGAGCTGTAATTGTTGAATTAAGTTTTGTATTGGACTTCCATTTGGCTTACCCATCAGTAAATAACACAACTAAGTAACCAACTTTGTTCTGTGTCTTCAGAGGCCCAGTGCAGTGAGGGTGGACCAGCTGGACAAGAACCACATGACCTCAGACTCCATCAGCTATCCTCTCATCATCCACTTCGGCATCAAACCAGCCAAACTAAGCTATGTGGGGGACCCATCGTATGTTCATATGTGCAAAGAGTTTACTTGATCCCCATTGATGACTTATGGAATAACTGAATCAGAATTAATTATTAAAAATTGAATCATCTATTAAATCATGATTTTCTTTAGTACCTTTTTCTTTGTAATTAGACATAATCTTTAATACTAGTTCCATCTCATGCCTAATTAGTGTAATATTAATGTATATTAAAATACTATATATGCATTTTAATTAATTTAGTTTAACAGTAAATTGAGACAAAGATAAACCATTTCTCTCTTTCTATCTTAAATTCTTATTTTCAATTAATTTCTTTGCTTTTTAACTGTAATTTCTTACTGTCTGTGAATCTAGACAAAATGGAACTGCTTTTTTATTTCTATAGGTATCAAAAGCTATGGAAAGAGTATCTGAAATTGCGTCATCTCATGATGAACAAGCCAAAGATCATGTCTGCTGACAAAGAGAAAATTGCTGCCAAGGAAGAACAGCTCAGCAAACTGAGACTGAAAAGGTGAGGATTTACCTGCTATCTGCATGTAGGCTCTGTGTTGAAAATAATATTAGTTTTAAATGAAATGTTTTATGTAGTCTGTCATCATAACTTGAAAAAAATTAGATGAGATTACATATCAAAGTTTACAACAATTATTTAGGCTCTCTGCTCTTGAATGAATCTAAAAACATTTAAATGCCTGTTTGCAATTGATCCAGAACAATGAAGAGAGAAGTGACTATAGAGCTCAGTGCAGAAAACTTCATCAAAACTGGCATCAGGTCGGACGTGTGCCAGGTAGAGATCTTATGTGGTTTCTGGTCAATTTCTATATAATCAATTTACACTAGACATCGCTTGTAAAAACCAAGCTTTTCTGATTGATGTACTTTTCTAATTTTTAGATTAAAGTAAACAATATTTTTCTTTGTTTGAGGTGAAAAACGTCAAGTAATTATTCGAATTATGGTGTTCTTTAAAAAGGCTATGTAAAATTAATGGCAGTCTGTTTGGTCCATGTTATTCCAGCATGCCCTGTTGTTACCTGTGTTGATCACACACCTGAGGTTCCACATGTGTCTGGGAGAGCTGGAGAATATTATACAATACAACTTTAAAGACAGATCTCTTCTACAGGTCAGATATTATTCTCTAATTCAGTTATTAGACTTTGTTTTAAAATTGTGTACTTATTCTAATGTTCACAACTTCTTAAAGTTTGCGCTCTTAACGAAAGCATTTCTTTTCTTTTTTGTTTTGTATTATTTAAAGGACAGTGATTTGTTGTGACTCCAATTTTTGTGTTATATTGCTTTCAAATTGATGTAGTTTGAAATTATAGTTTGGTAATAAGGATCAATATTTTTACTCGTTTCCTTTCAGCTGGCTATGACACACTCTTCCTATAAACTAAGTTATGGCACAAATCCTGACCATGCCAGAAATTCCCTGTCTGCCTGTGGCTTAAGAACACCAGAGTACGGAGAGAAGGTTTCACGGGCTAGAAAACGAGGTGAAAAAATGATGATTATGCTTTTGATGAAGTTAAAGGAATTCTGTGTGACATTTTTTGAGGCATTCTCTCAAGTACATTTCCATTTTTTGTCTCTCAAATCTTTTTTTTTTCCGTAACAAAGTGGAGTGATTTTAATATTATATATCATAAGTCTTAATGAAATGATAAATATTTTCCAAGGTCTGAATGTACTGATCAACATTATGTCCAGAATGGGTTTCCGTGAAGAACAAAGGTCTCACATCAATACCAATGAGAGGTTGGAGTTCCTGGGGGATGCTGTGATAGAATTCCTCACAAGGTACAGAAACTACCATTTAAGCTTCTGTATCTTCTCTCCAAAGTTCTAATATTTTTAATTATATTTAAATTAGTTTTCCTCCCTTTTTTATGTACAGACACAGATGTGTCTGTACATATAGCCGTCATCTGCGTCTGTCGTCGCCGTCGCCGTCGTCACCGTGCACTTTTACCGATAACACGATAAGNAGACATTTAACTTTGTTATTTTGTAGGTTTTCCTCAAGAAAGCGCAGTGTAAGCAGGGATCGTGGCAGTGACAGCCCCAGGAAACAAAGGAGAGCAGATTCTAGGTCAAGAGACAGTGACAGGTTTGCAAGCTGATTACAAACTTTTTTTCCCTGAAATCAGTTTTGTATAAAAGTAATCTAAAAACGTGACTATGTTCAGGATGTGAAATGGCACTTTCTACTGTTGACTTAAATGTATTCATTTGAATAATGCATACTGCTGAATAATACAAAAGTCGTGTTCTTATTAGTTACTGATTTATAGTGATATTAATCACTTACATTGGAACAAAAACTTATGTGAAACTGATACGTTTCACTCTTATCTTCTACCCCGAGTGAGAATCATTAACAGATCTACCAACATCCAATAGCATGTGAACACTCATCATGACGATACTCATTGATCATGTTCTTATATATATGTTATTAGGGAAAGTCGGAGTAAACCTCCAAGACAAGCCGAAGGATCCAGGGGGTCTCCTTCTCCAGGTACATCCAGACAGTCGGAGACAATGTCTGAGAAAATGTCCGATGACGGTGATGGTGGAGAAGACAATGATGACAGTGGCGAACCTGCACTTCCTGCATGGCAGAGGTGCTCCCCTGCTGATTTATATTTTCAGAGACAAAGTGGTGTAAGTTGTTTCTTTAACTGGAATTTTTATACTGCTGATTGACATATCTCACTACTTAGTTTAATTCCAGTATATAGTTTATGATCATTCAGACATTCACCTAGGTTAATATATTATTTCAGTCATAATTTTAGGAAATCTTGAATTTTAACTAACAAGTAGGTCATTATGACCACTAATGTAATCATATAGTTTGTGTAAGAATATTTCATTATATTATGATGAATTGTGGTAAAGATTGTCATCAGACAGGCTTTGCTAATTGACACAAATTGTGTAGAAGTTTAGAATATTGACTCACTTAATATGTAAGAAACCAGTCTTCCTTTATTATTCAGTCTAGCAACATAACTGCTACCAAACGGATGCAGGATCTAGAAGATAAATTCGAAGGAGAACTTGTCAAGAGAGCTGAGAAAGCTAGAGCTGCCAAACCAAAGTATGAAAGGCCACCAAGAAAAATGCCTTTGCATTTTCACTGCCATTCAGGTAAAAAAAATACAACTGAAATGGTAAATGTCTAAAGATTTGCTGCAAAAAGAATATTGGCGCCCCACAAAATACAATTTTCCTGTAGTTTTGAATATTTAACAACAATCTCTATGAAAAAACTGAGATTAACATTAAGTTTGTTGTTATAGTAATAATGATGAAGATTACATTAAGGTTGCAGTGGTGTGTTTGAGGAAGTTCTGATAGTTGTAATTTTCTTTGACTCTCTAATTTTAACAACAATGACAGCAGCAGTTTTACTCTGCTATCCTAATCCTCCTCTCACACTGAGGATGACAATGATTCTTGCTCTAAAAGTAACTTCCTTGCCCCTATATTACAGACCACCACGACAGCAGCAGTAGTTCCTCCTCCTCCTCTGAGGACGAGGATGAGGATGAAGAACTTAACATGTGGCTGGAGGAGATGAAGATTAAGAAACAGCATCCAGAGAGGCTGCATGAAGACTTATGGTTTAATGAAGTAGGGGAGGTGAGTTGTGAGTTCTGTAGTATTTTTGTTACTGACATTAGGACTTTTTTGGGTTCTGCATTCTAAATATTTGATAAAGAAACGGGATCCAGTGAGGTGATATAACGATGGGTTATTAAATGAATTAATCAAATGCTTTTCTTTTACTAGTTTGTCTCTTATACAAAATAGGAGTGTTTTATAGAAACTGTCATTTTAGGTCCTATTATTATGCTCTTAGTATTTTTTTGTCCGTAGTTTTCGTTTGACTACTCATTATAATAAAATATTGCATAATGTCTTATTTTGTGGCATGTTTTTGTATCCTTTTAATACACAGTATGACAAAAGATCTGTATGCTGTATTCCTCTGTCATATATATGAAACAGAAACACCATTATTGGTATCCTAGCATTATAGTTGTGACACATTTTATGGTAATTTTCAGATGAATGATGGTCCGATATGCCGTTGTAGCTGGAAAGCCAGGCAGACAGGGATAAGACATAATATCTTCCCAGGAGAGAAGGTGAGAATTTCTCAGACTGCAGACTATCACATTCCCTATCTCTAATAAACAGACTGAGATTCTTGATTTTAAGTTTTTAGAAATTCTAAGATTATGTTATGGATTCAGAGAATTATACTGAGGTTTAAATGCTGGAATTGATAGTCTAGGACAAAGTTTCTTTCATGTTACATGAAGTATCAACTTGAAGCAGTGATAAGAGATATATATTTATATGTACGTACTTTTGATAATATGTGCGTGCATATGTGTTTGTAACAGCTAGCCAATTGACTCAAATACCTTTTTCTGTAGCTCCCACCAAAGTGCAACCCTGACAGCAACAACCTGGACAGACTATATCACTACAGGATCACAATGGCTCCGCACACCAATTTTCTGGTAGGTTATCAAACTTGGCATACAAGACTTCAAACAGTATTGATATAAACTATGACTTTGAGACCAAGATCTTTTTAAAAATAGAACAAAGTAGTTTACAGAGTTAAAGAGCCTGAAATCCGCAGTTTTAACAGCTACACAGTAACACTGTTAATTAATAATAAAGAAAAAATATAATTACATTTAATATAATTTTATGACAATTTTTTGGATTTTATATTACAGACCAAAAACCCCACTGTGATTGAGTATGACAGCCATGAGTACATCTTTGAAGGGTTTTCAATCTTTTCTCATCAAAAGTTAGATAATGTAAGTTACTTTTGGTAAAAATGAGAATAATTTTCCCTTTTATAATGATAAGTTTACCATTTAATAATGCTCTTTTAGAGAAAACAAAAAATGAGACATTTTCATGTGTTGTTGTAGATATATTTCACATTATAAACATGGTGTATGATTATTTTATGTGAGTGTTAGAGGTTTTAATAAAGGTACTTTGTTGAATATGGTCTTTCATTTACATATTGTCTTATAAACCAGGGCCACTTATATGTTACAGATTCCCCTTTGCCAAGTGACAAGATTCAGTATTCCATACACAATACACTTTTTTGAAGAACAAGCACCAGAGGTTTGCAGATGTATTTTCCCTCCTGTATACTTGTTTGAGACAAAAAAGCATGTGCTGTTAAATCAGAATTTTTGCATATGTTTATAGCTTAACATATTTATTTTGTATCATATTTTATCTGTAAAACGGAGGTAAAAAATTTAATCAGTTATATAAAATCTACCAGTTTATATTATGTTTTCAAGACATCACGCTTTCTATAAAATATTTTCAGAATTTCACAGTGAGAAGCTTGGACCTTTTCTCAGATTTTCTCTTCACAGAAATTCTGGAACTAGTTGACCTTGACTGGCACAAGGTCACAGAGGATGGCTGCCGGCTATTCCATATCATGCCAAGATTTGCCAGGAATTTGCCAGGTCAGTGAGGGATATTTTTCAAAAGAAATTGAATAAAAGCACTATATTTCATTTTATCTCATTTATGACTTTGCTGTTTTTTAAGTTGTTATAAGTTTTACTGATGTTATAGTGTTTTTACTTCAGAAATAGAAGTGCGGTTAGAATTTGGTTGAATGAAGACACTTTTTCTTTGAACCCCCTGGTTTAAATGATAAACCAACAATAAGTAGTTATGCAATTTGCATATGTTATTTTATTTGGTCAAATACCTCTCCAATTTACTAAATGCAACATGGATAGAAATTTTCAATAATAGCCAGGCAAAGTTATCGTGATTTAATAAGATATTTATTTATTCACACCAAAGTCTTGGTTTTTACCAATCTTTAATGGATTGTCAATATCGAGAAAAACATGTCTTATCCAAAAAGAGGAAGAATATCTGTTTCTTATAATAAAAAAATAAGCAATATTTATTTCCAGAAAGAGGCAAAGAGATCCTGTCCATCAATGAAGTATTCCGTTACTTGTTGAGGAGCTCTCAGCCATTGTTTGAGGCCTCCCAGTTGAGTGACCTGGTCACTATAGAGGCCCGAGAGTGGCAGGCCCTGGTGGAGGAGGTCAGGGGAATGCTGGTCACATGTCCTGGGATGGTGAGTTAAGCCTGGGAACATGAATTAATAACTTGTGCCTTCGTTGCCAAGGTCATTGGGAACTCTGCATTCAGCATGCCCCTGTTGTTTTTAGTATCTTTCTTGGTGGAGGGTGTTTTAGTAGTATAAGCTATGTAATGTTGGCCATTAGTAGCTAGTATGACACAGGTTAAACATTCTTTTAAGTGGTGTAGACATCCATGTGTAAAGACTGTAGCAAGGGAATATAGCGCTGGTCCGTATAGGCCAAGGTGAGTTGGGGAGAGGGGGGGGTCTATATAATCCAAGTAAATGTGAGGAGAAGTTACAATGTTGCTATTTAGTCAGATGCATGAAGGGGGGTAGCTGGACCGTAAGAGCTGTAATTGTTCAATTAAGTTTTGTGTTGAACTTCCAATTGGCTTACCCATCAGTAAATAACACTGTAACCAACTTTGCTCTGTGTCTTCAGAGGCCCAGTGCAGTGAGGGTGGACCAGCTGGACAAGAACCACATGACCCCAGACTCCATCAGCTATCCTCTCATCATCCACTTTGGCATCAAACCAGCCAAACTAAGCTATGTGGGGGACCCATCGTATGTTTATATGTGCAAAGAGTTTACTTGATCCCTATTTTAATAATTTAAAAGATTTTATAAATATACATGTTATAAAATTAAAAATCTTGATCTTTATATCTTGATTTTCCTTAATGTAATTTTATTTGTAATTACATTTTATAATCAGTAATACTAGTACCATCTACTGCCTTATTGATGTAATACACATGCACGCGCTCACACACACACACACACACACACACACACACACACACACACACACACACTTAAGAATCATTTTAATTTATTTAGAATAACAAATTCAGACAAAAATAAACTATTTCTAGCTCTTTCTGTCATAAATGGTTATATTGAATTAATGTCTTTTCTCTTTAACTGTACTTTCTTGCTTTCTTTTAATCTAGACAAAATATAACAGGTTTTCATTTCTATAGGTATCAAAAGCTGTGGAAGGAGTATCTGAAATTGCGTCATCTCATGATGAACAAGCCAAAGATCATGTCTGCTGACAAAGAAAAGATTGCTGCCAAGGAAGAACAGCTCAGCAAACTGAGACTGAAAAGGTGTGATTTTACCTGCTATCTGCATGTAGGCTCTGTGTTGAAAATAATATTAGTTTGAAATGAAATGTTTTAGATCTGTCTTCACAACTAAAAAATAAGGTAAGATTGCACATCAAAGTTTACATCAATTTTCAAGTCAGGGTGCTTGTGAATGAATTCTAAAAATAGTGATGCCTGATTGACATTATTCCAGAACAATGAAGAGAGAGGTGACTATAGAGCTCAGTGCAGAAAGCTTCATCAAAACTGGCATCAGATCGGATGTATGCCAGGTACTTTGTGGTCATGTCCTACATTAGACATTGCTTGCAAAAACCAAGCTTTTCTGATTGATGTAGTTTTGTTACTTTTAGATTGAAAAAAAAATGATAATTTTTTTTCTTCGTGGTAAAAAACTTTTAGTATTTACTGGAAAGTGTGGTGTTCTTTAAAAAAGTTGTGTAAAATTAATGGCAGTCTGTTTGGTCCATGTTATTCCAGCATGCCCTGTTGTTACCTGTGTTGATCACACACCTGAGGTTCCACATGTGTCTGGGAGAGCTGGAGAATATTATACAATACAACTTTAAAGACAGATCTCTTCTACAGGTCAGATATTATTCTCTAATTCAGTTATTAGACTTTGTTTCAAAATTGTGTACTTATTCTAATATTCACAACTTCTCAAAGTTCGTGCTCTTAACGGGGGCATTTCTTTTCTTTTTTGTTTTGCATTATTTAAAGGGCAGTTATTTGTTGTGACTCCAAGTTTTGTGTTATATTGCTTTCAAATTGATTTAGTTTGAAATTATAGTTTGGTAATAAGGATCAACATTTTGACTTGTTTCCTTTCAGCTGGCTATGACACACTCTTCCTATAAACTAAGTTATGGCACAAATCCTGACCATGCCAGAAATTCCCTGTCTGCCTGTGGCTTGAGAACACCAGAGTATGGAGAGAAGGTGTCACGGGCTAGAAAACGAGGTGAAAAAATTATGATAATGCTTTTGATGAAGTGAAAGGAATTCTGTGTAGCATTTTTGAAGCATTCTCTCAAATGCATTTCCATGTTTTGTCTCTGAAATAAATATCTTGTTGTTGTTTATTTTTATAACAAACTAGAGTGATTTTAATATTATAAATCACAGGTCTTAATGAAATTTAAATATTTTCCAGGTCTGAATGTACTGATCAATATTATGTCCAGAATGGGTTTCCGTGAAGAACAAAGGTCACACATCAATACCAATGAGAGATTGGAGTTTCTGGGGGATGCTGTCATAGAGTTCCTCACAAGGTACAGAAACTACCATTAAAGTCACCAAGTCTTCTCTCAAAAGATCTTAATTTTTTTTTCAGTAAAAAATTTCTAGTTTTCCTCTTTTTTTGTATTTTTATGTTTTGAATGTGCAAAAGAACTTCTTGTAGTATTAATCTGTTTAGACCTGAGGTCAAATTCTCATCATTTCTGTTGATTTATTTACTCATTTTTTTTTATCAAAGTCATTGTTTTTTATTTCTGTTTTTAATGTTACATATGTTAGGGAATCATTTAATATCAGTGACTGTGTATGTGTTCATGTGTGTGCACATATGCATGTATACATTGACACTTCAGTGACTTTAAATGTGGTATGTATTATATTGTTTTTCCAGTGTCCATTTATTCTACATGTTTCCTGAGCTGGAGGAGGGAGGTTTGGCAACATATAGGGCAGCCCTGGTACAGAACCAGCACCTGTCTGTACTGGCTAAGGTAGTACACACTTAGTCCAAACTATTTCTACTGTTGTTTCAGTTTTATTTTTTCCTTCTTTTTATGTACAGACACAGATGTGTCTGTACATATAGCCATCACCTGCGTCTGTCGTCGCCGTCGCCGTGCACTTTTACCGATAACACGATAAGTGGAAAACCGTTTTTTCTTTTGGTTTGAAACTTACAGAATTTATGAATATTCATAATTTTTCCAGTTTTTAACTGTTTGTCACAGTTGTTTGACACAAAATGGAAAGGATTGAAAAATACAAGATTTATTTAATTTTTTTATCAGGGTTACTATCGAGTTATTTCTGTATGTAAACTAACTGAGGTTTTCTGACTGATATTACATATTACAGTTTTTTTTCTTCTTTTGCTAACAGAAGATCCAGCTGCACAAGTTCATGTTGTATGCCCATGGTCCTGATCTGTGTAGAGACTCTGCCATGAAACATGCCATGGCTAACTGCTTTGAGGCTTTGTTAGGTAAGCTCTGTGAGTGTGCATGCTAGCAGAATGAGGCCATTGAATGCAATGTAAACTTTGAAAAGAAGTTATCACAATTAGGGATGAGATTGTTCTGACTCTTGGCAGATTTCCTACTTTTTAGGAGCCAAAAATTATTGGCCTAGGCAGCCCCCTGGACCCAGGCCATATTTTCTGACTTTTTCACTCAATGGCAGTCTCATCCCTCCAAAATATGTTGTTATGAAAGAAAATTCATATTTACACTGTATGAAACAGATGTTAATTTAACAAACATGAGGACCACATGCCTCTGCTTGGGTTGGTACTCCCTAGGAAGGTGAGATCATTTCAGTATTGGACATAACAGATCCATACATGATTGTCAGAAAATCTTTCATTTCTTTATTACAGGTGCTCTGTTAATTGACTCCAGTATAGAGGTAGCTGATAGAATAGTAGCCAACACACTATTTGCAGACGACCCCAAGAGGTATCAAGTGTGGACCAATCTTCCTCTACATCCATTACAGGTGGGTTTACTGGAAGTGAGAGGCTTCACCCAAGTCCTACCAGTGATGCAGATAGCATTCAGATCATTTAATGGATATTGTTTTGATAATGTAGTAGTGGCCCCAGTGCAATTTTCTGCTGAGGCACCTATAAGATGAGTACTAAACCTAAACTCTGCAGGTATTCAGGCTATTTACTTGCTTTTATGAATGCAGTAAAGATTTCACAAATATGCAGAGGAAGTGTGCAATAGAAACAGATACTAAATTCATCTCGAAGCCATAGAAAATTATGCCTTCTCTAAGTTCTAAGTTATTAAAGGAACTTGTTAGCACTTTGTGTGGATATCATAGATCCATTTATAACTCCATCTGAAGATAGTGATATATTGTGACTGCCATTTTTTTATCAGGATGATGAGCCAAATGGTGACAGGCACTGGATTGAAAAAAGTCCTGTTTTGCAGGTATTTATCAGTCAGCCATTTTGTGTCAATATTTGACAGATAGTATTCTTTATCAATTATTAAAAAGCTGTTTAATTCAGTTCAAAGAAATAATTTGGTTCGGACAATTATCACCGTACATTGTACAATGACAACTTATTATTATAATTGGTTATAAAGTTAATTGTGATAAATCTTTCCTGTGGATATTTCTCTAGAAGCTGACCAAATTTGAAGAGAACACGGGGATAAAGTTCAGCAACATTCGTATCTTGGCCAAATGTTTCACCACCAAGAGGGTGCCATACAACAACCTTACCATGTAAGTTTATATGACACAGAAAGGATAAAGGTGTTTTTGTAACAATGCAGAGAATGTTAGTTTAAATCAAAAGTCTTCATTAACTTGCAAAGTATGATGTTAATATTAAGAAAACATATTTAATGTTTAAAGAAAAATTGTCATGGGAAAAACATTAAAAAGAAAACAACCAAAAAGAGGTCATATTTCTATGGACTGATGAATTATTATGTTTAAATAAATACTCTTACCATGTTTTAAAATCATCATAGACAAAATTAGTTCATAGGTTCTAGACCAAGTTGTTTTTCCTTATTGAAATAATTAGATAATTATGTAGAAAATATTTGGAGTGGCAGTTGATGAAAATTACTGGCATTGAATCACTTTTTTTTAGACTTATTCACATTTTAAGATACCTGTTTTTAATTTCTCTTGATTCCAATGATATGTGTTTTATGATTGGTTTCAGGGGTAACAACCAGAGACTTGAGTTGCTAGGAGACACCATCATGAATCTCATTGCTGCGGAATATCTGTACAAACATTTCCCAGGCCACCATGAAGGACACTTGTCAGTAAGTAGACAGGCCTATAGACTGCAGTTTCAAAAGGGAGGTGAGGGGTTCCTTTCTCAAATAGAGGACATTTTACCCCCATGGCATTAAAACTTTTCAGGGTCATTTGGGTCATTTTTGTGAATCATGTACCCTGGACCCCCAGTCAATTTTCCTACTTTTTCAGTGAGGATTGGTCTCATCCCTGATAATATTGTATTCCAGCTGCTGCGCAGTTCTCTGGTGAACAACCACAACCAGGCTCTGGTGGCTGAGGAGCTGGGAATGCTGGAATACCTCAACTTGGGACCAGAGGATGGGAGGAGAAAGCCTGTAGAGCTCAAAACTAAGGGGAAGGCTGACACTCTGGAAGGTATCAGTATTGTGTTGGATTCTGTATCTGTATCCATCATACCTCAAAGCTTAGGGGAATAAAGGCAGATGCTCTGGGGTATTATAGTACAGTGATAGATAAAGATTCCAATAAAAATTGGAATCCATATTTATTAATTGGTATTCATATACACTTCTTCTGATGTTGAGAGAGAAATATATTCAAATGGTATGTCAGATGTATTTCAACAAGTCATTGTGTATTTTTGCAGCTTTTGTTGGTGCTCTGTATGTTGACAAGGACTTGCAACATTGTGAAGTTTTCTGTCAAGTCTGCTTCTTCCCAAGGCTCACAGTAGGTTTTCTATACCTTTTCTAGTGTACAGACTTTTAGGAAGAAATGTTGTGATTTTTAAATGCTTGGGGTTGGATATTCTTCTTATTGGGTTTAAAATGGTTTTAGATAACATAATTGCTTAATAAAGCATAATTAATCAGGTCTTGTTTGCTGCTATATCACAGGCTTTTCAACCAAGTACCACCAAGAATTTCACTAAATTATGTATTTTCTCTTTAAATGCCATTTGCTCTGTATTTGTTATTTCAGCAATTCATCTTGAACCAAGAATGGAATGATCCCAAGTCTCAGTTACAGCAGTGCTGTCTGACACTGAGAGAACTGAATCAAGGAGAGCCAGACAGACCAGTGTACAAGTATGGATCGGTTATGTGCTTTTTAGACAGCATTTAGATTCAGACATTATACCAGTGTCCACTAGACTTTTAAATTACCCCTTAGCTGGTCAAGGAGCCGTGTGAGACAATTAAGCTGATTACATTGATTGCACTTAAGACAGAATCCCCCCACAGAGTTGGATCGACCCAGACTGTACGATGTCTGAATCTGAATGGGTCCTTATGTGCTTTTACACCCCCCCCCCCAAAAAAAAAAAGTTCTTTTATGATGATACTTTCAAGGTGCAAACAAAATATTTTTTATTAATTTTAGTTAAATTTTTCAATTTTTAACCCACCCTTATATCTGTAACTGCCCTGACTGAGACTGATAACAGTAATGCAGCTTGATTGTAGTTGCGATTGGCACCATGCACAGCGTAATTGTGGTCAGTTATGCTCTCTGTAAAGCATTGTTTTCTTATGTAGGACCCTAGGTGCGTCAGGTGCTACTAATACAAGGCAGTACCAGGTGGCTGTGTACTTCAGAGGTCAGAGGTTAGCCAGAGGGACTGGCCAGAGTATCAGGCTGGCAGAGATGGCAGCTGCTAGGAATGCTTTGGAAGAGAAAGCAGGTATTTCTTCATTTGAAAATCACTCTCCCAATAATTTTATTTTTCAAATCTGGTGGACACATCTCATGCATAGAATCTAATTCTGTGATGCCTTTTAACTAAAATTTAATTAGATAATTTGGAAATGTCTTAACTTTTCAATTTTGGTCTTCAAATTCTTTGCTTAACAAAATTTGCTGAATCTGCTGGTTTCACCATTTCAAGTTAAGTTTAAAAACAGCATATTTCAGGTATATAAACAGATGATACATATTTTATACAGGGAATACCATAGAAAATAAGTAAATTTGAGTGTATTAGTAAAATACCTGTGATATCCTGTTACAGACATGTTTCCCCAGCTGGAGTTTCAGAAGAAATTCATTGAGGGTAAATATGACAGGAGACTGCGTGATGCGATCAAGTTAGACGAACAAGACGATGTCTTTAAGAACTATTCCCGTTTTGTTGAATCCTATACACAAGACAAACTGGTTGTGGAGGAAGAAAACTCAAATCTACCAATGGGCTATCGGGAGCCGAATGAAGTAACAAAAGATGAGAAAAATAAAGTTCGAAGCAAGAAGAAATCAAAGAGTGCAACTGAATAATGATATCAATTCTACAAATTAAGAGAGAAAAATAGGTTTAAATTGTGTTGTACCTTTGTAAAAATGTGAGGCCTCTACTGCAACGAGCTTCTCTTTGGTTTATAAATTTTGTTACCAGAAAAGGAAATTTCTATGTGAAACAGGTGAAATATCTATTTGAATTTTATTTATATCTATTATACACAATTGTGTGACCTCGTGAGAAATATTTTTGAAAATCTTTACTCTGGTGCAATATAAACAAAACAAATTATTGCATTTTATTACTAACGAAATAAAAATATGAAAAACTATTTTGATTTATTCTTTTTATGTACAGACACAGATGTGTCTGTACATATAGCCATCATCTGCGTCTGTCGTCGCCGTCGCCGTCGTCGCTGTCGCCGTCGTCGCCGTCGTCGCCGTCGCCGTGCACTTTTACCGATAACACGATAAATGGAAAACTGTTTTTTCTTTTGGTATGAAACTTACAGAACTGATGAATATTCATAATACGCAGGTCAAGTTTGAAAATCAGCATGATCGGGTCACTTTTAGGGAATTTATGCTGTTTTTTCACTTTTTTCAGCATATATGCAGCACTGATAACACGATAAGTGGAAAACCATTTTACCTTTTGACTTGAAACTTACAAAACTGATGAATATTCAT
>NW_019775447.1:1057179-1102736 GCF_001039355.2 Lingula anatina | reverse complement strand
TAGTTACAACTTTTTAATCTTTGTTCATGTATAGTAATTATAACTGTACAGTAATAGGGTCACATTCTGACTTTCAGGTTCAGATGCAGAACGAGCTGCTGTACGCCATGCATTCAAGTTTGGCAGCCGCAGGGAGCAGAAAGTTTATAAACCTGAGGCAGAAGATGTTTCCTTCAAGATCACCATCCCACCTGTGGTAGCCACAGGGAAGGACTTTAATGTCCAGCTAGACTTGAAGAATAATGGTAACAGCATTAGGGATGTCAAGGCCACCTTGACTGCCCTCACTAGCTTCTACACTGGTGTGCCCTCAGATCGCATCAAATGTCAGACATTTGAAATAACTTTGGATCCAGATCAAGGTCAGAGTTTTTCACCTTTTTTCAGATGTGATTTTTTCTTCTTCTTCTCTGTCTCTCTCTTTGCATTTTGAATTTTTAAGACTGGATTAAGCAACTAACAAAGAGCTACACTGTTACCTTCTTGCCCATTTTCTGTACATATTCATATGGCAGTTTAAATTCACAGGAAATTTGCTAAAATATTCTTTCACTAAAGCAAGTAGATGATAATGTTGTAACAAGGGTATTGCAACTGTTGTAGAAAAGAGCATTGACATTGATGTGCTAGCAGACGACTACATGGAACTGCTGAAACCTGATGCACTGATCCAGGTGTATGCCAAGGCCAGGGTGCAGCAGACAGGACAGGCATTTGTTAGAGAGGACACCGTGGATCTGTCACCTAGCATGGAGGTTGACGTGTTGAAGGTAGGTGCACTCATCATACTATATCACTTGCTTGTTAGCAAAGGTTACACTTGAATATTTTATTGCAATTGTATTTGTGATGAAACTATTTGAAACTTGTCACTTGAATGACGGAGTTGTAGAGATAAAATATACCAGCGTCTACCAATAATTGTGTTTCATATTTACAGCTACAAGCTCCAGAAAGAGTGAATAGATCTGAGCCATTTGAATTGCGTATGAAGTTCACTAACCCTCTGAAGATCCCCATCACTAAAGGGATGTTTCGCATTGAAGCTGCTCACATTGTACGCAGCAAGGTCATTCCTATAAAGTGAGTGGAGAGTTCAATTCTAACTGAATGATTATTAATGACTTTTAGATTTGTTTAATATCTGATGCCTGTAGTGTGGACATAGGTTTAGATTTCCTGTGAAATTGTAACAGATAATGAAAGATTGTATTTAGATACACAGTTTATGTTTGCTGCCTTTGTTAAATGCTTTTCACTGTTTTCAACTGTTAAAAAATTCCATTATATACACCAACAAAGCTCATTATTAATACTATCTCAATCAGCACTATTAACCCAAGTTGGAGTTCTAAGCTTTTGACCACCTATTTCACTTTCAACAGTCAACCCATTCAAATGTAACAGCATGCAGTTTGTTAACTTTAGATAACTCGGAGTGCGTAATCCTTTATTTGAGTTTATTAGGACTGACATATGTTCTCTTCAGACAAACCATCGCTCCAGGTGCGGAAGTGGTGGAGACTTGTGTGTTGACAGCAAAGCTGCTAGGCCAGACAGAAATTCTGGTCAATTTTTCTTCAGATCAGATGGTTGGAATTTATGCCTCAACCAATTTATATGTCCACATTTGATGATGTAAGATAGTCTATGGATTAGATAGAATTTTTCTTTTTCAATTTACAAGACAAAAATGTGTATAGATATAAAAATGTCTTCTTCACAGGGAAAAACTACTAGAGGCATTCCAGTCCAGCTTAAGCTGATTTTGCACTTATCTACTTTTTTAATCTTTCACAATATTTTTATCTGCATTGCGTATAACCCTTTTCACTTTCTTTGAGGCAGTTTATTTCTAGTGTTTTTAAGTATTGCATTGTTATGGTGGGGGTGAAAAAGTCGACCCCTTTTGATCCCTTGGAAAATACAAATGATGTTTGTCTATTATATTATTATATGGATAACACGTGTACTGGTTAATTTTTTTTTAATTTACAAACCAATTTAAAGAAATGAACAAGGGTGAGAATGGTGTTTTTCTTATCTTTTCACTTCATCTCTGTACTCAGCCAGCAAAACAAGCTGGTATCCCGCTTCTTTGAAAACATCTTTATTTTAAGAATAAAGAATGCTTTTTTAAACTTTCTTTGCAAATATAAGTTTCCTTTTTTGGTTTAAATTGGGCATAATTTCATTTCTACCATTTAATTTCAATCAAGACCTTATCTTTATTTATATAATTTCTCCATGTTTTAGGAAACCTGTAGGCCCAGGGGCAGAGATAGAGATAGTGACAGAGCTCACCTCAGCACGTTCTGGCAAAAAAGAAATCATAGTTGGATTTAGTTCTGACAAATTAGATGGTATCTCTTCATCAGTTGAAGTGTATGTGCCTTATTCTTCTTAATGGTATATTTGTAAGTTGGACATTCACTTGTGCACATTTCAAGGGGTATTGTGCAGTAGTTGTGATTTTTAAGGTATCAGTGTATATGCAATGAAGGATGGTGAATTCAATTAGTAAAATACTAGTAATATCTGATGAGCTTACATATCTATTAAAGCAATTTCGAACAATTTGTCAGTGATGTTTCTGGAATTTTGTCATTTTCCTAGTGTCATCAAGTTGTCCAGGACACACAAATTCTGGCTTTGTTGAGTTTACATGACTTAACTTTTTGAAGACTGCATTTTATCCCCTGGCTTCAGCATTATTTGGCTTTAGACAAACAAATTATTACACGCACAATTTACATTTATAACTACACAGAAGCAGAGATTGTTATCTCACTGCTTCAGAAGAATGCATTTTCCAAATGGAACAGAAGTTCAGACTATATAAAACACATTTAAAATGACATTTCAGAATATTAAGGCAGAATATTATGGCAGCTGGTTATCATTACTAGACAATCAAAAGTTGTGCTTAATTTGATTGCAGTAGAATACCATGTACTGTTTTTATTGAAGGGATAACAACTGTTCGTTTGGGCCAAAAAAAGTTTTCCTGGGGTAAACGCCAATTTTTTCACACTCACATATTGTTTATGAATCTGTTCTGACATTCAAAGTTAGTTCCTGTTTTGTTTCTAAAAAGTTTTTTTTATGTACAGACACAGATGTGTCTGTACATATTGCCATCACCTGCGTCTGTCGTCGCCGTCGTCGCCGATGGCGATGCCGATGCCGATGCCGATGCCGATGCCGTGCACTTTCCTTGTAAACACGATAAGTGGAACACAGTTTTATTTTTTGCTTTTATATTTANTTTTTTTTCACTTTTCAGCATATATGCAACACTGTAAACACATTTCAAGAAAAACCGATAGGCTTGTTGTCATGAAACTCACAGGAGTAATTGATCTTACTAAAATGCAAGTCAAGTTCGAAATCGGCATGCAGCCTGAGTTGGAAAAGCAGTCTAATTGGCTTCTTTTTCTGGAAGTTATACATGTTCAAAGTGTGAACTTGAACTCCCATGGGCCTGAAGCCTTATGCTTGTTACACATTTTACTTACATTGGTATTACCTGTTGAGCATAATTAAAATTTGATGTTAAATTTGCAGTTTAACATAATGTACTTTTGCATCAGAATTGACATTAGCCTATTTTGTGCATAGTTATTTCTTGCTTTTTGTCTGTACATTTGACAGCTTTGCTGCCTTGTTTTCAATAATCTCTTAAGAGATTATTGCAGAGGGTAGACATCTATGTAGATCACATGGTCTGATGGCAAGCACAGATACAAGAAGAATTGTGAAAACTGCAGTTTTGATGGTAAAATAGAATTGTATTTCTAGGAGTTGTTTACAATGTATTTATTGTGAAATATGGATCTCATAGGAAAAGTTGTTATCCTTTTAGTCTTTGTTAGCAGCATTTGAATTAAGAAAATTGCTTTTATTAGAAAATGCCTTTTATCTTTGTGTTTGTGGCTCAGACTTGTAAAAATAGCATAGACTAATATATTTACTAATTAATTTTATTTTTAGTAACAATAAACATATTTTCTAGTAAGATTTGAAGATTACATAAAAGTGCAAATTTTTTTCATTCCACCCATGGTCTTTAATATCAATGAACCCATTATTTGCTTACGAAATTAATTTTTTAACTAATTGTCTCTAGCACAAAGTGTTACAAACCCAGTTGTAACAGTTATATTTTCCTTAATTTGAAAGAATAAACATGTTTGCTCTTGTATTTTTAACGAACTTGTCTATATTGGCCTACAACAAGGCTGTTGGTATTGCGTGACGTTAAACGAGACTAGAAAAATGTATGTCATGTACTCTGAAATTTAAAACAAATTATTTATTTCAGACCAATAGCTATACATTCCATTTGTTCATACCTTTATCATGATAAACACTGTCAAAGGAGTTAAATTGGTCCCACTGAATACACTTTCAAATTTATTGAAAGGAATGAAAAGAAAAACTCAAAATTGAAAAGTTGCAATGGCAATTTCAATGTGTTTGAGACATGCTTTAGAGCTACAAAGGATAGCATGCTATAAATTCACTACACAAAGTATATATATTTATATATGTCTAAATAGATACATTTAAAAGGCTTAAAACATGAATTTCCCAAAAATCAGGACAATACATGATCTGGATGTAAAATTGTGGACGGTTCACTTTTAAATCTGCTTTTAAAAAAATGAAAGATTACTGAATACACTTCCTGTTTGGAGCATACATACATATATATATATATATATATATATATATATATATATATATATATATATATATATTTGGTCATTTCAAATGGCCACTTTGTTTAAATTCATAAAATTCATAAAACTGATGTTAGAATGACAGCTCATCTCTGCCTAAACTGACAAAAGAAAAAATTGCCTTTGCGCTGGTAGTTAGAAGTTTCTGACTTACTGGTGACACTATATAAGAAAGATCATAAATAAAGACAACATGAAGTAACCTAACAGCCTTAAGTATCAAGTGCAAAAAGCAATTTATCAAAATATTTTACCAAATCATAAACAATTACTAAATTACTTTAGCTTTCACAAATTAGGAATTCCAAATATTTGTGTTAAAGTTATTAAAGGCAATTCTACTGTTATGATAGAGGTGCTCTTTCATTTAATGTGTATAATGAGGACTACATGTGTGCTAATTCAGCTCTGTCATAGAAACAGTAAGTGTGCATTTTTGTCTTACCCCTTCTAGGAGAGTGATGTGGACAAATTTAAAATGTCTTTTTCGATCAGCAATTTCCTAAGAATACATCTGGGTTTAACAAACGTGTTGAACACCTATTAAAAAACTAAAGTATATATAATTTTCGAAATTAAGATATAATATAAGTAACACTAAACAACAAGAGAAAAATAAAATATGTATCTTAACATGAATTCTAAGACCTGAATGAATGCATATTTTCACAATAGTTGCAATATATAATGCACATTTTAAATAAATGTAAAGCAGACACAAAAGTTTGTGACCGACAAGTTTCTTTTCACAAATCCCTTCGATATCACCCAAGCTTCCATGCGTTCTTCATCATTAAGTCAAAATAGGCATCACTATCTATAGATGCGCTGACGCCAGCATAGTAGTTATTAAATTCATCCTTCGTAATCTGAAATAACAAAAATAAAATGCTAATTTTATGGCAATCGGTCAAGTATAAATATTGATCAAGTAACATATCTTGTTCCAAAGTTTGTGTGAACTGTGTAATTAGGTCTCACATTTGTTATATTAATATCAGTTAACAGAGCCGTAATTTTAAAGCTTGCAGTGCCCATTCATTTGCATTTGCAATGTAAAGTTATGAATAACAAACAATGAGTAACTATACATTCACTATAACACACTTGCAGTTGAAGTTGTAGTTGTTTTACATTATAGAAAATATTTTGAAAGCTATCCTTTAAGTATGTACAGGTAGGGTGGGTAATGTATAAATAAGTAACAATAACCACAAGTAAGCAGATAACTTAGTGCCATAAGTCTAGCAAGTCTTTCTACACCCTTTCTGTTTTTCAATCCTTCAGATCAACCAGTTGTATGCTTGTGGCAGCAAGCTGAATACTTATGCAACTTTAAATTAACAATATCTACCAACTGGATGGTCATGCACATTAAACATCTTATACAACAGTACAACATATCTAATCTAGCATTAGTAATATTGATAATATTTGTTTCCCACTTGACAACCAGACTTAATATAAGTTAAAGAAAAAAGATTATCCCACACAAACAAACATGGGTACCAGTATCTGTAAATGAAAAAATACTGAATGCATTTTTAACACTCTCTGTACCAATTTGATAGAGGGGAAATGAAAAAAAAAATGATGAGAAGTTTCCATGACAACTTATTATTACGTACACACATTTCAGACACCTTTACACTTCATGGTGGTCAAGTGTAGTTTGTTACAACCTATGAGACACAAAGATGCACCCAGAGCACCACAAGCAGTGTAAATTAAAGCATACACAATGATTCACCATAATATCATAATAACAGTGAATTGTACTGATAATTAAAGCTAGAAACCTGTAAAAATATTTGGTCTGAGCATGTTAAAAGCACTAAAAGTTTTCATAGGGGCATAATGTTTTGGTGGATGATTTTGGTGCGAAACTAAGGGTTTTTTAAACACCTCCTTGCAACTAATAATTTTAAGGGTTATAAGGAATATCTGTGTAAATTTGGAATATTCTCCTAGTCACCTATAAATCATTAGCAGAGCATCCTAAAGAACAGTTTTTAAAAAGTACAGAATGAAGGTTTCATACCAGATATGCCTGAATCAGCCCCTCAGTATTTTTCATCAAATTTATTTGACAGCCTTAATAATTGGAAGAATTCACAATTGATTTCAATATCGGCATCTTATGCATTTAGAATTACATCTCAAAATTCAGCATGCATTAGCAAACATCAAGAAAAATGCATTAAATTATTGTAGAGACTTTCTGTTTAGAAGTTAAGACAACCAAAAGGCAGAGCACCAGTGAAAATCGATAAATTTCACATTTTCACTGACAAAATCTGACGTACAATTCACATTAGTCGTAATTTTGATGGCATGTTTTGCAGTCCTCCCCCATGGCTTCACATAGTCTTTGAAACTATATGAATAGTTTCTTTGGTGACTGAGAAAAAAGAAAATCATCTCTGAAAATACTGATATTCACATCAACAGTCTGATCGGGAAAAGGGTCAATACAAAATCTATTCTAAAAATAAGGTGAACTAGTACTTTACATTTGACATTTTTAATCAAAAGAGCAACTGCAGTCACCAAAATGGATGATAAGAAGTGCTACACTGCGAAAGGCAGAAGAAATGGTGCCCTTGAAAGCAGTATGTTTATGCTATCAATTGCAATCAATATAGTGATATATCAAGATAAAATGAGATTTTCACAACAGTTGCAAATGCCTGAAAGGAGGGGGGGGGGGGTCTTTCATTTATTTTTTTTACATTGTATATTTCATGTAACTAATCTGGAGGAGGAATAGAATATTTGGAGGTGAAAGATTGATATTTAAAAGGCAAGTAACTATGTGAAAATTCTTTTATACAAGTCTTATGTACATAATCCTACGTACAAATCTATAAAATGTGCATATAAATTAAGTTAATTAAAAAAATACAAGAAAAATATTTTAAGATGACAAACATACTGTCACTCTGCGTGTTTGTGAATGCTGATAAATAAAGACAGTTCAATGTGATTAGTAATAAGTATATTTACTAGGATCTAATTTGTTATTGTAAAACACAGTTAGTAGAATGCTTTTTAATTGCTTTTGAAATTCTATTTGAACTGTGTTATTACATATGAAAAAAAATGTGATTAAAGGACAAAAACAATGAATGAAAGGAAAAGAATAATGGAATTCCATGCATTGTTTGCAGAGCTTCAATCACAGATCACTTGTTTTAAACTCCACTGCAGTTTTACATTCTGTACCATATACCCAACAATATGGCACATGGTAAGGACTGTTTTAAAACTGCACCTCTGACAATAAAGCATGTCAATAATCATGCCAGTCACTTCTTTGTCTGCTTCAGCTTAAAAGATATCACTTCAAAAACTCTGAAAAACATTGCATGGCCAAGTAGTAATCACACTCAATTCCAGAAAAGATCAAACTGAAGGCCTAATTCACCCGAGGGTATTATCCATATTTAGAAACCTTGGTGAATACCTGCATACAAGTCTACAAGAGTGAAAAGACATTTACCACATCACAACAGCTATGATATCTAGTTCATTTTGTCTGCAGGTCTCATTTCCTACCTTTTCAACCCAAATTTACTTTATCTCATAGAATTTTTTGGATAAAAAGAATGACATAACAGAAATGCATTTTCAACAAGAAACCATGTGATGTGCTATGATTTCTACGCAAGGTTAGGTAACAAAAACATAGGCACTAATAACCAGAGTAATGAACTCCCAGCTCCACGTGAAATAATAATTACCATTACATGCAAGAGAAACCAGCCATAAGGCTATAATTTCCATGCATTCTTCATCATCAAGTCAAAATAGGCATCCTGATCAATGGACGCACTAACTCCAGCATAGTAGTTTTGAAATTCATCCAGAGTGATCTGAGTAGGAAAGCAACACAAGCGTTGTTTAACATTTAAAAACAGAAAAATGTGAACCAAACTGCACATCCTGGCAAACAACATGTACTGGAACACAATTTACAATCAAACAACTTCAGAACAAAGTGCACCTGTAAATCAAAATTCTGCAATTTGTAATTTGAGTAGAGCCCTGTCTATTTAAAATAAATGATAATTCAATAGATCACAAAAACAACAACAACTATTTAGCAGTGCATTGAAACAATGTTGCAACCAAGCTGTTAAAAATTAGCATAAGCATTCACGACAAAGGGCACTATTATTTGAAGCTTGAATGCAATTGTTTTGGTTCTCCCTAATATAGGACTTCTGCAATATCCAGCAAAACTGTAGAAGCAATAACAAAATTCTATGAATGTTAACATCTGCAAATTTAAAGAAACTCACCTTGCCATCTTGTTCTATTGTATCAAAATTTTTAAGAAAATCATAAAGGCATTCATCTTCTGTTTTTTCACCATTCAGAAACTTGGGATGCTTGGCAACACTGTAGACTCCATGCAAGTCTTCAACAGTAACTATTCCATCACCAGATTTATCTAGTTTCCTGAATGCTTGATTTATCAGGTTTACTCGGTTCTTGGACATTGCAGGCTAAATATGAGAACGTATGACATATATGAGAACATATTACAAAATGGCATTTTAAAAACTCACTGTCATAAAAACACATTTAAACACTATATTCAAAAGTAAATATAGTCATTTTAAAGAAAGCAATTGTACCAATGTTTTGAAAAATAAATATGTACTGTTATGAAAAAGTCAAGGAAAGTTCTTTGGGTAACCACTACAATGTACCTCTTTATTGCTTCAACATACCCTTAAAGCAATGAGAAATTCATCAAAGTCCAATGTCCCACTTCCATCTGTATCCAGTTCTTGAAAAAGTTCTTGCTGCTCATGTTTATCAAGATCAACTCCATAGTCTCGTAACCCTTTAACAAACTCTCTGTATTCTATTTTCCTGTTTCCATCATCATCCATAATTCTGAATGCTCTGTCAAATAAAATCCTTTGACTTTATACAAAATCATTTCAAGACATATAATATATTTACTAAAATTTAGGGACATTCCAAAATATTGCAAACATGAAAGAATGTTAACCCACTGTTAGCACAAAATCCATGCATTAGAACTTCTGTTGATGATTTTTGATATGTATTAATTAAAATGGGTCAATAGGACTGCTAGTCATAAATTTCATGCTAGGCCACTAGCTGTCAGCAACAAAAGTCAACATTGGCCTAATGTTGGCTCAATTTCTGCTGGCCAACATTAAAAAACTCACATTGGCCTAAAAATTGAAAAGCTAACACCAACCAAATGCCAACTAGGCAAACATCATCTTGCTATCAAGGTGGGATTAGTACATTACATATCCATTGAGTATCTCTTGTAAATTAAGCCGATCTTTATATCTTCATCTAGTTCTATAATTTTACTTTTTATGCATTTAAACAACAAAATTTGTATCTTTTATAGAAGTACTTGGTATATCCCTTATACATTTACAAAAATCTTGTACTGGAAACACTATAAAAGATTGATCAAGAATAACAATTGTTACTTTCCCACACCATTACCACCCTCCCATCCTACCGGTAGCTACTGGTACTTTGCAGCACCATTACTATGCCTCATCATATTTTAATGATGCTTAAAAATGTTTTTGCTGTAGTCCTGGTATTCACAGTCCAGTCACAGAATAACCCTACTGTACTTCTTAAGTGAAGTATATGTGGGCAGAAATACCAGGATATACTGTACTGTAAGTGTATACAGTAAACCAAACACCTAAAACAGTGTTTTTCAAGTTAATTTGAGGGATTCTCTCTTTCTCCCCCCTCCCCTTTTTGAATCAAAATATCAACGCACATGCACCAAAATAAAGCACTTTCACACTTTTGTTCTTGAGACTGTGTACCCCACTTTCCTTAGACTAGACTACCTCTAATTCGATTCGATTTTAAGTAGAGACTAGGGTCGAGAGTCTACTTAGTATACACACCTTCCCAATCCTTTTATGCCGTTTGCACCTCTAGCGAGACACTGAGCGCGCAGTTTGTCTAATGGCGTTTTTGCTGAGACTGCAGCCTTTTTAGCCTTTTCAATCAATGCTTTTTCTCCTCTGGACGTATGTGCCATCGCGCAGTGGTTGGAGATAATTTGTGTTTATTTTCAATATGCAGGTGCTCGAAAGACTCGCTTTGCGTAGGGATCTCAGTGAATTGAAATCAAATATTTTCTTCCAGTTATAATACCCTCAAGCCTGTAAATAGTTTTAATTAAGTCTCCGGTGTTTTTGGCGTTCTCTGAATTCAACAAATGACAAGGAAATCTTGCGTTAATCTAGAATTTTCAAATAAAATGTCGTCTTTACCACGGAAGTGACGTCAGTAATGTTTTGTCTCTCTTTTCCCTGACAACAGCAGCTTAACGCTAGTCGGGTTCTTGTAATAGTATATCTTATCATATTATTCGTTGGTGTAATATATGTATTATAATAAATTTATTGTGACATAAGCATTTGCTTTTGTGAATAAGATATAAAAATTACATCGTTTCACCACCGCAACCTGAATATTGGATGACCCAATTTATGGCGCGTGTTAAAACCGGTTTGTGACCTATTTACTATCATTTCCACATCCGGCGGAAAGTGAGGCACTGGGTGTTGCATTGCTGTATCAGATAAACAGCTGGTCCCCTACGGTGTCATGTCGAACGTTAAAGTAAACTTACGTCTAGCAGTTTTCTTATCGAAAGAATTTCATTTTATCCTGCTCGATCCTGTTTAGATTTTAGTTTAAGACTGTTTGCGTGCTAGTACGTACAACACTTGAGTGTAGTACAAATGTACATGTGTACTAGTACTAAACTAGCTAGTATGATATGTTACATACCGTACAGTACGATGTTAGAGTACAAGCGCTCCAAGGCAGTATAGAAAGCTAACATGCATAATACAGTAAATATGCAAAAAAATCACAACTTAAAGTGTTGGATATTTGTTAATGTTAAACGTGCACGATAAGACAGAATGGAACAGCCTGAACAGAGGTGCCTTCAGTTCACCAAAGGCAACAGATTCAAAAACTGCATGCAATTTTTACAATTGTCTATTGACCCATTAGAGCCTGCGTCATCAAAACAAACGGCAGCCATACTGGAGGGAGACCGGAATCGTCTGCTGCGCATGAACAAGCCATGTCTGTAGTTCAGTTTTCGTTTTCTGTATTTTCTTTCATATTTAACCGAGCAAAATAATGAATTACTGCAGGGTATTTGGTCGAGAGAAGGTAACTAACTTTACAAGCGTTCACAGACTGCCTGCAGTGGTAAAAATCCATGGTGAAGGAACTAAAACCATAAACGGAGGAGAGACGGCGAGGTGGCTTTGAATCAAGACTCTTCGGAANNNGTTACGGAGCAATATGACGTCACTGTAATCGGTTAATACTGATTAGAGCAATGTATAAGGCAGCTGGTGCCAAGATTGATATTTCATTTTCTAATTCATTAATTTTGTTATACAATGGTATATATTCAGATAGGCATCATAGGAGGCTCAGGGCTTGACAACCCAGATATCTTGGAAGGACGAACAGAAAAGTCTGTCAATACCCCATTTGGAAAGGTATTAATATGTCTAGTGCTTCTAATGTTACATAAGTTAAATTCTGAAAATACAGTCTTATTTATTAATTCCTCACCCCTTCTCCTCAACTTTTCCACTGCCATTTTCTCTCTTTACTACAGTACTTACTAGGCTCAAGTGTTGTTATTTTTATTAATCTTCAACAGATTCACCAGAGCAAACATTACGACCAATAATACTTACCACTTCATTATGTCTTTTTTTTTTAGCCTTCTGATGTTTTGGTGGAGGGGAAGATCAAAGGTGTGGAATGTGTCTTACTGGCAAGGTAAAGTGATATACTAGACTTTTACCAAGTGGCACCACTCGACACACTTTTCATGAGTTTTAACAGCAACAAAAAAAAGCTACTGTAGATGGCTTTGCTGGGTAACACATTGTAAAAAAGTATTGATGAAGAAATTGTTTAATATTAAAAAAGAAGAATCTTCCTCCCAAAGACAGCCCAACCACCACTTCCATATATTGATAAATTTTGACTTGCCCCTTAACACCTCTAATGATTGGTCTATTAATTCCAAAAAATTTGAACTTATTCACTCTTATGGTCTGGGAGAGATATATGAAGTTACAGTGTAGAAAATTAAAATCATCCCCCCCCCCAGGGACAGCCCGTTCCAAAGACACTAAAATTCCAGAGTGGCCATGCACATCCCTGATGATGCTGTAGGTCTGCCAGTCCCTAAAGTTTGAACTTCCTTACTCTAATAATCTAGGAGGAGATAGCGGAAGTATAAAGGACAGTATCACGGTGTGGTTACAAAGAAGGAATAAAACCAAAGTTTCTCTTTCATGTGGTTAGAACATATTTTTCAGTGGAAGCACTGTCTTGAGATCAAACTTTCTGTTAAAAGCACAAATCTCATAGAGTTACATGATTGACTTGGCATTTTTCACTTATTGCACAGCAGGCAAGGCAACTTCTTCCAAGTTTTGCCTTTAAGCAATAAGTTTATAAACATCTTAGATTAAAAAGAAATGAAAAATAAAAACTTATGGACACCTTACTGTAGTTATATATAATATTTTAAGCATCATCACAATCTGTGTCATGTTACAAAATCTCACCATGAAAGTTCTCAATCAATTTGTAAATTTTGGCCCAGTGACTTTGATGTCACTGTATGAAGAGAATATATCAAGAAGTAAAACATACAAACACCAAAATGTATGAACATATGAATATGTATATATGCACATGTAATGTTGATGAAGATTGCAACTTTATTCTAGACATGGGAGAAAACATGAAATTATGCCATCCAACATAAATTTCCGCGCTAATGTGCATGCACTAAAACTTGAGGGTTGCACACATCTAGTTGTCACCACTGCTTGTGGGTCATTACAGGAACATGTGAAACCTGGGGACATGCTCTTTCCTGACCAATTTATTGATAGGTAAGTGAAAGCATTTAGTCGTCTTTGTCCTTGTATACTGTTTTATTTATTAGTATAGTGCCTGAAACAAAAAGGGTACATTTGACAATTTAACATTAGTTTTGCAGCAATCCACTGACAAATAAAAAAGAGATATCTATGATACTAATACTTAGGGCAGTGATAATTGGTATTTCTAGTTACAATTTATTATATAAATACTATGACCACAGTTTTCAAAAAAAGAAAATATATTCTAGCTTAATGTGTATGTTTTGCACATGATGCATTTGCCTTTGGATCGTAAGTCCTAACAATAAAAGAGAAACAAAAAACTTTCAGTGTTTCTGTTTTAGGACCCAGAAAAGGGTTCAAACATTCTATGATGGTACTTGTGAGGAGTACAAGGGAGTGAGCCATATACCAATGCATACACCCTTCTGTGAAAGGACACGCAAGGTAAAATATCTCAACAACTGCTTAAAGTATTTGGGAAAAGTGTAAAAAATATTAGGTTAATTTCTTATTAAGGGAGTGGATGTGTGGATGTAAAGGTATGTTCATGTTGACTCACATTCTGTAAACCTATTAGATGTTCTGGTTTGCACTGCAGATACTAATTGAGAGTACCCAGCAGTTGGGCCTCCTCCACCATACCACTGGCACAGTTCTGACCATAGAAGGTCCCAGGTTCTCATCCAAGGCTGAGAGTAAGTTGTGGAAGTCATGGGGAGCAGATATTATCAACATGACTACAGTGCCAGAGGTACTTCTGATTTTTCCTTTATTTTCACCCAGATTAAAAATACTTCACTTAGACTATGAAGATGATGCAGTGTCATTCAAACATTAAGATAGAAGCAACCCTTGTTTGCTATGTAATTTAAACGTACACCTTTGCCCTAATAACATTTAAGATTTGCTGAATCTTTATATATGCACATTTGTAGTAGTAACTGGGGCAAAAAATGAAAATAAGGTTTACAAATTTTAAAAATAACATTATTTGTATTAGATATTATGTTCTTTTGTGTGCCCATCTCCTATAGTTTTATATTCAGTTTTATTGGAACCTTTATTAAACTCATACATTGTTGCACACCTGGTAATGTTCTGAAAATGTTTTTCTTTATATATTTTTTCACATTTGGAAACATCTGCTATTACGAGTACTAAGGACATTTTCCTAAAAAAAGCCGGCACACAAGTTTACTTCTGGCCAAATTTAACAGTAAAGTCAAATGACAGTGGAGTTATTGGGATGAGGTCTCTGGACTCCCTCTTTCCTCTTTATTGTAGATAATTGTTATTCCAGGTAGTACTTGCCAAGGAGGCAGGGATGAGCTATGCCGCTGTAGGAATGGTGACTGACTATGATAGCTGGCATGAAGATGAGGATCCTGTGAGTTCACAACACAGTAAATTTATGATCACTATATGTGCTAATATGTGCAAGTTATTGGAAAGAGAATGTGTGTGTGTGTGTGTGTGTGTGTGTGTGTGTGTGTGTGTGTGTGTGAAGGGGGGGGAGCATATTACATATAAATATTACTCAAATTGGTGTTAGTTTGGATTTTGCAACCTAATTGATAAGTTTTTCATTTAGCTCGTATATTATCTTTTTTTTAGGTTAGTGTTGATTTAGTATTAGCTACTTTTAAGACAAATGCAGAAAGGGCCCAAAAAATACTCCTCCATGCAATACCTAAAATAGCACAACAAGACTGGACAGCAATAATGCAAGAAAACAAAGTAAGCACCAAGAAATATTTTAGTATCAAAGGTTTATATGTAAGACGCCCTTATGTTTTAAAAATTTTATACCTGTTCATTTATTTATTTTTTTACATATGAGAAAGATTATGTCAGTGGCTATGAAAACAATACAACCTGTTCAAAAACCAACAAATAAACATTGGATAATATACTCAAAAATTTCTTTGCAGGCAGTTGCTCGGTCTTCCATAATGTGAGCCAGGATAACTTTCTAGAAGTCTCTGCTTATTTACAAGGGATGCTCAACTTACATCCATTGGCATTGCATTTTTAAAGGAACCTTAAAAGAGTCTGAGTACATATGGCCAATGTGGATCTGGGCTATTTGTTTCACATGAACAGTTTAAGTCTAAACTACTTTGCAGGGTTCATTTTAGTGTTGTCAGGTGATGATATCTATTAATCAGACATGAAGTTTTTCTGCAGAAATGCGGAATTCTGCATTTTTAAATTCAATTTTGATGGTTCCCGGCCGGTTAGGAGTTGAGTCCCATGATAAATGTTCAGAGTTTTTTGTTTGTTTTTTTTAAACCTAGGCTCATGTCTGATTAATTTAATGATCAATGACCATAGTGGGTCATTAAGAAACAAAAAAGTGATTTAAGATATTTCAATTTTGGAAATTATGCTACATGTAATTAATATTTTTAGATTTAAGCTATGCCATTTCTAATTATTTTAAAGCAATTTTCTCTAATATTGTAAAGCATAACTTGTGCACCAGTATATTCAGCTTGTGAGGTTGAGGATGTGAAGTTTGAACTTGGGTTGAAAGATTATTCATTAAAGGTTTTATGATGCTGTTATATATTAAGGTGAAAGTGTCACATGCATTAAGACATATATGTTTCAAATATAAGGATATAATTATTATGCAAAATTGTTTTCTGGCACTCTCTATATTACGGGCCGTATTGATAAATTTATAGATAAACATAATTTTGTCTGTTTTTTGTCCTTAGGGCTAATGAATTTAATTGATTTAATATTGACCCCCTTTTTTGACATGCTTTTTTATCAAAATCTCAGTTTATTCAGCAAAAGGACAGACAGTTTGACAGAAATGCCATGCCATGTTTGACAAATGTGCAATTATAAACAATCCAGTGAAAGCTTTCCAGTGTGGATTTGTTTCTTCTGCATTGAATAAAAATAAATATTAAATTTTATTACAAAATTATGTCCCATTTGCTCTTGAAATCCAAGCTCAAATGTTTATGTGTAACTTTTCCATAATTCTATCAGTTTTGGAAATATTTAGTATTTAAGTTTCTGTAAAAAAATGTTTGTGTTGATTGTGCTTTGGGTATATGGTGAGAAGTTACAATTGGGGTCTCCTTTCATCATCCAGAGTTTGGGGTCAGTTGGTGCATTTTTACAGGAGAAGCTGCCATTAGATGCTGAAAATCTAATTCTAGAACTGTTAAAGTAAGAGAACTGTTGTTTGTTACATTTTTTAGCAGTGGTGTCAGTATTTCGGTTTTCCATACAGCATACGAGTTGCACTACTTCAAAAAGTGCAACAGCGTCATGTTCAATGGTGAAAATTTTAAAAATTGAAATATTCCAAAACTACAAGAGAAAGTATAATTACTATTGAACTGGTATAGCAAATAATATATTGACAATCTTAATGTGGCTTTGAATTTGACCTTTGAAGTTCTTTTCACTATGAACTGAGATTTGCAAATTTTCTAGCCCTTATATCTCCAAAACTGTTAGGGATACACCCATAGTTGACCTTCGACCCACTTTTCCACATGAAGTGCACTTCACATATTTATAGGCCCTAATTTCATACTAAAGCAGATGCATCCATAGCTACCATTTAACTTGAGTGAGCCTGAATGTTACCTGTTGTGCATAATTAAATTTTGGTATTGCTGTGAAGTAATTTGCAATATTGCATCAAAATCACAAAGTAACCTTTTGTGCATCATTATTTTCTGCTTTTAGTCTGTGCATTTGACAGCTTTGTTGCCTTGTTAATCAAGGAGTTTAAGCACAAACTCCTTGTTTTAGTATACAGACAACGTGTGTGCCTGTACATTTTGATCAATGCCAGTGTCGGCGCTAGTGCTGTCCGAAGATTTGTTCGCCCTGTACCTTCCGAACCGTATTTTTGTTTTACTTCCAATAGTACGGATGATTTTCGTATGGTGGAAAGAAAGACTAGGTTCGATAATCAGTCAAATAGTTTTCGAAAGTTGTTGATTTAATTTATTATGCGTCGTTCACTTTCTAAGTGCCAACACGTATATGTTTTACTTTAAAAAACAGCGATGAAACTTTATTTAGGAAAAAGGAAGGTCATGCTCGAAAATCAGCAAAATCGGAATTTTATTTACGAAATGGACGTTTGCCCATAAAGGCCCAATTGTGTTTTCGTTATCCGTCTTGCTGGGAGACTTTGTTTGGTGAAAAGGCAAGTTGGTTCGAATATCAGCATTATTGTTACAAAATTAATGTCATATATATATATATATATATATATATATATATATATATATATATATATATATATATGATGTATTAAACAACGGACAACAGATTGGATTAAATATGAGGGTTTGTTAAAAGTAAATCCAAATGGCATTTCATTTTGATGTAGAAGTAACCTGTTTAAATTATGAAATAATGCGTGACCGAAGGGGGCAGATCCTCTTGAAAAATAATATTTTCTTAGTGATAGGAATTTTTCTCCACCTCTATTAGAAGTCTTCAGTTGCCTTTGGTCAGCTTCTTCATGAGTACCACAAGTGGCACAAATATCCTGCTTGCATGTACACTATGATGTAGGCTTTAAGACGGACTTTCGATAGTGCGCCCTTCTCCACTAAAAAAAAAGCGTTATTATTTTGAAAATGTCTGGTTCGTCTTAGTTAAGAACAGGAAAAAAAGACAAAACAAATCTGATCACTGCATTGGTCCGTTTATTTCATCTAGTGATATCTGTATGCCACTGATCTAATTAATAAAATTGATTATATCCATAAACGTGACAATGGACTCAATATCGATCAGATTAAACATGGATAGATGTATGGACACACACATTTTTGTTACTTGTGTTTAGTCAGATCAACCGATTTAATAACAACATAATGGACTAAAATTGTTTGCAAAGGTACAAATGTAAATCGATGTCCTTTTCTTTGAAAACGATATTGCGAGCCTACAGTAGGGAGAATAACACCATAGTTCTACAACAAAAGGAGCAAACAAGCGCAGATGGCTTATGTATGCTTTGAATAATTTACGAACTAAAATCTTTAGTAATTCAAATCTTCAGCTTGTTTTAACATTGGACAAACATGTGCATCAATGCTTTATGCAAATAATATACGCACGTTCGTAAGTGTAATCCTTAGTTTGCCTTTAGGACTCATTTTGATATAGTACATGTAATGGAACCTTACACTGTCTGTTTATTGCCTTGTAATGGTGACAGATCCATGCCCGTTATGAGCCTTGCTAGTTCCAGTGGTGTTCGAGCCCGAATTATAGGAGCCCCCTCCGCCCCCGCAGGAATTGCTGTTGTTATCCCCACTCGCTCCCCCAGAGTACCCTCCCCCTCCTCCTGCTCCTCCGCCATTGCCGTAAGCCCCTCCGCCACCACCAAACCCGCCATCTGCATTGTAGTTTGCTGAGCCGTAATATTTAGATCTTCCTCCCACTCCTCCATTAACAAAAGCTTTCCCGCCCTCGCCCCCTGTACCGCTACCTCCATACTGGGAACTGCTGCGTCCGTCGGTTAACAGGCCACCTCCGCCGCCCCCAGAGTTACTGCTGTCTGCTGTGGACGCTCCTTGTCCATTGGAGCCGCCTGGCCAAGCCGAGCCGCCGTAGCCGTTGTTGCCGGTGGTGC
This sequence comes from Lingula anatina, assembly GCF_001039355.2. Next base: position 1,083,387 of record NW_019775447.1, on the reverse strand, counting down.
TCGTGGTCCCGCCGCACGTGTCGTATGCCGCACTGGGGGTTTCCACACCTCCTCCACCGCCAGCAATAATTAAAGGAGTGTCATCAGCCCGCGTTACAAATGTACCGCCGCCTCCACCAGTTGAAGAATAAGTATTTACAGGACCCATCTGTCCGACTAAAATCTTCAACTCGTCACCTAAGGATTACGAAGCATGAGCAAATTTACAATTTTGTATTGATACTTTTCTAATCACTGTTTATTCACACAATTTATCAGAAATTGCGTGTTTTTTTAAACACATGCAAGATAGGAAGGAACCGCTAAATCCATTTGCTGCTATTTCGAATTTATATCGGAAGTTTTGAGCCTCTAAATACCCAAACATTACACACACACACACACACACACACACACACACACACACAGAGAGAGAGAGAGAGAGAGAGAGAGAACTCATAGGAGCGGACATACAGATGCACGGACCGAGCGTTTTACCTGCATTTAAACTGAATGTCCCTGCGACCACGGCCCCTAGGGCGCGATGTTGGCAGTTATTTTGATTCTGGTCACAGCCTCCTGCGGCACCTAAAATAACGATCACTGACTTTACTTTTGGTGTTGTAAGGCATAAATTAACTGATTATGATATTGATAGGCTATGTACATATCTTGACTGTGTGTGTGTGTGTGTGTGTGTGTGTACAAGGGGAGAGAATAAATCTTGCCAGACCCTAACAAAACCATCTATTTTCAAGATGCTGAAACGAAGACCACCATTTTTCCATGAAATCTAGCACTTTAGGGCACCTACCTTTCACTTCGATCCTGTAGTTGCCTGTCATGGGTACAGTGAAAAACTGGATACCATTGATTAAGGTCACCATTCCCTCGTGGTCCTGGCCATCATAGTGAGAACCTATGGAAGTGGGCCCAGTTCTCCCTGTGGCGCCAAGATTGGTAAATGTCGCCGTGTTGAAAGCTGAAAGTGAGTTGAAAGGAGTTATTGAACTATTTCGTCATTTACAGTTTGACGGATCGCATTTGGATACAGAATCATTTTGTTCAGTCGATCACAGGAATAACGATTAACTATGGCTGTGTTCCCAGACCTTTTAGATCGATCTATCCCCGCGGGGAGTCTCACTAGATTACTGTCAGATAAACCGGCTTAAATGTCCGTCCCGCCTACTACAAGCTGTAAGAGGGTAATTAACTTTCGTGTCCGCTCGGCTGACAGCTATTTAGCGTGAACCCCCAGGGAGTTAGGTCGATCTAAAGTAGATCGATCTAATCTCTGGAAATGGGGTCATAGCATTAGTAGTTAATACTCAGGGGCGGATTTAGGCCGTCTTCTGGGTCTTCCGGAAGACGGTCAGATTTTCAAGTTTACATTGACGGGTATCTAATTTTTTCTGTTGGAAGACGGTCAAAAATAGAGGATGGATCAACAGAGATAATTGGGAAGACTCTCAGAAAATATCTCTAGATCCGCCCCTGAATACTTATGGTTATAAAATAAACTCAGAATATAAATCTGTTTTCGTTAATCTGAGGTCTGATATAATATTGACAGAAGTCATCACCAAATATAAAAGGTAACTGGCTGATAACATCACCGATTATTTTTAACGGCTAAAAAAGGGAAATCCGTAAAATATGTGTCAATTTTTGTTATCTTAAAGGACAATCACTTTTCTGGGATCTGCAGGTCAACATATCGACTTTAGCCAGTCCTTAATTGTATACTTTAAAAAATAACTCGTGATTTAAATCGATCAGGTTGCACGTCTGACAACACTAATGCATATCAAAAAGTATTCAGCATAATGTAGTTTACCATGGCGATGGCATTGGCGTTCGACATTGACAGTAAGGACAGTAGGTCCGATGAATAAGAGGAGCTGCATTTTTCCAGCTGCAGAAAGACTTACGTATCTGGCACGTTCTACCATCCGAGCTGAGCAGCTTATCCCCAGTACACTCACACTTGTAACCGCCCCACGTGTTGATGCACGTCTCTTCACAGTCATGAGAACCGCTCGTACACTCATCCTTGTCTGCCATAATTTTAAAAATAAATATTTGTTATTGATATAAATTTTGTAGATAAAAAACGTCCAGTTCTTTGATTTAATTATGAGCATACAAATATATTACATAATGTAGGTATATTAGTCTAATGATTTCCCAACCAGTAAGAAAATAGTCTTACCCAGTAATAACCGACACAATCCGCCGTTGGGGATATACTTTGCAGAAGTGCAAGTAAATCCTTCGTTTCCCTTAGGAGTAAATTTGTTACACTCTGCAAAACATTCTCCGATGCTCATGGGGGCCTCGTGAAACACTGCGGAGAGGTTAGCATACTGGGAGTACCCGGCACCATCCACTACGACACCTGAAGACATAAGCGATGGGCTATAAACTCGATAAAAACAATTCCATTTGTTGCAAACCAAGTTATCTCTGAAGCTCAGGGTGCTTGAACACAGACTGTACACCAGAAAAAAAACCATCAGATAGAGATTTGATCTGCATAAAAAGTTTTAACCACAACTGACGTGTCATTGACAGTAGTAGAAGTGGGCAACTTTGGCTTACTCGATTTTTGGATTTCTGAGTACCTTATAGCTTACAATAGAGTGTGTCAACAATGAAGACAGCATTTCTTTTGTATTTTTGGGCAACNTTGACACACTCTATTGTAAGTCGAAGTTGCCCAAAAATACAAAAGAAATGCTGTCTTCATTGTTGACACACTCTATTGTAAGTCGAAGTTGCCCAAAAATACAAAAGAAATGCTGTCTTCATTGTTGACACACTCTATTGTAAGCTATAAGGTACTCAGAAATCCAAAAATCGAGTAAGCCAAAGTTGCCCACTTCTACTGACAGTTCTACGAAAGCAGTTTTATGCCTATCCCTACACGTTGCTTGAACATTCTCGTGTATGGAATTCAACAATAAACGTAATACAAGACATGTATTCCCATGTCCGGGTAATACCAAAGACCATAAAAAAACGGTACCCGATGCCTCCTAGCTAAGCACTCAGCACATGAAGGATGTAGCAAAGTTATATGGTGATGATGGCCTGAGAGCTTTAAAACGGGTGAGGAAATGGCCTGTAAAATGTCTGTAAACACTAAGTGCCCAGTAAAGTACATGTAGTATTATTATTATTGTTAATTTGAGCATCACATATACCGGTGCTTGGGTGAAATGGGTGAAATATATGAAGTGTAGAAAAGCCAGCAACTAGCAGATTTTAACCAAAGCTTTACAATGTACAGTATGAGTTGTAATAATTACTGCATAAATCATAATTAATATCATTACAAACATCAGAAACATGGGATCACATCGGATACCAATTGTTAAAATAATCGACAAAAATGTTGATTGAACCATTTTGACAGAGTGACGTGTCACCAACCTTCTAAGATATTATTTATTAATGAATCATTTTTTAAGATAAAAATACAAAATTACATAGTATTGCATGTCGTTAAAACATGAATATAAAAAATAACTCATCAGAAAGCCTTTTAAGTAGTCCCTCAAGCATGTACCATGAATAACTGGAATGAGGCAACTGACACATGATCCAAAATATGATTTACTATTCTGAATGTTCTAAAACATCGTTGCATCTCCAAAAACAAAAAATGAAGTGCATGATGGAAGAAAAGATAACAACAAATGGATTTTGGCCGCGTTTTCATATTTTATGATACGGTTGCACGGAAACCATCAACTTTCACCCGCAACTTGACTGAAGTAAAGGTGTTATTTGTCCAAGCACGCAAAAACCAAAAATTGTGCGGTGGATTAGCAAAACCAAATGTAAAATAAAAAATAACGAAAAAGTGTCTTTGGTCATGAAGTAGACCTTTCCACTCACTTGCTCTTACTTACCTGCCAAACAAACGGCAATAACGGCCAAGCGTAGTGAATCCATTAGAAAGATTTTTTCAGATCTGCAAAACTCTCAATGCTTCTAACATCGCCACTGCTTTAGCAAAAGTATATAATTTAATCTGTGGCAGTAATTATAGAAATTGTAAACAATGGCAGTAGAAATGATCAAATCGACCCAATGAAATCCCATCATTTTCATTGATCGAACAACCTATATTGGAAGTAGGATGATGGATGGATACTTATTAATTATTTATGTCAAAATCGACCCTGAATTGTATTAGATTATTCAAATTCACAATGTGCTTTTCAGATTAAATCGTTAGAATAAACGTGAGCATGTACTGTGTAGCGCAATAGATATTCAGTTGATTGACCTTTTGTTTAGTAACCAAGGATACGTGACAAATCCGAACAGGTTAGGGTTAATAAGCTTGGCGTAAGAGGGTTAACCTTTTAGACATTTGCCCCGGGCGCCTGGACTGAAGTCGTACTGTATCACTCATTCTCAATATATGAACATGTAGGTTCATTTGAAGAAAAAAAAAAAAGAAAGTGAAAAATGAAGTTAAAGATATTTTCGCGGATACTACTTTTATTACATCTCTGGTGACAGAAAGTGATAAATCTAGCTTTTGTGCAAATCATGGAAAATTTTTGAAATGCATTGCTAGTATGTGAAAATTTTCGTAGCAAATGTTTCAGTTCTTTCAGTAACGAAAGTTTTAAAAATGATAACCCTTTTGGATAATTTGCATGTTGTTTATACTAGCAAAAATTAGACTGCGCTAAAAGGGGATTAAGCCCTATGAGATGCACGTTTATTTTATTGACAAATTTTGTCCTCAACCTCAAGTATATTTTTTCATAATGCCTGGTAACGAAGGTTTTGCAAATTACTTTCTAAGAAAATGCAGTTTTGCCGTGTTTCGTGTAACTGTACTATATCGTCTATCTAATCATGGATGTAACTGAATTGAATATTTTATTAATGGCTAAAATATTACAATAACATCAAACAACTAAAAATGACGACCTGCGTCATAAGTCGTAACGAAGTTTTTTTTTCGATTTTTAAAAATCTGGCGACACCGCAAAAGTAGACCCAAGCTATTTACCGAGTTAATTAAAATGAACATTCTAGACATTTTCTGAAACATTAGGTATCATACTAGCTTCCTGACAAGTTGCACATCGTTCTTCTTTGGTAAAAAGAAACTAGATCGATTGGAGAATAGGAGATGGTGCTGCGAGTCTGTCTGTCTGTCTGATTTTTGTGTGAAAACAGATAAATCTAATAATGATTATATTTATTAAGTTGCTTGACTAATTAAAGTTAAGTTCCACTTGGGCAAACAATTCTTCCGCTTGTTTGCTTTTCATAATTTTTTAAAAATTTTTGAATAAGTGAGTATACGATTTTCCGTGCGAAANTGTTAACACGAACTTATCTCTTCCCCATAGTGTACTAGCTAGACTTCTTCACTGCTAAGCTGATGTAAGACTTATGTCCTATTACCGCACACGTAATCGGCTTATAACTCATTAACTGTGCTCCGACCCCCTCATGGCAACGGCCCTTAGTAACAGAGGCGTGGCTTAGTTGTCAGCCTGACTGGGGCGCGTGCCGGTTGAAAAACTCATCAAAAGACACATTTTGCGATGCAAATTCATAAAAATTATTACATGCAACATTAGATACTTTTTTGATTAATATAAACACACAAAAAAACTCAAAAACATGATTTTAAGCGTATTTAACCCTATCACCAGCCTTAAGTTGCCTTAAGTCAGCTTCTTCATGAGTACCACAAGTGGCACAAATATCCTGGTTGCATGTACACTATGATGTAGACTTTAAGACGGACTTTCTATAGTGCGCCCTTCTCCGCTCAAAAAAAAATATATATATATATATATATATATATATATATATTTTGAATGTCTGGTTCGTCTTAGTTAAGAACAGAAAAAAAAGACAAAGCTGATTACTGCATTGCTCCGTTTATTTTATTTAGTGATATCTGTATGCCACTGATCTAATTAATAAAATTGATTATATCCATCGACGTGACAATGGACTCAATATCGATCAGATTAAACATGAATAGATGTATGGACACACAAATTTTTGTTACTTGTGTTAAGTCAGAACAACCGATTTAATAACATAAGTTAATGGACTAAAGTTATTTGCAAAGGTACAAATGCAAATCGATGTCCTTTTCTTTGAAAACGATATTGCAAGCATACAGTAGAGAGAATAACACCATGGTCATACAACAAAAGGAGCAAACAAGCGCAGATGGCTTATGTATGCTTTGAATAATTTACGAACGTAAATCTTTAGTAATTCCAATCTTCAGCTTGTTTTTACATAGGCCAAACATGTGCATCAATGCTTTATGCAAATAATATACGCACGTTCGTAAGTGCAATCCTTAGTTTGCCTTTAGGACTCATTTTGATATAGTACATGTAATGGAACCTTACACTGTCTGTTTATTGCCTTGTAATGGTGACAGATCCATGCCCGTTATGAGCCTTGCTAGTTCCAGTGGTGTTCGAGCCCGAATTATAGGAGCCCCCTCCGCCCCCGCAGGAATTGCTGTTGTTATCCCCACTCGCTCCCCCAGAGTACCCTCCCCCTCCTCCTGCTCCTCCGCCATTGCCGTAAGCCCCTCCGCCGCCACCAAACCCGCCATCTGCATTGTAGTTTGCTGAGCCATAATATTTAGATCTTCCTCCCACTCCTCCATTAACAAAAGCTTTCCCGCCCTCGCCCCCTGTACCGCTACCTCCATACTGGGAACTGCTGCGTCCGTCGGTTAACAGGCCACCTCCGCCGCCCCCAGAGTTACTGCTGTCTGCTGTGGACGCTCCTTGTCCATTGGAGCCGCCTGGCCAAGCCGAGCCGCCGTAGCCGTTGTTGCCGGTGGTGCTCGTGGTCCCGCCGCACGTGTCGTATGCCGCACTGGGGGTTTCCACACCTCCTCCACCGCCAGCAATAATTAAAGGAGTGTCATCAGCCCGCGTTACAAACGTACCGCCGCCTCCACCAGTTGAAGAATAAGTATTTACAGGACCCATCTGTCCGACTAAAATCTTCAACTCGTCACCTAAGGATTACGAAGCATAAGCAGATTTACAATTTTGTATTGATACTTTTCTAATCACTGTTTATTCACACAATTTATCAGAAATTGCGTTTTTTTAACACATGTAAGATAGGAAGGAACCGCTAAATCCATTTGCTGCTATTTCGAGTTTATATCGGCAGTTTTGAGCTCTAAATACCCAAACATTACACACACACACACACACACACACACACACACACACACAGAGAGAGAGAGAGAGAGAGAACTCATAGGAGCGGACATACAGAAGCACAGACCGAGCGTTTTACCTGCATTTAAACTAAATGTCCCTGCGACCACGGCCCCTAGGGCACGATGTTGGCAGTTATTTTGATTCTGGTCACAGCCTCCTGCGGCACCTAAAATAACGATCACTGATTTTACTTTTGGTGCTGTCAAGCATAAATTAACTGATTATGATATTGATAGGCTATGTACATATCTTTACTGTGTGTGTGTGTGTGTGTGTGTGTGTGTGTGTGTGTGGACAAGGGGAGGGAGTAAATCTTGCCAGACCCTAACAAAACCACCTATTTTCAAGATGCTGAAACGAAGACAACCATTTTCCCATGAAATCTAGCACTTTAGGGCACCTACCTTTCACTTCGATCCTGTAGTTGCCTGTCATGGGTATAGTGAAAAACTGGATACCATTGATTAAGGTCACCATTCCCTCGTGGTCCTGGCCATCATAGTGAGAACCTATGGAAGTGGGCCCAGTTCTCCCTGTGGCGCCAAGATTGGTAAATGTCGCCGTGTTGAAAGCTGAAAGTGAGTTGAAAGGAGTTATTGAACTATTTCGTCATTTACAGTTTGACGGATCGCATTTGGATACAGAATCATTTTGTTCAGTCGATCACAGGAATAACGATTAACTATGGCTGTATTCCCAGAGCTTTTAGATCGATCTATCCCCGCGGGGAGTCTCGCTAGATTACTGTCAGATAAACCGGCTTAAATGTCCGTCCCGCCTACTACAAGCTGTAAGAGGGTAATTAACTTTCGTGTCCGCTCGGCTGACAGCTATTTAGCGTGAACCCCCAGGGAGTTAGGTCGATCTAAAGTAGATCGATCTAATCTCTGGAAATGGGGTCATAGCATTAGTAGTTAATACTTATGGTTATAAAATAAACTCAGAATATAAATCTGTTTTCGTTAATCTGAGGTCTGATATAATATTGACAGAAGTCATCACCACATATAAAAGGTAACTGGCTGATAACATCACCGATTATTTTTAACGGCTAAAAAAGGGAAATCCGTAAAATATGTGTCAATTTTTGTTATCTTAAAGGACAATAACTTTTCTGGGATCTGCAGGTCAACATATCGACTTTAGCCAGTCCTTAATTGTATACTTTAAAAAATAACTCGTGATTTAAATCGATTAGGTTGCACGTCTGACAACACTAATGCATATCAAAAAGTATTCAGCATAATGTAGTATACCATGGCGATGGCATTGGCATTCGACATTGACAGTAAGGACTGTAGGTCCGATGAATGAGAGGAGCTGCATTTTTCCAGCTGCAGAAAGACTTACGTATCTGGCACGTTCTACCATCCGAGCTGAGCAGCTTATCCCCAGTACACTCACACTTGTAACCTCCCCACGTGTTGACGCACGTCTCTTCACAGTCATGAGAACCGCTCGTACACTCATCCTTGTCTACCACAATTTAAAAACAAAATATTTGTTATTGATATAAAATTTGTAGATAAAAAAAACAACAACAACGACGGAGTGAATGTCCAGTTCTTTGATTTAATTATGAGCATACAAATATATTACTTAATGTAGTTATATTAGTCTAATGATTTCCCAACCAGTAAGAAAATAGTCATACCCAGTAATAGCCGGCACAATCCGCCGTTGGGGATATACTTTGCACTAGTGCAAGTAAATCCTTCGTTTCCCTTAGGAGTAAATTTGTTACACTCTGCAAAACAATCGCCGATGCTCATGGGGGCCTCGTGAAAGACGGCGGAGAGGTTCGCATACTGGGAGTACCCGGCACCATCCACTACGACACCTGAAGACATAAGCGATGGGCTATAAACTCGATAAAAACAATTCCATTTGTTGCAAACCTTGCAGGCTTTCAATTGAAAAGCACATTGTATTAAATATTTTAGGAAAATGAATCTTGAGAAAAACATGCGTATTGTTGACTGTAAAACATTCGGCTCCGCCAACTGTTTCTACAACAGTTCTTGAAGAATTGTTCCTAGTAGGTTGTTGAAGCTACTTGAACACAGACTGTACACCAGAAAAAAAACCATCAGATAGAGATTTGATCTGCATAAAAAAGTTTTAACCACAACTGACGTGTCATTGACAGTTCTACGAAAGCAGTTTTATGCCTATCCCTACACGTTGCTTGAACATTCTCGTGTATGGAATTCAACAATAAACGTAATACAAGACATGTATTCCCATGTCCGGGTAATACCAAAGACCATAAAAAAAACGGTACCCGATGCCTCCTAGCTAAGCACTCAGCACATGAAGGATGTAGCAAAGTTATATGGTGATGATGGCCTGAGAGCTTTAAAACGGGTGAGGAAATGGCCTGTAAAATGTCTGTAAACACTAAGTGCCCAGTAAAGTACATGTAGTATTATTATTATTGTTAATTTGAGCATCACATATACCGGTGCTTAGGTGAAATGGGTGAAATATATGAAGTGTAGAAAAGCCAGCAACTAGCAGATTTTAACCAAAGCTTTACAATGTACAGTATGAGTTGTAATAATTACTGCATAAATCATAATTAATATCATTACAAACATCAGAAACATGGGATCACATCGGATACCAATTGTTAAAATAATCGACAAAAATGTTGATTGAACCATTTTGACAGAGTGACGTGTCACCAACCTTCTAAGATATTATTTATTAATGAATCATTTTTTAAGATAAAAATACAAAATTACATAGTATTGCATGTCGTTAAAACATGAATATAAAAAACAACTCATCAGAAAGCCTTTTAAGTAGTCCCTCAAGCATGTACCATGAATAACTGGAATGAGGCAACTGACACATGATCCAAAATATGATTTACTATTCTAAATGTTCTAAAACATCGTTGCATCTCCTAAAACAAAAAATGAAGTGCATGATGGAAGAAAAGATAACAACAAATGGATTTTGGCCGCGTTTTCATATTTTATGATACGGTTGCACGGAAACCATCAACTTTCACCCGCAACTTGACTGAAGTAAAGGTGTTATTTGTCCAAGCACGCAAAAACCATTCGAAAGGGGCAACGTTGGCCCCTTGTGCGGTGGATTAGCAAAACCAAATGTAAAATAAAAAATAATGAAAAAGTGTCTTTGGTCATGAAGTAGACCTTTCCACTCACTTGCTTTTACTTACCTGCCAAACAAACGGCAATAACGGCTAAGCGTAGTGAATCCATTAGAAAGATTTTTTTTAGATCTGCAAAACTCTCGATGCTTCTAACATCGCCACTGCTTTAGCAAAAGTATATAATTTAATCTGTGGCAGTAATTATAGAAATTGTAAACAATGGCAGTAGAAATGATCAAATCGACCCAATGAAATCCCATCATTTTCATTGATCGAACAACCTATATTGGAAGTAGGATGATGGATGGATACTTATTAATTATTTATGTCAAAATCGACCCTGAATTGTATTAGATAATTCAAATTCACAATGTGCTTTTCAGATTAAATCGTTAGAATAAACGTAAGTATGTACTGTGTAGCGCAATAGATATTTAGTTGATTGACCTTTTGTTTAGTAACCAAGGATACGTGACAAATCCGAACAGGTTAGGGTTAATAAGCTTGGCGTAAGAGGGTTAACCTTTTAGACATTTGCCCCGGGCGCCTTGAATGAAGTCGTACTGTATCACTCATTCTCAATATATGAACATGTAGGTTCATTTGAACTAAGATCTAATATCCGTTTATTAGATCTTAGATTTGAAGAAGAAAAAAAGAAAGTGAAAAATGAAGTTAAAGATATTTTCGCGGATACTACTTTTATTAAATCTCTGGTGACAGAAAGTGATAAATCTAGCTTTTGGGCAAATCATGGAAAATATTTGAAATTCATGCATTGCTAGTATGTGAAAATTTTCGTAGCAAATGTTTCAGCTCTTTCAGTAACGAAAGTTTTAAAAATGAACCCTTTTGGATAATTTGCACGTTGTTTATACTAGCAAAAATTAGACTGCGCTAAAAGGGGATTAAGCCCTATGAGTATATTTTTTCATAATGCCTGGTAACGAAGGTTTTGCAAATTACTTTCTAAGAAAATGCAGTTTTGCCGTGTTTCGTGTAACTGTGCCCTGTTACATGTACCATATCGTCTATCTAATCATGGATGTAACTGAATTGCATATTTTATTAATGGCTAAAATATTACAATAACATCAAACAACTAAAAATGACGACCTGCGTCATAAGACGTAACGAAGTTTTTTTTTTCAATTTTTAAAAATCTGGCGACACCGCAAAAGTAGACCCAAGCTATTTACCGAGTTAATTAAAATGAACATTCTAGACATTTTCTGAAACATTAGGTATCATACTAGCTTCCTGACAAGTTGCACATCGTTCTTCTTTGGTAAAAAGAAACTAGATCGATTGGAGAATAGGAGATGGTGCTGCGAGTCTGTCAATGATTTTTGTGTGAAAACAGACAAATCTAATAATGATTATATTTATTAAGTTGCTTGACTAATTTAAGTTAAGTTCCACTTGGGCAAACAATTCTTCCGCTTGTTTGCTTTTCATAAATTTTTTAAATTTTTTGAATAAGTGAGTATACGATTTTCCGTGCTAACTTTTTCAATTTCAACAACATGACCTTGAGGTCACTTAAGGAAAATCCATTGTCGATTGAAAAGTAATCGTAAGGGCCCGTTTCAGTCTCAGGGCAGTTGTCGTACGCCTTCCGTGCGGCTTCCTTGAATATCGATACGTTATCGGTACCGCCCCCTACGATTGACCCATGTGAAGATAACGCACTTCAGATTCATGCAATCACTAGCTTAAAAATAGCTTTACTGTTGTTGATCCCTCTAAAAAATCAAAGGTTGAAGTGAAAGAGACTAACAACAGATTGACAAAATCGTAGAGGCTATTCTGATACCGTGAATCCGTAGGCCTACGATAAGGCCTACGTACAGTTCGATATCACAGGGCCACTACCGGCCTCTGTACAAACGCCACACGAAAAGAGATTTATGAGAGTATACGAGCAACATCTCATGGCAAATGTAATCTATGCTTTACTTGTGCAAAACAGTGAGTAACGGGTTTTCTATTAATTAGCATGTTCAACGCTAAATCACACATAAAAACAACGCGCGCCATATATTTCTCCTTCCCCGACAAACACATGCACACACACAAAGAAGACACGCCTCGGTTTTTTTAGGAAATATATTAACAGATGGCATGATCACCGATTTTTGTCTCAACAGTGCTGATATAATGATAACAGCTTATTTATTTTTTGCGCATCCAACATTTCCAAAATAGAATAGTCTATATTAGTCATTGTGATAGGTGTCTGAGGGATGCATTGTGTTAAAGTGGTGCTGTAAAGTAGGTCATGTGACATTTGTATAAACAAGATGGTGGACCGACCCTCCCCCCATTCATCAGGTTGTTGAACTTATTGAGCTGTATTTTTAGGTAAGTGATATCGGAATGCAAAAGAATAACCGGTTCAGTAGTAAAATTCTCATGGGCCATTTCTGAAGTACTTAGCTAGAATTTTTATGTACCTCTCCTGGAAACTGAGTTTTTGTTTCACAATTTTGAATGAGTGTCATTGATTCAAAAATACATGTAATGTATTCGTACAAATTAATGGTCGTTCATGTTCCATATGCGTGAAAGCTACTTGTAGCTTTTTATCCATTATAGACAGCATGCACGACAGCATTTATATATTATAATATATTTGTAAGGAGTTGAAGTATGAAAAGGTGTGCTCGCAGAAATAGTTCTACTCCACACGCTCGGCTGTCTCCTCGATTTGTCAGAGAAGCTACTGTAGAAACCACATAAAACGACATAAAAGTACCACACTTTAATATACCCCAGTTGTTTCTTAGTTTTGCTGAAAACATTTGTGTCCTTATGTAAAAGGTATTATGTTACTGTTACTACTACAGATTTTAGATGAGAGTGCATCACCATGCAGCCCTGTTGATTTAGGTACATGTACATGTGTACTGAGTACATATAAATTCAATTTACAAGGTGGACCAAATCTACAGTACTATTCTGCCTCAGAGTACTATCAATTGGCTTGATTTAATAAATAATGCAGTTTAAATAACACCATATGAGACTTTATCAGTATTGATGATATCCTCTCTGACTATTGATAACCTGTTTTCATTCATGGTATTGTCTGCCATAATCTGGTACCTGGTATATGTTTGTTCTTGTCAGAGAAAATGGTGATAGGTGAAGCTGGCATAGAATGATAGATGGGGAAGATTTTGACATATGGCTGCTTTATTGTTTGTAAGACATGTAGTGCTCAGTCAAATTAGGCATGACTACTAGTATTTTGATATAAGTTGACTTGCTGTATCAATTTAAGGAGGTAGACTGCACTGTTGTATAAGGTTCTGCTCACTTATTCATATCATTGATAATTCCTTTTAAAAGTTTGATAAAATTCTGTGCAATAATAAAAATAATAATAATCATTGCCATTCAAATGGTAAAGGTATACATATTTAGCTGCAGATTTATTTGCCAGAAATATTTTATCTTAAGTCTGTATATGTACACATGGACGATATTGTGCTTCTTTAAAAAAAAACATATCACAAGCAGTTCCTTACCATCCTAAAAGGTAATACATGGACTTTGTGCCCAGTGGTGTCTTTATGTGGCTCTAATGGGTTGGTATCAGGCTTTGTCCCTGTTTAGTTTACTGTTGTGGAGATAAGAATGCTGTGAAGGAAACATTTGCATACATATCTGAAATTACAAGTGCAGGGGGCGGATCAGGGGAGAGATTACCAGTAGGGTGGAGGATGGTACAAATGACTTATATATTTTGTCATTATAAGAAGTAGTCAAGACATTTGTCGTGCAAGATCCATTCATTGGAAAGATACCGAAAAGTACAAGTAGTTAGTAAGTGCCTTAAGATTTGTGTACGTTTTTATTAAGGAATAGCCTAGGTTTTGCAAATTACTTCATTGGACCAATCTTTGACCCTGTCATGTGTTTCAGCTCAGTGGACTCTGGAGTAGAAACTGGATCATGCTAGTCTAAGAGATGGCAGTATGAAGCAGTAGTTTTCTTTTGCAACCCTTTGCTTTATTTTTCTTATAGTTGTACACATCAGCTGACCATGTCCAGTACCCCAGAGCCTACCCCTGGGGACACCCTTCCAGCAACCACAGAGACCCCACCTTCCTCACAGTCCAATACACCAGTTAAAGGGCAGAAAACAGTCAAGAAAGGTATGTAAATACTCTGGAGTAAAATTTTAACGGGGATGATGTTATAAGAGTTTCTGTATTGTTTTCTTCATCCATATCCTTCTTTGGGCAATACAATGGTTTATTGACAGTATAAAGTGATAAATGGGCAAATACTGTTGAACATATTAAATTTGTTATTTAATATATATATATATATATATTTATAATCAGAAATTTTGTGCTGTTCCATCCTGGTGTATACTTATCCTTACTATATTGAGTTGTTGTTTTTTTTTACATTATTTTTTTCCTTTTGCAGACAAAAATGACCCTGCCCGGTTTGAAGGCGAAGGTGTTAATTTCAAAGCAAAGTTGATAGGTATTGATGATGTCCCTGATGCTAGGGGAGACAAAATGTGCCAAGAAACTGTCCAGAAACTCAAGATGGCCATTAGGACTGCTAAAGAACACAAGCAAAGGATTATTCTCAACATATCAGTGGATGGAATGAAGATTATTGATGAAAAAACAGGGGTACTCTTATTTAATATTTCTTAGGCAAACCTTAAAAAATTCGATAACTTTTAAAAACTTTTGTCAAATTTTAGAAGTAGAATTTACAAGTATTTAATTGTCTGGGTGAACACAGCATTTTAGTTCTTGTCCAAGGCTGCTTAGAATAGTTAGATAAAAAATGTACCCAATTAATGCTAGTATGATTTCACCACGTTGCTTAGGGCTGTATGAAGTTGTGCTGATAAGTTTATTTGTTCTGTTTAATTGTGTGTATTTTTGATAAGTTAAGATTTTTAAAATCTTTTAGACAGGTAAAAATACCTGATTTTTAGTACCCCAGTTTTCCCTAGATGAAAAATAGTTTTATACATCATTAAGTGTTTTCGGTAATATCTCAGTGATTGTATTTATTATCTGTTCCTTTTATGCTCATTGTTATTGTATGCAGGAAATCTCATCTTCACTCTAATGTACCAGTGTTCAAAATATGCTATTTGGTCACCTTGGTCAGTGTCACCTAGACATGAACTGGTTTAAGTGTAATTACCTCTCTGTATACACTTGTATCTGTACATATACTTGCAGGCAGTAAACCATACCCACCCAGTACACAGGATCTCCTTCATATCCAGGGACGTCACAGATGCCAGGGCATTTGGATACATCTTTGGACCTGGAGATGGGAAACACAAATTCTTTGGCATCAAAACTGCTCAGAATGTGAGTTAATAGATGCAGAACTGCTTTTTTATGTACAGACACAGATGTGTCTGTACATATAGCCATCATCTGCGTCTGTCGTCGCCGTCGTCGCCGTCGCCGTGCACTTTTACCGATAACACGATAAGTGGAAAACCATTTTACCTTTTGACTTGAAACTTACAGAACTGATGAATGTTCATAATACGCAGGTCAAGTTCGAAAATCAGCATGATCGGGTCACTTTTAGGGAATTTATGCTGTTTTTTCACTTTTTTCAGCATATATGAAGCACCGATAACACGATAAGTGGAAAACCATTTTACCTNTGCCTTGTTTATACTTCATTAGGCACCCCTTTTATAGTAGCCATTATTTTTTGGACTGCTCATACATTTGCCTCATGAAATGAGAACAAATTTTCTATATTTACTGTAGATGGCTAGAATTTGTATATTTATTGTTGAAGAAGCATTTTGAGAAAGCATGGCCTTTGTGGTTACTTAATGTAAAACTTTATTTTCAATGTAACAATTTTAAAATTATCTGTTCATAAAATAATATATAGAATGAAGGTTTGTGTCCCCACAAAAAAAGGATATTGTTTGACTTAACTGCACTGTACAATTTTAGGCAGAAGGGGTTGTCCTGGCCTTGAGAGACTTGTTCCAGTATGTCTTTGAGATGAAGAAAAAGGAAGTAGCAGAAGCTAAAAAACAACAGGAAGAACAACAACAAACAACAGAAAATCAGGAGAGCACATATCAGGTACGTCTTCAAAGATTTTTAAGCCATTTGGACCAATTGGTTTTCCCCAATGCTAACTTATGAATGTATATATACAATTATGTACATGCAGTTCAGGGTTACGACAAACATGTTAGTAATATGACCCTTTATCAAGTAAGTAAATACAATGCCTTTTTTTGCATCTGCAATATGCTAGCTCTGTGTACTGTTACCATGAAAATTGTAAACTCTTCCTCAGGTCCCCACCAACAATGGTCCAGTATCAGCAGCTGAAGGAGAGAGTGCATATGCTGTAAGTTTTTAACATATCTGAGGGATTCTCTCCTATATTTTGTACTGAAAACAAATTGTTATGTCAAAATAAATACACTAAATGTGGATTGGGCCAAATAGCATTAATAATACAAATAAGTGGGTAGCTTGCAGCATACAGTATTAAAAGATATTAATGTGAGGCCCATAGCATACTCTTGTTACTAAGATTATCATGTACTGTTGGGAATAAACTTGGATGACATAAGGTTAGCTTTAGATCTGTAAATAATGTGTTCAACTGCAGTGCTGCCATCTTTGTCTAAGCAACAAAACTGATATATTGCTAGGTCCCCCAGAACAATGCACCTGTAGTAGCCCCCAAGCAAGAGGAGAGCAGCAGTTCAACTGGAAATCTATTGAACCTGGAGACAGAACTGGAAACTTTACAACAGGGAATCAAGCAGATTGATGCCTTTAACCATGACTTCTGGACCAGCACTGAAGGCAGTCTTGGGTCAGGAAAATCTGCACCAGACCCATTTGTTGTGAACAGAACACCTGCCTGGGGAACAGCACAGATGACAGCTACGGGAGCCCCTGGTGGAGCATGGGGACAACCCACACCAAATGCTCAAATGAATTTTCAAGCAAACTTCCAACAGCAAATGCCGGTAATGTATCAACAAGTTTGGCAGACCTGTAATTTAGCTTAGTTATGAAGAATAACTCACTGAGACATCAGGATATAGATGCTTGATTGCACTCTCATCTCCAGTTGCACTGGCCACATACATCAAACAGTACAGAAAGGATTACATAAATGATGGCTGCCATATCAAACCACCTTCCTTAAGTTAGGACTTGAAATGCCAGAATGACATGTGTTATACTTTGATATCTGTACTTACTTATACTGGATTATTAAAAATAGTGTGGTTTTTGAAAATAGTTGAGGCCTTTGAAAGGTTTTTTGTTTGTTTGTTTGTTTTAAAGACTATAAATGATATTTTAATGAAAATGCATTGACTGTATTCACAAATTGGTCCAATATATTGCATATGAAAATTGTGTTTTGACTAGGCGCAGCCAGGAATGCAACAACAGTTTGGTACCCCATTTGGAGCCCCTGCTGCATTTAATAATGTAAGTATCTTCCCTCCCTCCCTTCCTTGGTTGATTATTGCCATGTATTTTTCAGCAATTCACTGCTCCTCCTTTGTCAAAAATGCTTAAACTAATGAAATATACTATATTTGGTCATAATTCAGTTTCATTTCAAATCTGGTCAATCTGTTATAATCAAGATTTGTAAATGTCTTATATGTGTTTTCTTTGTTATTCTAGCCAGCACCTACAGGGCTTCCCAAGGCTACAGACCCTTTCAATGACCCCTTCTTCCAGTCCAAACCAGCCCCCTCTCAAGCACCAAAACCACAGTTTAACTCACCCTTCAGTGCTTCCAACATGTCAGGAATGGGATTTAATCAGCCTGCATTTGGCGCACCTCCATCACAACCACCCCCTGCAGCTTCCAAGCCAGATCCTTTCAGGGATGATCCATTCTTTAATCCCCCTGTAGTGACATCTGCGGCCCCTGCTCCTGACATTGTACCCCAGGGAGATGACAGATACCATGGATTGGATGCCTCTCTGTTCACCACAGCTAATCCTGAACCTGCTGTTCCTACACCTTCCATGGATCCTTTCACGGGCGACTCCCCCCTGGTGCCAACTCAGATTCCAGGGAGCAACCCCAATGAAATACAATCAGTGCCAAGCAACACAAAAAAGAGCATGTTTGAAGATTTGGATATTTTAGGCAAAAAAACATCATCATTTGTTCCAGCTTCTCAACTCTTCAAGGCTGCTGAGCCACCAAAGAAAAGTTTGAATGAATTGAAAAGTATTCCTCAAGGTAGTTCTATTAGTTCAAGTTCAAATAGTGATACCATAGATCCATTTTCTGTAGATTTTGCACCACCAACTGTAACCTCTGCACAGCATACCTTTGCTTCTGATTCAGATAGCATGAGCACTGCTTTAAGCTTCGGTCCCTCTCCCCCTGTCCCCAAACCAAGGTCACTTCCAACACAAAAGGCACAGAAAACAGAAGTCAGTTTTGATGATGATTTTGGTTTGCCCTCTCCAGATGCACCCCCACCCCCTCTGCCCAGACAGGGTACTATAGACATAGATGAGGCCCCAGCACCTCCCCCACGCCCCTCTCAGAGCTCAGCTGCACCATCTGCTTTACCCCGCTTGCCAGCCCCACCTGTGCCAAAACCTAGACAATCACTACTCAGCAGTGACTCCACTAGTGCAAGTGGCTCCCCTGGTGTCAAGCAAAATGGTGTCCAAGCTGGTCAGCTCAGTGGTGGGGCTGTGGACCCTTTTCATGGTCCAGTGTCCAGTGGTGGGGTCAGTAGTGGTGCTAGTCAGCCATTTGGGAACTCATTCAATGATGATTTCTTCTCCTTACCTGCAGTCCCCAGTGGGCAGGTGAGTGGACAGGTAGGTACATGTACAGATCAACTGCACTAATTACAAGAGGCTGCATTTCATAATAACTGCACTACTCAATGCATGTAAGACTAAAATTAATAATTTCATCAAGTATTTGTTATCAACAATCCCCATGTGATTCTGTTATAAACACTTGTATTTACAAATCAATAAAAAAACTATTCAAGGATACAAGGATACTTTCTTAAAATGTCTGTTTAAATTTTTTGATTTTCTCATTTACCTTACATAAGCATGTACTATCATTAAATGTTTGAATAACATTTTCCCACAAACAATGTAATATATAATATCTGATTTTTCTTACATAAAGTAAAACATTCTTTTTGAGAGTGATCAACACATGGTAATTCTACTTCAGGGAGCCAGTGATCCTTTTGGATTTGGAAATTTTGGTGAACAAATTCAGGTAATAATTTGGTTTAAAATTTTAATATTGTTGCTATTCAAATATACAAGCATTATAACAGTGTTTTCATGACTCCTTTAGACTGAAATTGACAGTTCTTCTTTCATCTTAAAAATTACAAGGTATTGAAAAAATCTGTCAGATTCTGAGATTGATGTGATTTGGTTAAGGCATGGGAAATGCATTTAGATGATTTTAAAATATGTATACATGTCAGGGCTCAATATATCTACAGGAGTAATTTGCCTGGCTGATTTCTGCTGTCAGCTTTCTTTGTATTCAAACCTGCAAGGCGTAGAGGCATTGATTTTGGAGTGGGACAAGCAACTTTCCAGATCTACTTGCCTGATGGAGCTAGTTTCTGAAATAAGTTTGTCTAGCCCTGATACATTATCACATAGTGCATAATAATTGCATAAATTGAAGGTTTTGCTTTATTTTAGGAACCAATATATGCAACAGTGAACAAACCAAAGAAGCCTACATGAAACTTGGCAGACTGGAGACCCCAACCGTCCAAGTTACTTTTTATCATTTCTACCTTCTACATTCTATTTATAAGGATGAGGAGCTAATACTCTAGTTCCAGGATCAAAGTTACGTATCTATGATCAAATGAACAAATACTGAAGGCCACAGATATTGAATAACTGCATCAATGACAACCTCTGTGTTTATAGTAAATTTACTTGTTTTATTACATATCTTTGACAAAATTAGTACAATTTACTCAAACAAATTGAGGCATTAAGTATGCATTTTTGAACTGTCTCAAGGGGATCAGTGGGGTGCAAGGTGATGCGATTTAATGATTTTTATGTTAAAATGGTAAACATACCTGTCTACATTTCATTATTAAGTCTAAGGTCAATAAGAAGTGCCAAGATTGATTTTATATCATTCATAATATTACTTAATGTCTATGCCTTAGTTCAATAGGGACGCAAAGCATCTTTAATGTTGTTAATATATATTCAATTTTATATTGTTAATTGTTGGTAGTGTATAGAATGATACTGCTATATATATACAAGGCAGAATCTATTAAATGCATATGTATTGATAAAGACTGAAGTCTTTTAAGGCAAGCCATAATCTAGTAAGCTTAATTGGTTTTGAGTCCAATAAGGCCTGTATTTTTTGTGATTCAGAAATGTTTTAAATTGGTGTTTAATTTTCTGCAATGTTTGTTATACTTCTATATTATTTCTCTCTTGTTTAATGACATTGCTAGTCAATTTTATTGTTAGTCGACCTTAATTTCAGAATCTTGAAAAAAATCAAAATTACACAATTCATGCATGTGAAAATGATAATTATACACATTTTACAAGTAGGATATGACACTCTTGATTCATTCCAAAGACATGATCAGTTGCATATAAATTTAAAGATGTTAACTTATGCTCCAGTAATATGCCAAGCTAAGTATGCAGAGTCCAATCAAATAGAAAATGGAAAGAATACAATGATTTCATTCCACAACTGTAATATTATTATTGTCACAGGTACATGGTATACTGTAGATACCGTATATCTGCAGTCTGTAAAAGGAAGGTTTACAGCAACATAGTCTTTGTTACTCACACCTGCTAATACAAGTTGTGAGAACAACCAGTAAGATCAAATGTATCGAGTTTTGAACTGATGTTTTATTCATGATTTTAGCCAACTTCAATTTTGTGCCCAGAAAACACATTTCAGTGGCATGTCATCGTTATCAAAAGGTGAAAGGAAACATGGGAAGTGTGCAAAGGTTTTGTAAACATCTTTTTTGTGATTTTTGTCAGCTGAATGAGGACAAATCATTGATATTTGGCAAATTAACAGGGTCTAATTGCACCAAAGATATGAAGTGTCCCAAATAAGAAATTATCAATATTCTTGTTTTACTTTTTCTATTTTTTTTTTTTTTATATTGATTGTTAACAGCATACAGTGTGAAAATACTTGTGTATCATAACTTTTAGTGAACAGCATTCACATTCCTGTGAATGTTATTCAATTGTTGCGGACCGAGTTGCAATTATCCTTATTATTATTATGCTATAACTGTATTACTTATTCATGTTAGAACAGTTGCTATCTTGCTAACTTACAGTTAACTATAGGAATGCACAACTTGTTTTATGTTAATTTTAACTGTTTAAAGCAGTATTGTATTAAGAAAAAATGTTTAGTTGAAATTATAATCCATCAAATATTACATTGAAAATCGGCATATAGTCTAGTGTACAAGCTTTATTAACCGTTCAGTGATGCTTAGGCAATACATAAGTTGCATGTTCAACATTGTGTACCATCTGTAATTGAAAATATATGATCTAACATACTTTTTAATTTTTTTCTTCCCTTACTATTCTATTATCAATGTTTTCAAAATTTCAGAAACATCGTTGAAAGTTCAAACAAAGATTGTCTATAGTAGTAAAACAAGATCATGTGACACAATAGAAACAGAGTGTTCACTGAGTAACACGGGATGTAATTTTCTGTATCAAAAGGTGTTAGATCATCTTTCTTTCAAATACTGTTTTCATTTTTTTCTACAATTGCAAAATATATCAAATTGAAATATGAACTAGAGGGTGTCAAAGTGACTGCTTGCCTCTTTTTAATTTTAACTTCAGTTTTTTAAATTGCTTTGTTTTCCAATCCCATTCCTTCACATGTTATTTGCCATGTTTCCCCTTGAATCTGTTTAACTTCAAACTTGGCCTAGATAAAACAAATAATGCAAAAAAAGTCATTCACCCTTCTACAACAGATTAGAAATAAGATCAACCAAATACATTTGTTAAGGATGATGCTCATGTAAAACTTTCTGCTAAATTAATTTACCACACCTAATTTAAAACAATTTCCTGAATCAAAGTATTATTACTTTCTTCCTCACTCTTACCGGCTGAGGCATTTGGATAATTTTTACTTTCATTTTTGTCTTAGATGAAATAATGAATATTCGTACAAGTTTCTTTCAAATGCTATTTCTTACCTGCAACATCTGCTGAACCAAATGAATTGCTACATGTATATCTTACTCATTGTCTGCTGTGGCATTCTAGATTGCTAGATCTCTTACCCATGTCATATGTTATTACATAGTTTAATGTATCTCACATGCACGGTTTTATAAACTGCTGTCACATACATTGCTCTGTCTTACCTGTGTCATCTGCTGTGCCACATGGATTGCAGTCTCAGTGTGTAAACTTATTGGACCACACATTATCACAGATTTGCCCTTAGCAAGGGCCATAAAAATTATAAGCTAGAAATGAAAAAGTAAAATAGCATAACTTCAGACAGATTCTACTAAATAAGAAGAATAAAACTGCCGTATGTGTTAACACTTAAAGCTAGGGATAACAACTCTTTGTATGAGATTCATATTTAACAATAACTACTTTGTAAACAACTCGTAGAAATATAATAAATTCTATTTTACCACCAAAACGATGTTATTGCAATTATTGTGGAATCTGTGTTTGCCATCCATGTGACCTCTATGAGAGATGATTATAAAAAACTTTTTAGGAAAAAATAGGGGCCAACTTTGAATGTCGGAATGGATTCACTACTCATTGATAAGTACGAGAAAACTGTGGTTTACCCCAGATAATCCATTCTTTGGCCAAAATGAACAGTTGTTATCCCTTTTATTAAGTAATTCTTCCAACATGGCTAAATGACTGAATGATAAATAATATTGCCTTTTGATCTTACACACAAAAATTAACTAGGCAGCAATATCAAATATGCAAACCTGATTCAAGACTATGAATTTAGTGAAATGTTTAGTACAAAACTTAAATAGCAATCAACAAGAAATCAAAATACCTGATCTTGTAAGTACTCATCCACACATCCTCCATGTTCCAGACTAGTTAACAACATAGTTGCTGCACTTTCACCAACATCTTGAGCAGGAAGACCTAAATATATATATAAATTGTTGTTTTATTTTTGTATATATATAAATTGTTGTTTTATTTTTGTATATAAATTGTTGTTTTATTTTTGTATTATTGTTGTATTATAATCATACCTACACCAATCTTATACATAAATTTGAAATTTGTATGATGTGAAATGTGATGTGTTAAAGCATCATTAGTAAATTTCTTTATAGGCAGATCTCTGTGCAAATGTTCATGTTCATTGATATGATACCGTCAAACATGCACGCAAAACATCAAACAGTAGAGAACAGCAGAAATTAGATTTAAAACTAGTTTTGAAAAGAAAAATATTAAAAACAAGCTGTGTTATTTATCTATTATTTATTTTTTGCATTGAAAAAAGTATTGTAATCGAGATGACTACAAAGTGCATGTGCTCACAGGGGTGTAGGTGTTAGAATGAACCTCCCTTTTTGCCAGAAAAGGCCCATTTAGAATCAAAATTTGATCTAGGTTCTATGTTCTACTTCTCATCTTGGGTCGCATGAACCAGACATGAGCATAAGTTTTAGAATATCTCTGAACATCTATTGTGGGGAAAAAAACACTTATCAGCCAGCTGGGTTCCAGGGCCGCTTTAGGTCCTATAAGAATGGAGTTAAAAATCCCGGAATTCAGTGATTCTGGTAGAAAAGCTCATGTCTGCAAAGGGTAAAACAGACCCCACTTTTTCAGAAAAAGAAACCCCCTTTAAAACAGATTTTCATACTTACCTTTCTGACCTAGAGCTGATCCAGCCAGCCTGCAGCCAGTGCTTGTTTCTGCTACCAAACTACAACACCAAACATGATCAAGATATTCATTCAAGCAAATAGTAAACTTGAGGATCAGAGAGGCGATACCGCCTCCGAATATTGTACCACCAGCTGGAGTAAGCGCGATCGTATAGACCCCCCACACACACAAAAAAGGGACACCACCACCAGTCTTGTGCTTGACAAGCTGTAAAAAATGCAATCAACAAGAATTCTCAAAATATGCAAAAAAAAGTATATAACTAAAAATGGTACAATCAAAGTTCAGTTAGTAGTAAGGTAGGGTAAAGGTCAATTTCAAGGTCACAGTAAATTTCCAGTATATGACTTCCTATTCAAGTTCAATAGTAACTATGGACACATCTCTGCCAGTATTGGAGATAAAAGGGAACCAAAATTTGTAAACTTCAATTCATGATGAAAAGTAGGTCAAAGGTCAATTTCAAGGTCACACTTAGATTGTCTCTAATGACTTCTATTCAAGTTCAATAGTTACTATGGGCATATTTTTGCCAGTTTTGGAGATAAAAGGGAACCAAAATTTGCAATGTTAAGTTCATGGTAAAAAGTAGGTCAAAGGTCAATTTTAAGATCACAGTAAATTGACTTTAATGACTTCTTATTCAAGTTCAATAGTAACTATGGGCGTATCTCTGCCAGTTTTGAAAATAAAAGCATTAAAAAATTGCAAAGTTCAGTTTATGGTGTAAAGTAGGTCAAAAGTCAATTTCAAGGTCACATTTAGATTGCCAGTATATGACTTCCTATTCAAGTACAATAGTAACTACGGACCTATCTCTGCCAGTTTTGGAGATAAAAGGGAACCAAAATTTGCAAAGTTCAATTCATGATGAAAAGGGACTAAATGTTATAATTTTGGAGTTACAATAATGTGCCATAAATTTCGTACAGAAAAAATTAATTAAAATAAAGAAAAGGTCATTTTGGTCAAAAATTCTTGAAATGGGAGGTGCTCCGAAGTTCCAGATGTTCAAATTTGATGAAATTATGTCATTTTTGACCACAAGTCGCCTGCCTCGCCAAGCCTTATGTTTTATTTTTCCGGGGTTCAAAATTTATTATCCATTACCATACTGCACATTTTGCTTTCACCACCAATATGTACTTTTTGATACAGCGTAACTCGAAAACCGTATGGAATACAAAACAAGGCAGCAAAGCTGTCAAATGTACAGACAAAAAGCAGGAAATAACAAAATAGGCTACTGTCAATTCTGATACAAAAGTACATTATGTTAAACTGCAAATTCAACATCAAATTTTAATTATGCTCAACAGGTAATACCAATGTAAGTAAAATGTGTACCAAGCATAAGGCTTCAGGCCCATGGAAGTTCAAGTTCACACTTTGAAAATGTAAAACTTCCAGAAAAAGAAGTCAATTAGACTGCTTTTCCAACGTCAGGCTGCATTTTAGTCCTGTATTTCTTTTTTGAAAGTTTTGCAATCATAAGTAACATGGTTTTCTCATAATGGTCATCATGGCAGCAGCACCCAAAATTGTGTTTTCTTTTATTCTGATGCAATATTACATAATGGTTTACAGCATAATGACAATCAATTTTTAATAAGAAAATATACCTATCATGGATTTTCAGAAAATGTGACTATCATGGGTCTTCAAGCCTGTGGAACTTCAAAGTCACACATTGAAAATGCCAATATGTGAAAAATTAAATTTTCACAAAAAAATGTTTAACTGGCAGATTGCATTGCCTACTGAAGCTATATTTTAGTCCCATGTTTCTTTCCTGTAAGTTTGAGAACAGTAAGTGACATGGTTTTTCTTAAATGGTCATCATAGTAGCAGTGCCCAAAAATAGTTTTTTTTT
>NW_019775447.1:1009092-1055396 GCF_001039355.2 Lingula anatina | reverse complement strand
CTATCGGTTTTCCTTAAAATGTGTTAACAGGGTTGCATATATGCTGAAAAGTGAAAAAACAGCATAACTTCTACAATAATGGCCCGATCATGCTGATTTTCGAACTTGACCTGTGTTTTATGAATATTCATCAGCTCTGTAAATATAAAGCCAAAAAGTAAAACTGCCCTCCACTTATCGTGTTAACAAGGAAAGTGCACGGCGCCGGCATCGGCATCGGCGATGGCATCGGCGACGACAGACGCAGGTGATGGCAATATGTACAGACACTTCTGTGTCTGTACATATTGCCATCACCTGCGTCTGTCTGTCGTCACTTCTGTGTCTGTACATAAAAACGGAGACCACTGCCAGTGTTGGGCTTTACATGCTCTACAAAATGCAAAAAAGAATGGGTCTCTGGCATTAACGGTTCCCGAATTAGAGACAGTTTTCAGTTTCGGTATCTTATGGCCGCTACTCCCGTGAAAATGCACCAATTGACCCCAAATTCACGGAGATGAAAGATGAGCTGAAGGGTAACACTTTCCAATAATATTATTGGTTAAGTCTGTGTGGTGTCTGAATAACAGGGCAAATAATTTTTTTTTCGTAAAAAATTTCATTTTTTTGAAAATTTTGGCCCATTTGACCTTGAAATAAAGGTCAAAGGTCAAATCCAAGGGCATATTTGAAATCTACACATATGACTTTTGGAAAGCCGTCTGTAGAAATTTTTCCCATAATTCCTCCCGTGGGTAGATAATTAGCATTTAATTTTGCCATTTTTAGACAAGGGTGCATTGCAATGAGTGCCACACCTAGACCCCAATACCGACAAAGCCCAAATTTTACGTGGAACGAGTTGAGATTATAGGTGACCTAAATCGAAGAGATGGGTAGGGAGGCCCTTACCGTCTAGGAGGAGAAGCGGTAACGGTAGCCATCCGGCGGAGCCGGCGGAACGATCCGGACGGGACTAAAACCATGTGTACCGCCAGCGCTAACGCTGGTGGTACAATTACTACCTTCTTTACAGAAACACTTTAAAATTTAATAAGTTCCTAATATTTCATTGTAGTTATCAACTTTCTAGCTTTCTTCAGTGAAAAAAAAATGTTGAGTTAAATCAAAAATGGAACTTGCAAGAAAAATTTATCAAAAAAAACCCTTTTGTCTATGTCTCTCATACATGACTCCAGTTCCTGTTCCCACTGCATGATCCTGTGGTTCCTTCACCACCTCAATCTGTATAGGTATCTGTCCTAACCTTCCCTCTATCATCTTCCTGGCTACACTGGCCATGGTTTTAGCAACCTGAATATACATTGCCAATTATTAGTGTAGCTTTATCTATTTTAAACTTAATCATTATATTTTATTTAACTTTCAAACAAAAAAAGGATATGGCTTCTAAATCATTGATTAACACATATTTTTGCAATTTAAATCATCTGAATGAAATTCACCTATGTATTTTGTATGTTAAATCACAGAAGTAAAGATATACTTCCACGGTTAAATCAAAATGTAAACTTTACATAAAAGGATGTTGATTAGTGCAAAGAAGACTCTCTGAGAAACTTTAAAAAATACTGACAACCCCTTCATCAACTTTCCTGATAGATTTCCTGGTATTCCCTACATGTAAGTTGATTTGTTCAACTTACTGACGGCACCTACCTCAGTAATAAAGGTCACCCTACAGGCCTGTAGCCGGCAATTTCAAAAGGGGGTTCTTTTTCTGAAAAAGTGGACCTTTTACCATGAAACCTTTATGTACCTAGATAAAATCTTTAACCAAGAGGGGACCTTTTCCTAGCAAAAGGGGGGGGGGGGGGGTTCTTTCGAACCCCCTGACTCCCCTGGCTACTGGCCTGCCCCACTTACCTTGATTGGTAATACTCCAGCAACAAATGCAATTCCTGTCACTTTGATTACATGACCTCTGTCTGTCATCTCAACTGCATGAAGACATCTGACTGGCTCAGTCCTCACATGGACCTCACCACCGCCTTTGGGATAATAGCCCCTAGGTGTTTTATGCATATTTACAATTGAAATCACAAACTTTTCTTCAAAAAGACACATCCTATAGAAAGAAATCCCACCCAGACATGTTTACTTTATATTTACCAATATTTCAATCTTAAATTTACACCCTATATAATAGATCTTACTGGTATAGCAATGTATGCTACAAGTTCTCCAACTAAAGGGGCTAAGAATGAGGCAATACTTCAACCACCTCAAAGATCAGAGTGAAAATTGATTAAACAACCCTATTTTACTAATATTATTGGATAATATAACATTACTTTTCTCATTGTTTATGAAAAATATCTAATATTCAGAAAGAAACTAACCTTTTTATAATATCACAACTGAAATTAACTCCAAATCTTTCAGCTATTGGTTTGAATACCTGAAGAAAAAAACTTTCAAGAGGAAAATAAAATAACCATGTACAGTAACAAACTGTAACACAATAATGCTGGTTAGAACAGTTACTCATTATTAAACAGCGTCTCTTAATAAATGGATTCTTCACTCTCATAGTAATTGCAGAATCCTCATACACATGCAGATTTAAGGCTCTAAAATCCCTTTGGATCTTTGAGGAAACTGTCAATCTTTTTACAATTATATACACTTTAATTATTGCAAATGGGAAATCTGACTTTTATATTTAACATGGAAAACTTTCAGTTTTGACAGCCAAGAGAGATGGACCTGGATTCCTTTCCAACTACAAGATTAAATAGTTTGTTTCTAACAAAAGAAAATGAGTGATCTTAAGTGAAAACTTCTTACATTTATTCCAATTCATCATTCCCTTACCATAATTGTGTAGTCTAGCTGTGGAGCAAAACTAGCATTTGTTCCTCCTTTAAGAATCATCTCTGTAGGTCCACTAGCAAACAGCTGGCAGGGCAAAGACACTTGGATCAGAAGGCATATACTCCTGCACATGAAAAGTCATAATAATAACTAACTGATATAACAAATAACACAAATGATTAGATATATATCATTTATTTCATATTCAATATGAAATGTATTTTCAGAAAAAAAGAAGCCTCAATAAGATCATTCTAAATCTGCTTGGTTATGTTACCTAAATCAACCTTTGCCTAAATTTGCTGTTGAGATCAAGTCTTCACAAAGTGAACTACACTGAGAAACTTGATATATCATGTTGGCATATCAATTTTTATTTAATAAAATAATTAAATAATTGTAAAACATTTTACAAATGCACCACTGTGTGCCTGTGACATCCTTACCCTGCTGTTTTGGTATCAGCCACATGTGTCCCTGACTTCACTTTCCCTGGGAAGAATGTGATATCTGTTGATGAGACTTGTCCTCCTTGTAGTTTTCCTTCACAGAGCTCCTGTACAAGTTCAAGACCTGTCAGATGCTGTGGCCTGAATTACATTGAGTATTGAAGGTCTTAAAAATACAGTTTGGTAAATTTGCCTCTTTGTTCTAACATATCTTAACAATTTAGGTGAATATGTAAATTTGAACAACAAGATTTGGCTTAGTGAGATGTCAGAATTATGCATATCACCTTAATCCAGGCCTGTCTCTCCCTGCTCGTATATTGTTCACATGGATCGGTTTTCCTAGAAGGCAACTGAGTGCAGCTGCATTGCGCAGTATTTGACCACCCTGTATATCATAAACCAAATATGAGAAATAATTTACATACATGTACATACATTTACAACTTGCCAATGAAACATAATTACTAATGTTTGTCGGTGAAAAATAATTATAGATGCAGTCATATTTATAATTTACCGGGATACTTGAACAATCCAAAATTGTGTGTGTGTGTGTGTGTGTGTGTGTGTGAGAGAGAGAGAGAGAGAGAGAGAGAGAGAGAGAGACTTAACGTTACCCCTTCTAGAATCCCTCCGTCGATATCAATCATCTTGTCGGTCGACATTCTATCTGAAGCAAAACGTGACACCGAAATAAATTTTTCTGGGTGCTCGGTGAATCTGCCAGTCGCTCTACTCACTTTCACAAGCAGTCGCAACATAAATGGCCTTGACTTTGGAATCGAAAATGAAAGAAAGGGGACACGCCTCTGCAAGACAAGACTGGAAAAAAATGAAAACCTCACACTTTTTACAGCTTCATAGTGTTTTAAATATACAGTTCTATTGTAATTTGTCAAAATAGAAGAACGTCGTTTTTAATGTGCCAACAGAATTCACAAACTTTCTAAGTTTGGACATTTTTCCGTTGTATTAAGCTTCTTCATCTTGAATAACGCCATCTATAAATAAACAGTGAAACGATGGCAGCTCGTGGACAGAGTTTGCTTCGAGGACTTAGTTTAAGAAGCAACTTTGGCTTGGTGAGTGAAATATTCTGTCGAAAGTATGTGCAGAAAACGCAATATTATTATTTTTGTTTAAATAGGGTGGTATCATAAAACTAATACAGAGCTAAAAGAGGTGAGGTCAAAGAGGGCAGATTGACAAATGTTAAATATTGCAGGGTCCAGGGTAGCACGAAATTCATGCATTAGCACTCCTACATGCAAACGCATAAAAAGAAAGGCTTCAAAAAATGTTAAAGAAGACCATTTTCCGCACCAGCCGCCGTGTGGGTGCTCTCAACTTCTTTTATCTTATCTCTCATCTCCTCATGCAATTCGCAAGTTTCCCCCATCAACAGAGCTGAGTGAGGTACCCAAGTAATATCCATCTGTTCATTTACCAGTTACGCTGTTGTAAATTCATACACGCACTCTTGATAAACAGACTTCTTCATGCAAAAATCTCTCTCTCCTTTTATAACTCCAATGAGCAGTGTATTGATGTTATACAGTTTCATGTAATGGTGTCAGTGGACAATTAGTACTACATTTATGGCATTGTTTTATTCCATGATAAATACTATGGGCGGCGGTTTATACAAAAATGCAAAACACGATTAGTCGTCATCGTTATCAGATCAGAAGGCAAAATACGACTAGTAGTCGTCAAAACGCAACTAGTCATCAAAACGCAACTAGTCATCAAAACGCAACTAGTCATCATCAAAACGCAACTTGTCATCATCAAAACGCAACTAGTCATCATCAAAACGCAACTTGTCATCATCAAAACGCAACTTGTCATCAAAACGCGATTTGACGCCAGATGGCGCCCATTGTACGAAAATCTAGGCCAAGTCACATGATCCACAGTGATCAAAATGGCGGACGTTATTGAAGCAGCATTATCATATTCCTCGCTCGAACTCGAGAATTATCTCGAGTTCGAGATATTATTATATATATAATATCATTATTAGATTGTACGCGTAGAGATAATTCTCGAAATAATAAATAATTAAATAATTTATTAAATAATTTGGACATGTTATAAATTAAAAAAAAACAAAAACACACACTTGTGAAGCACTGCTTTATTGTTGTACTCATTTCACAAGTTCCAGATATTATTATATATATAATATCATTATTAGATTGTACGCGTAGAGATAATTCTCGAGTTCGAGCGAGGAATATGATAATGCTGCTTCAATAACGTCCGCCATTTTGATCACTGTGGATCATGTGACTTGGCCTAGATTTTCGTACAATGGGCGCCATCTGGCGTCAAATCGCGTTTTGATGACAAGTTGCGTTTTGATGATGACTAGTTGCGTTTTGATGATGACAAGTTGCGTTTTGATGATGACTAGTTGCGTTTTGATGACTAGTTGCGTTTTGATGACTAGTTGCGTTTTGACGACTACTAGTCGTATTTTGCCTTCTGATCTGATAACGACGACGACAAATCGTGTTTTCATTTCGACTGATCTAATAACGATGACGACTAATCGTGTTTTGCATTTTTGTATAAACCGCCGCCCATAAAATACTTTCCACTTACTTTTTCAGTTTAAAACACTCCACATAAGACGCCAGTGTATACAGTTCAGAAGAACCTTTAGAACTCCCAACAGTTGGTATAGGGGTTGGGATAAACGATTTTTAACATTTACTTCTACAAGGAGTATACATTCTACACCAGGTGGTATTGTTAGATAGTAATAATAATAAGTTCTTTGAAAATGTTAGTCTCAGTGATGTGTACAATATTTTATAATTCTGCTGGCATCATGGGTTCTTGGGAGAGATACTTAGTGATAACTTAAAAGGAAGTCATTCGTATTAAGAAATTTGAATTATTTTACAGAAATTTAATTTGAGTTATAACTGTAACAGTCTAAGGCTCATGCAGTAGCTGATTGTGGCCAAATGATTGCTTTATTCCACATGAAGAAGGATTTTTTATTATATAGACATAATGTTTTAATTTAAATGTCTATTAATTGTTCTTGTCAATCTGTTGAAGCTGCTCTAGGAGAAGTTGTCCAGTTCAACTTATCAGACATTGGAGAAGGTATACGAGAAGTTACAATCAAAGAATGGTGAGTTACTAAACTCATGTAGCAGTTATTTCCATGAGCTGTAATTCATTTTATCATTAATATGTAGGGCAGTATCTTCAGGTTAATCAATATATATATCAAATGTGTCCAGTTAAAGATGTTAAATGTATTTGTGACTCCATTTGCTGTCTAGAATTCTACATGCTCCTGACCAAGTAAAATGTCAGAGTAGCCGTGATTCACTCTTAGATCAAGTACTTTGTATTGGGGAGTTCATGAACTTGCATATTAATCCAGACATGTCTAACTGTATGTTATCTACATTTCCAAGTGTTCTGAACCACATAAACCAGCACACGAACGAAACGGGGTGCCTCGATATGATCCCAGACGACTTTTGTGTTTTTAATCTCCAAATACTTAAAAAATCAATAAAGCTAATAAATAGGCCGTCTACAAGAATCTATTATATCGTATCTTTTATATTAATTATTATTAAATATCACAATGATAAACGAGTCGCCTTTTGATGCACGCCCGGCTATGACCTCTATTAAAAAATATCCATTTTTACCAGATTACAAATTGTATCGTATTGTTTGGTTCCATTGCCTCGCTTTCAAAAATTAGAACAGGCGCTCCAAAATCGTAAGACGAAGTAAAAAATTTTATATTGACCGAGTTCGCCCCCCATTAAGAATATTCTTACAGCATTATCTGCAATTAACCTTCTTACGATTTTTAATGTATTTTGCAATATAATTTTCAATCTGCCCGATGAAGAATTTTATTAATCAAGAGTGGGGGAGGGGTGGAAAATCCCCTTGGGGCCACATATAACACTATAAATGCGAAGGGAATCCCCCTTACAATGACGGCAAAATGAATGTTAATCAGGAAAGTCCGATGGATTTGCCTTTTAAAACATACAATCAACAAAATATTTCTAATATGATTTCTCAAAACAACACCAGAAAGCAAATTAAATCAAATCAACCAGACGGTAAACACCGGCATGCTTTGTCAGTTTCACCATTTGTTTATTTCAAACAGAGTACTTTACGCGCATGCGCAGTAGTTTGAGACCTGTGCTACATAAACCATGTCCATGTAAGTATTAAGGACCAAAGAAACCAGTTTAATTGCGGGCCAAGTGAATTGTTGTAATCATGCTGTCTTGCTGTATTGTCTAGGTTTGTGAGTGTAGGGGACCAAGTGAACCAGTTTGACAGTATCTGTGAGGTACAGAGTGACAAGGCTTCAGTGACCATCACCAGCCGTTATGATGGGGTGATAAAGAAGATCTACCATGAGGTGGATGACATAGCAGATGTGGGGAAACCTCTTGTTGATATAGAATTGCAGGGGGAAGCTGAGGGTATAGTAAATTGAATTTTGAATGTGTGTATATAAATTATCTTTTCTTATAGATACTGTCTTGTGATTCTAAAACTCTCTCTAGTGATCTCATATCAGAGTCTATATTAAATTAGATTTTTGAGTGTGTATGTGTCTGTCTGTCTGTCCATCTTTTTCTCTTTATAAATTATCATGTTTTCTTATAGCTACTGTCTTGTGATGCTTAAACTCTCTCTAGTGATCTCATGCCACATATTTGTGTTATACATATTGGATATATTTTAGTCTCTATTTTATTACAATGTACAAATGAAATAAAGATTTGTTGAGGTTAAGCTTTTGTAATATCTTTTTTACATTTGTAAGACATTGGTCAGTTAGAGGACCAGGATGATGTGGAGGTGTCATCAGGTGACCAATACACCATGCAAGAGGTTAAGGGTCACAAGGTGCTTGCTACACCAGCAGTAAGAAGAATTGCTCAAGAACACAGTGTAAGTAGTAAAAATAAGATATTCTATCAAAGTATGAGACTTTAATAAATGTGCCTTTACAAACCTACCAAAAAGTAAAATTTGCATTTGGATACAGATGTTTGAATGGATGAAAAAGGTGAATTTTTGTTGTGGGGATGGATGAAGAGTACTGCCCGCATGGATTAAATGTTTTATTGTTTTTAATGGCAATTTCTTATCATTGTTGAAAGCAAATAAACAGTCAGCATAATCTTTGACTGCAAGAAAATAATACACTGATCAGAATTTTGTGATTATTGCTACAGGTGAAATTAAGTGATGTTCCTGGAACTGGAAAAGAAGGAAGGATATTAAAAGAAGATATACTTAAATATATTGAAGACAAAAAAGCTGGAAAAGGTATCATAGTTGATATCCAGAAAGAATGAAAACATTTACACTGTTTTAATGAAAAGTGTGCTTATATGTGCATCTTCATTAGATAAATTGTACAATAAGAAAATCTAAAAAAAATGTAATGATACATATTTGTCTGATAGATACCACATTGTATAAGGCACAGGTATTTTGATAATTTAAAAGTCCATTTTTGTCTGTTCTACAGAAGCAGCAGCTCCAATCTCCACACCCCCTAAACCACCACCCCCTGCATTCACCCCAGAGATTGTTGTCCCACCCCCTTCTGCTACCCCTACACCCCCTCCAGTGTACGTCCCCCCACAAGTCATTGGTGAAGATACTAAGGTCCCAGTGAAGGGCGTGCGTAAGGCTATGGTGAAGACCATGGTAGCAGCCAATTCCATCCCACACTTTGGATATTGTGATGAAGTGGACTTGTCAGCACTGATTTCTTTAAGGGAGACTGTGAAAGCTGCTGTTCAGCAAAGGGGAGTCAAGTTCTCCTTCATGCCTGTCTTTGTTAAGGTTAATTATTTGTTTTATTATAATATCATGCTACTTTATTTCCTTTCCTAAAAATAATTTGCATCTTTTCTGAGACCTGGTTTAATGTGTTATGTATGTGGAATTTAGATGAAAATTGAAAAAAAAAATGCATTAATTCAGATATTATGGAAAAAGTGTTTAAGTGATGTAAATACAAGTTTTATTTGATCTACTCCTGCACTGGAAAGGGGATGAATTCATGGTTAAATTGCCTATTTCTTTTGTTCATTTCAGGCAGCTTCATTGGCTCTACTACAGTTTCCCTCATTAAATGCACATGTAGATGATAATTGTGAAAAGTGTTATACATAAGGTTTGTAAATTATTAATAATCTTTTTACACAATTTTTTCCTCTCATCTAAGCTTTTAACATGTCTTGTTTAGATTGATTCAAATATTTAAGATATTTTGTTTATATTAATAATTATAGTAGCATTTTATATGTTAGTATAATGGACATTTTTAAAAGATTTTAATGATTTACATTTCAGGCATCGCATAACATCAGTCTAGCCATGGACACCCCAGCTGGACTCCTTGTTCCAAACATAAAGAATGTCCAGGCACTGACCACATTCCAAGTGGCCACAGAGTTAAACAGACTAATGGTGCTTGGGGCAGAAGGAAAGTTAGGGCAGGATGATCTGGCTGGGGGCACTTTTTCTCTCTCAAATATAGGTGTTGTAAGTAAATTTCTTGTTATTTGGTTGATGTTCAGGAGAGAATTTTTTTAAGTAGTGCGGTAACTCATTCACACACTGTCCTTGCAAGACATGTTTGTGGCTTTAATTTAAGATTTGATGTAATGTTGACTTCAAGAATGAGAGAAATATTAATTGTGCACTTTGTTGTAAATGTATTTTAATTAGAATATGTGTTTTGTTTTCTGTCAACAGATTGGTGGTACATATGCCAAACCAGTGTTACTGCCTCCACAAGTTGCTATAGGTGCTTTAGGAAAAATACAGGCAAGACAATCCATGATATAAAACCTCTTCTTGGATTAAAATACCTTCTTTTCGATAATTTTTTAAACGTTATAATGATGAGGTATAGTATAAAGTGAATAACATTTCTTTATCTCACCAAAAAAGTAAATGTATAGTTATATTTGTTTTGTCATAGGTGTTGCCCCGTTTTGATGCTCAAGACAAAGTGGTAAAGGCACACATCATGCAGGTGAGCTGGTCAGCTGATCACAGGGTGGTAGATGGCGCCACAATGGCGAGATACTCAAATTTATGGAAAAGTTACTTGGAAAACCCTGCCAGCATGATATTGGATTTGAAATGAGATGTGTGCAAGTGGCAGCTACACAAATGACGCTCACAACTAGTGAATAAGTGACAGAATTTGTCGGATATAAAGAAAAAATATCTATTTATTCTATCTTGCCTTTTGTAGGGATTATTGGGGTTTGAACACTTGCAAAAATATGATAATACTGATACATAGTATCTTTGTATTGTTGTATATCATAAAGAAATGCTATGGAAAAGGTTAATTGGAAATGCAAAAACATGACAACCAGGAAGGGATTTAAAAATGCAAGTTCTCTGATTGGATTACAGCTGATGACGAAAGACATTTTCACATGGGGCATTCTATTTTAGTGATCTATCTTTAATATTTTATTTATTTATTTATTTTTGCAAGATTGACAGCTTTTTAGCTCAGATATTATGTCAGAGAATCAATGGAATCCCCTGGGCTTAACAGGGTCATTTAATGATTAATTGCTAGTTTCCACTCTTTGGTCATTGCCAAATTTTTACTGTGTTAAGGAGAATATGCTCTCTAAGTGTACTTGTAACCTTATTACATGGCCAGACATCTCTTTCGCAGCTGATGTACAAGTTATCTTGCTATAAACAGGGATTATCATGGCATATAACAGTATCATGACTTGGCTCTCACATATTGTGGTGGAGATGAAGATAATTTATTTTGCATAATACATGCTAATATATAATACATTGGGTTCTGATTGTGTTCAATCATGCTGTTCATTTAGTAAAGGATTCAACTTGAAATGATAATGTACCTAAATTATATGATATAGTTTGAAACTATACCCTACATACAAATATATTACTCTGGATGAACAAAGGGCTACCTCTTGAAAGCTGACAATTATGTCTGTGGAACAACAATTATGCTGTGAGCCATAAATTTGCCAGCAAGACATTCATGATCAGCATTGTGAATGCTACACATTTTATATTGTGCATTTGAAGCATTAAAAACAAATGTTACTAGTCATTTTCTAGTTTTTACCAGTGCTGAAGATTGCATGTTTCACTCGGAGTTAAAGTCAAGAGAACAAAATTGAAGAGATTGTGGCTTCATGACACATTTGTAATAAAAAAAATACTACAATACCACTCTGCTTCAAAGAATAACAATGTGCATCAGTGTCTCTAATAACCAGTGTGGNGTTACTATTGAAGTTGAATAGGAAGTCATATACTGACAATTTACTGTGACCTTGGAATTGACCTTTGACATACCTTACGATGAACTTAACTTTGATTATACCATTTTTAGTAATATATATATTTTTTGCATATTTTGAAAATTCTTGTTGATTGCATTTTTACAGCTTGTCAAGCACAAGACTGGTGGCTGTGTTCCTTATTTTGTATATGTGGGGGTCTATACGAATGCGCTTGCTCCAGCTGGTGGTACAATATTCGGAGGCGGTATCGCCTCTCTGATCCTCTAGTTCTATCTTGCCTTTTGTAGGGATTATTGGGGTTATTGCAAAAATATGATAATACTGATACATAGTATCTTTGTATTGTTGTATATCATAAAGAAATGCTTTGGAAAAGGTTAATTGGAAATGCAAAAACATGACAACCAGGAAGGGATTTAAAAATGCAAGTTCTCTGATTGGATCACAGCTGATGACGAAAGACATTTTCACATGGGGCATTCTATTTTAGTGATCCATCTTTAATATTTTATTTATTTATTTATTTTTGCAAGATTGACAGCTTTTTAGCTCAGATATTATGTCTGAGAATCAATGGAATCCCCTGGGCTTAACAGGGTCATTTAATGATTAATTGCTAGTTTCCACTCTTTGGTCATTGCCAAATTTTTACTGTGTTAAGGAGAATATGCTCTCTAAGTGTACTTGTAACCTTATTACATGGCCAGACATCTCTTTCGCAGCTGATGTACAAGTTATCTTGCTATAAACAGGGATTATCATGGCATATAACAGTATCATGACTTGGCTCTCACATATTGTGGTGGAGATGAAGATAATTTATTTTGCATAATACATGCTAATATATAATACATTGGGTTCTGATTGTGTTCAATCATGCTGTTCATTTAGTAAAGGATTCAACTTGAAATAATAATGTACCTAAATTATATGATATAGTTTGAAACTATACCCTACATACAAATATATTACTCTGGATGAACAAAGGATGAACAAAGCTGACAATTATGTCTGTGGAACAACAATTATGCTGTGAGCCATAAATTTGCCAGCAAGACATTCATGATCAGCATTGTGAATGCTACACATTTTATATTGTGCATTTGAAGCATTAAAAACAAATGTTACTAGTCATTTTCTAGTTTTTACCAGTGCTGAAGATTGCATGTTTCACTCGGAGTTAAAGTCAAGAGAACAAAATTGAAGAGATTGTGGCTTCATGACACATTTGTAATAAAACAAAAATACTACAATACCACTCTGCTTCAAAGAATAACAATGTGCATCAGTGTCTCTAATAACCAGTGTGAATCACTTATATATGAATTGTCAATTAAAAGAAAATGAACACTACTGAAGTTGACATTAATAATACCATAGCATTTAGTAATGTGAATTTATATTGCACTGAATGGAGAGAATCTCATTGATAGGCATTTCATTGACATGTATAAACCATGGGGCAGCTAAGTCTTTAAAACATTGCTGCTCGTACAAGAATAATAATATTTGAAAATATATTCTTATCATTTTCACAAATGCCCTACATTGAAGCCCACTTGAACTGCTTCTGGTCTTTACCTTTGAAGCTTGCCCACCATTTCAATTATCCCTGGCAAGATATTATGATCTGCTTTGATGTATATGAAATATGATAACTATTGGGCATTGTGGTAGCTTTTAATAATGCTGATAATTTCTCAGACTGTTAACGGTATAGAATGTTTTATAACATTTGGCACATGAAATAAATGCAGGCTGCTAATAGAAGTTTGCTAAAAGATTTAGCATTATTTGCTGCAGATATCTTTGGTCGACCCTTGTGACTGTCCCACATCCCTTTGGCCTTTAGCTCCTTTCTTTTTTCCCTCCATTCTAGACGAAAATCTTTGATAAATATCTTTGTTTTGGTTTTATCTGAAATATGAAATTTTATTGAAAAAAAAAAAAAATGTCACACCAAAAGCATCCTTTCTTAGTAGTCCATCCATTCACTCATATTACTTACATCTTTATTGTTATTTAGATAATGATCCAATAAAATAGATAATTTCAATATAATTTCTTAATTTTGGAAAAAAAGTTTTTAAATATTTATAATGAAAAAAAAAAGCCTTGATTACTGATGAAAAATTGATAATTTTTTTTTTTAAGTATTTCATTATTATAAAAAAATATTGCACATTGGATGAACCTGATAAAATTCATGATGCCATAAATACATTATGCTCAAAACTGAAGTTTTTGTAGTAACTTTTATATCAGTTTTTGTCCATAAAACATATTAATTTCTTCAATATTACTTTAAACATAAAGCAAAAGTTTTTAATAACATTTTACACAGACTGTAACAAGTTTATTAGATAAAAATAAATTCTCACCACAATTCTCAACGTCGTCATAGACCTGCGGCAAGCAAGTTAGGATTCCATCGTAACAGTAGCACATATTACAGCTCACCTGTTCCCATTCCCTGTGTTCAGTATCGCCACAGGGACGACGACGATGTTTGTGCTGGCAGTAGCGACCGTGATATTTCCTGTAATGTTGACGAATGAAGGTGTCAACGAGGGTGTCAACGAAGACGAACGTCCTCTTTACACTACACAATCAACACTGATCTCATCATGTTCTATGACAAACTGTCTTATAATATACCATCTTTCAATAAAAAGCCAATGCAGAACATTTTAGCTAAAAAGAAAACTCACTTTGGACATTTGCAAAAACTGCCCAAAACGCAGATCCCGCCATTTTCACAGCAGTCGGTACGGTAGTTGGTCTTCAGTATATGAGGCCCTACAACATTAGATGTGATAAAGAGCCGATTTGTCAAGATTTTAAGTTATCAAAACAAAATCTAAAATGGGATATCTAAAATGCCAACAAACACACCAGCTTGGAATAAGGACAGAAAACATAAAAATAAAAATAAAACCTGGAATTGTTTCACCACCTACAGTAGTCAGATGCCAGTAAAATGTTAATAATTTTCAGTCAATATTTCCTTTGTTTTCCCGACATTTGTACAACAGATTTCACCTGAATTGGCCCCCGTACTTTGCGCAAATGTTATGTAATTGCCATTTAAAGAAGGTAAGCCCGTCTTATTGAGCTATACAGCCGATTGCTTTAAATCCGTTAACGAGGTAACGAGGTGCGTTTCCTCAATAAGAATTAATAGAAATTCGGGGGCTCCTAGCAAGGGGATCACAATTCAGGCAAATCAAGTGGAAAATGTCACTTTCATGAAATTATACAAAAATATTAATCATAGGCCTTTGTAGACCAATGTTTTGAAACTAGCATAAAAACAATATATGACTCCACAGTGTGAAGAAAACTCATGTTTTCGCTGCATATACCGCCGTATAATAGATGACCAAATTTCAACGATAGTTGAATGCCATTTATTCTTGAACGGCAGAGTTGCCAACATTACAGACCTCAAAATGCGTAGATTTATTGCCTAACGTCTAATTGTTTAAAATACAATAACATCTGTAAACATTGAGAGTCTGTCTTAAACAATACGTAGAATACGCGTAAATACGTAGAGTTTGCAACTTGGAACACACTTTACGTAACGTACGATTATTTAAGAAAAAAAAACTCACCAGTCTTCGTAGTTTCGTTATCAGAAGACGACACGTTTGCTGCCCATGATCGAGTTAGCGGGGTGATATCCAGTGTTTTTACAATATCCGTAAGAAACATACCGAAGAACACCAACCATAAAAACAAGCTGAAAAAATGTGAATAAAATTAACAAGTTAAAGTAGCATTTACCTAGGACCCACGTAGTTTTACCACACCCGTTAAAGAAAAATAATCATAGAAACCAATGAGCCCACAAAAACAAAATGCACGTGGAAAGGGGATAGACTTGATTGACTGCCATACGTTTCCTTTGTCCACTCGTTTCTTTTCTCCTTTTCTTTTTTTTTTTCTATAAGACTGAGATCTTGAATATAGCCTTTGAATTTTAAAGGTTTCCCCACGCGCAAGACGAAAACTTGTTTTTGGTTAAACAGCATTTTTTTATGAAGAACACACTTGCCTTATTTTCGACACCTCCGCCATAAATCCATATCACAAGAATAGCAGCTAGTGATCTTCTGAATGTCGCACATTAATCTGGCAGGTCCTGACGTCTACTTCACCATCTTAGCGAAGACAAGTGGTCTTGTCGCCGCACTTCGAATATCCGGTCTCATTACCTGTCTGTCACAATGCAGTTATCAACGAGTATAAGCATAAGCACTTCAATATTGCATACTTAGATTTTTCGTAAAATCTACCTTAAACTTTATCAAGAGAATCCGTCTCCAGTTGATTGCAAACGTTTTACAATGTCTGTATCTTACTCTTTTGCGCCGCCTCCGACTCGTCCAGTATACAGGTATGGCCAACAAACTGCTTAAGTCGTAATCTTGAACAATTAACACATTGTTAAGGACATAATACAGATGACGTAATGCCGAGGTAACTGGCAGATTTTAATGACTGTCGCTTCAGAACCATTCATGCCGTTCATATAGGCCCGAATATATGAAAGATCTCAACACAGGTCTGAAAGACTAGATGTGTTTTTCATCGTTTACCATTAGTAAGTCTCACCTTTACCTATGAAAATAAGCCATTTAAAAAGATATGCTACAACTGAAACTTTGATATTGCTTTAGAAAAATTAACAATGTTAAGAACATCGGTGCGGTCTCTAGTCTAAGCGGTGGCGTTTCTAGTAAAACTACCTTACCCAT
Source organism: Lingula anatina (assembly GCF_001039355.2). The sequence goes on along the minus strand of NW_019775447.1, from coordinate 1,039,010 downwards.
CTTATCAATTTAGACGTCCAGTTCTGGTTTATTTTTCTTTTTGCGTTCATTAATCAAGGATATAATTTTTCATCTATAGATTAGATTTTATGCTGTGAAATGTACTGAATACTTTATGGATTTAGACGCTAAACAAAAATATTACCACTATATTATCCACTGATTAACTAAATTTTATTTCTATAACCATCAGTCTTTTCACTCGATCTGTCAATGACCGTTTTACCCTTCACAATTACTCGAGTTAGTGCATCCCCGTGTGTAAATCTTGAAACGTTTAAGCTACTAGGTATACCATTCGCGCTTGAAATCGCCCAAAAGTCGTATTTTCCGCGGCCGCCTATGTATCCTTCAAACGGCCATGCAAAGCCACATATCATTTCCGTGTAAGACATTTATTATTAAAAATGATAAAATCTCTCGAGCCAAAGTGCCTCATTTCCTTTTAAATGTACAAGAAGATCGTGCATAGCGATCTACGGGAAAATGACAAGCCAGTCATTTCAAACTAAATAAGAAATGTTATAAAACGTCGAATCCATGCAGGGAGGGATCGAAGTCAGTAGTTTAATTCATTCAGGTGGGAAAATATCGGAGATTGAGAGAAAAGTTGGCGGAAAATCCGTACAAACAATTTTTTATAATCATTTTCAATATCAAATTAGTAATTTCCATTTTTAAATAGTTGCTCTTACGAGACCAATTGGAACGGGAAATGTTATCTGTCGGGGACCCCTTCAACGGCTTCCTTTCGTGATCAGAGGGGTCGGTTAATTTTTGCACATTATCCTGCATATTCAAAATGTTGTGCTATTTAATTAAAAAAACTTTCGGCATGACTACTCTAGTAAAAGCTTCTGCCGTTTGAATAGTTGTTGTGGGATAAAATGAAATACTAGACAGCAAATGTGGGAAATATACAGATATTTAGCAAAACAAAGTCACCCTCGTTTCACTTTCACATAAGCAGGCATAGGGGCCTATTGCAGTAATTAATAACTTTTTTTTATAAATCCAATTATGTCGATTTTTGAAAGGAACCTGCATTTTTACCACATAAAGCCAATCAGCATAGATCTACTTGAAGTTTAAAAAGTTTGGCTCAAAGGCTAACACATGAATAAATCAATAATTTTTGTAAAAACGATCTGATATGGTTTGGCAGTTTTAGGGTGAATAGCAGATGAGTCGGATTGCAAGGACAACAAATCAGATTGCCACAGCGACCAGAATATATATACAGATACACGCAGTGTCTGTATATAATTAAGTCTAGAAGTAATTGTATTCCATGATACCCAACTAAAATGTTTTCTACGAAATGACAAGGTCCAAATGGATGTCTATTTTTTTTCCTTAAAAGCTATGTACGTGTAAGAATGTACGTGTAAAAAAAAAAAATAATAATAAAAATAATAATAATAAAACTGTTACTAAAGGTTTATTACATCAGCTGAAATATGTAAGACTCATAAAAAACTTATCATTATATTCAAAATATACTTGGCCATCCCTGTACTTCAATATGCACTACAAATGCTCTTTAACATGTACAGCCACACCAATCCCTAAATAAAGCACGACACATTTTCGTTAATGAGGTATGTTATTAGATAAGAGTATATGATGCATCATTGGATCAGGCATGCATGATACAAACGTTTCCTGCTAAAACATCTGCAAAATTAAGTGTCTCAAATGTGTATTCTATGGATAACTGCTAAATAAAATGAAATTTGGTTCAAAATTATTTCCAAAAAGGACACCAAAATATGTAGTTATTTCTAATTCAAATGAGAAAGTTGACAGATAGGAAAACTTAGCCTGCATAATTATGATGACAATATCTTTCAACATGGAACCAGCTGCTTGCACCCCACCTAATTTGGCAAGCGTAACATTAAAAATCATTATCATACCATCCTCTAATTTGTACTAAAATTACATCTACATTTATTAAAATACTTCGGAAACAAAATTTTTGTGAACAAACTCAAAATATGCTTTTTCTTTCAGTTAATAAGCAAACATACCTTTTTTTGCTGTAAGAGTTAAGTGGCACACTAACCTCGCATTACCCCGTTTTTATTTTTATTTTTTATTCTGTATTGCGTAGTAAATATACAAATATCATTTAGATTTTTCATATTTAAGTAGATCGTTAGCATTTTGTTTTAAGTAGAGGTCAGCCGATGGGCTCGTTACTTGACCCGTGAGCGGCAAGGGTGGGCTGATCCCCCTTGATGAGCCTATTGATTAGTTTATTGGCCAGCGTATTTTCTTTGTGTGTGACCACGCTGTCGTGCACGTGTTGATGATGCTCTGGTGACCTCGCCGACGATGTCGAATGGTGCCTGCCGTAGGAAGACGTACCGGTTCAATGAAGATTTAGCTTATTGACTTTATTTCTATTTTTATTATGCTGTTATTATATTGCTCTATCTGTTGATATTATATTGTATAATTTGCTGTTTATGCGCTGATTGCGTATACTATGAAATGTATGGAGCCCCAGGATTCAGACCTTTCACTGCTGGCCAAGGAGTTGGATGTACTCCGAGGGAAGGTTCGGGAGCAGGAGGCGGAGCTGGCGCGGAGGAACGCAGAGCCTTCTACGTCCTCGAAAGTAGTTGTGCTGCCAGCGAGAAAGATCGAAAAATTCAAAGATGTGCCACAGAGGGCGACTGACATCGGCATTAGGGAGTGGGTGGCCGAAGTCCGGGCACACGCCGCTAGTAACAATTTGAAGGGGGAGCGGTATGCGGCCTTCGTTATCGATCCACTAGGAGGCAAAGCCAAGTGGGAGATTCTTGGCAGGGGCGACTCTTTTAAGGAAGAACCGGAGGAAATATTCAAAACTCTCCGCCGTGTTTGCGGCGATGGCGCCGATTTACCAGACCTTCAGCAGCAGTTTTATTCCCTGGAGCAAGGTGCACAGGATCTTATCACCTGCTCGCTGCGACTAGTAGAGCTTTTTGGTCTCATCATAGAACTCGATCCAGCTTTCAAGCCTCGACGGGAGAGTGCACTGAAAAGCAGGTTTGCGGAAGCCGTTAGAGACAAAAACTTATGAAGAGAGCTCCGCCGCCTCAACATATAGAGTGAAGAATTAAAGTTCTTCGAGCTGCGTGATAGAGCGGTGCAGTGGGTGGGTCGACCATCAAGCCTGACGAAACATGTGACAGTGGAGCAGAACACCAGTGAATCTGAGCGGAGGTTGGTAGAGCTGCAGGAGGATATCATAAAAAACAGCAGGGACAGACTGGCCAGCTAATCCAACAGCTGACGTTCATCAAAGGCAAAAAGACCAGGGGACGCCAACAAGACGGGCCAAGACAGTGTTGGTCCTGTGGCTCGCTGGAACACTTAAGGCGGGACTGTACCTCGGGGGGCGTACAACTACGCCGTTAAACTAGGCCGTTTAACTACGAACACCTGTGGTAGAGAGCCATACCACAGGTCAGTCAGACGGCGACGGCTCATTCTATAGAAAAACGATCGGGAATTGTCCGGAGGTGTAACTAAAACTACAGGGAGTCGACGTGAGGTGTCTGTTGGACACAGAGGCACAGGTTTCCACTCTGAAGGAGTCGTTCTACAACAAATTCGTCGCAGACAAGTGTAGGATGAGAAACGTGGACAACCTCATTAACATCAAGGCCTCCAATGGAAAGGACATCCCTTTCGTGGGCTACGTCGAGCTGACCGTGGAAGCATTTGGCCACACATTCCATAACATGGGTTTCCTTGATGTAGAAGACCCAGGACGTCTAATGAGAGAAAGGAAAAGGTTGGTGCCCGGAGTTATCGGCTCAAACGTTCTGCGCGACATCAGCAGAAAATTGCCAAGGAACAGTTGTCCTGAAGAGAGGTGGAAGACCGTGTTGGCTCTGTACGAGGAGCAGCGAATTGCGTCCAATGAGGACAACTTGATCTGCAACAGGTTGAGGGTGTCTGGAAACAGACCAGTGTTACTACCAGCCTGGTCGCTCCAGGTGGTAGAGGCCAGCGTGAGACCCTCTGAAGTTGCTACGAGGGAATCTAAGAGGAAATGGGGGCAGATTTCCCTACCCTGCAGACAGGGGTGAATATGGGCCCCACTCTCGTTACGGTGGAAAAATGTGGCACGGTACCATTTCAAGTGTCCATCTTTTCCGACGAAGATGTATACCTTAAACCAAGGACTCCGATTGGTTATTTGCGACCAGCGAGATCCATGCCAAATGTGAATGTTGTTCTCAACAATACCGAAGTTCTCGTAGTTGATAGTGATAGTGAGTGTAGTAGTAAATTAGTTGACTCTGTAGATCACAAAATCATGTCAGAGATGGATATAGGCGACTTGAATTCCCAGAGCATAAAGCAGTTCGAGGACTTAATTCAGCAGCATGAAGGAGTGTTTAGCAAATCTGACAGTGACATTGGATTTTGAAGTTTAGTTGAACATCGTATAATTACGGAAGACGAGGTTCCATTGAGGGCAGCTCACCGCCGTATTCCTCCCAAGAAGTGAGCAGAAGTGAGGGAACATCTAGAGCATGCCATGAGCAATAATGTGATCCGCGAATCTAGCAGTCCATATGCGTCGCCATTAGTACTAGTTAGAAAGAAAGACAATATAGCCTTAGACTGTGCGTAGACTACAGGGCACTTAATGCCAAGACAAGGAAAGACGCATACCCGCTACCAAAAATAGAAGAAGCATTGGATGCTCTGAATGGGGCATCTTACTTTTGTAGTTTAGACTTAGCTCACGGATTTAATCAAGTACCTGTTAGAGAAGAAGACATTGAGAAAACGGCCTCTAGAATTGGAACAGGAGGACTGTACGAATATGTGCGTATGCCGTTTGGTTTGACGGGAGCTCCCTCCACGTTCATGCGACTGATGGACAAAATATTCGGTGATCAGAATTTCCAAACATTATTGATATATCTTGACGACATCTTGGTTTTTGGAAAGACTTTTCAGGAAACCATAGAACGACTAGATCTCATACTGACCAGATTAGGGGCTCATGGACTGAAGATAAAGCCTAAAAAATGCCAGCTTTTCAAAATCAAATTGCGATATTTGGGACATATTGTTTCAGAGGATGGACTTTCTCCGGATCCAGACAAGATAGCAGTAGTGACGGGATGGCCAAGGCCTCAGACGGAGACACAGTTACGTGGATTCTTAGGAATGGTTGGCTATTACCGAAGATTCATAAAAGATTTTGCAAACATCGCGGGACCCCTGCATGCCTTGATAGGAGGCCAGACTGCTTAAGTGAAAAAGAACAGGTTTCAAAAGCCATTGGGACTGAGTGCATGGGTTGGGTGATGTGACGAGGCGATGAACATCTTAAAAGAAAAGTTGACACAGGCTCCAGTATTGGGTTACGCAGATTTCTCTCATTCATTTATCTTGGAAGTTGACGCTAGCCACCTGGGGCTGGGTGCCAGGAAGATTTATTGGAAGAGCAGCAGGAAGATGAAGGTGAAGATTATACAATTATGATCGAGGTCGATGGTGAAGACCAAATTCATGGGAACGAACTGGTCTCTCCTGAAACGGGTGCTCGATGCACAGCAGGGGAGCCGGAGACGACGGAGGTGGTGCGCAGGGGCAACAGAAGTACATCTGGATGGCACAATAACATAAATCACCTACCGCGTTCCAACATCCAGCAGGGTGCGGTTGCCAGCCCAGGCATCGATCCGTCTGTTTTAGCGAATTTGGCTGGGACCCAGCTATTTTCTTGCATGAATGTTGGCTGGTGGGCATCAGCAATTTTAATTGTACAGCTATGGTTGTCACTGACATTGTGGGGCGGCAATGTGTTAGCAGGGGAGTGTAAGAGTTAAGTGGCACACTAACCTCGCTTTACCCTAATTTTAATTTTTTTTTTATTCTGTATTGCATATTAAATATACATGTAAATATCGTTAGCATTTTGTTTTAAGTAGAGGTCAGCTGATGGGCTCAGTATTTGACACGTAAACGGCAAGGGTGGCCTGATCCCCCTTGATGAGCCTATTGATTAGTTTATTGGCCAGCGTATTTTCTTTGTGTGTGACCACGCTGTCGGCCTCTCCCCCTTTTGCCCCAAAAAGTTTAAGGCGCAATACATCTTTTGCGATGCAGATTTTAGTAGAGAACCAAGTTAAGGCTAGATACCAAGACTTGTATAGCCAATGTGTAATTGAGCCAAAGAAGTGACCGGTGCATAGTCTCTGCTGGGGGTCTTAGTCTATGCAGAGTGAATAACCGTAGAAACCTAAATTTGTCTTCTTATGTCATTCCACCCCGAGACCCACTCTCGGTGTCCACATTGCAATGTTCCCATATTATCACAGTTATCACACTCAACAAAGGCAAAACAGATACAATATATCTCTTCATAAAATAGTCTGAACATATTCAACCACAAATCATACTAAAATATGAAAAAATTGTGATCATCTGACTAAAATTTTTGATTGGGTGTGGTTTACTTGATATCCTGTGGGCATAACGCACTATATCCATACATTCTTTAATATGTAAATGAAATCCAAATGCATCAGCAATACATTCAAAATTTCATATAATGTTTTAAGAAATACAACAAAATCAGCCTAGTAAAACTGAAATATATCAAACTATATATTCAAAGAATTGCACAGAATTTTGGAGCTTTTCAACACTCCACTGTCCCTTGGTAGTCATATATATATATATATATATATATGAGAATCTTCTGAAATTCACTCCATTTTGATTTTTTTATAAAGCCTTATTGCATTAACATTATAAACATTATATGCTATACCTGGATCATTAACAATTAATAAAATACAATATCTCAAAGTCATTACTCATGTCCAATCCTAAAGCTGATATCCCATTTCTTGAATCCACTTCAGACCTTCAACAGTGTTCCCTAAAAAGTAGCAATTTCATCTACAATTAGCATTATTTAAGCATAACAGCACATGGTGAAAATTCAATAACCAGTTCAAAGCATTTTGTTTCTGATTTTCTTTGATATTTCATGAACTATATTATTACAAAATGTTAATTAATACCAGGTTTTGAATTCACTTTTCTTAATTGCATTCAAGTTATCAATTTCAATATCTCACCCCTTAACTCAAACATTATTCCCTTACCTTTAGGCTTATACTCCAACCCTATCCAACCATCATAGCCCACTTCTTCTAGTAATTTAAACACATACTTGTAATTGATCTCTCCATCAGTGTTAGGTTCATGTCTGTCAGGGACTTGGGCTATTTGCATGTGCCCTGGAAATGTTTCATATCATGTCAAGATATGTTATCTTGGCAAAGGAAAGTGGCCTTCAGAACAATAAGAAAAAAGTGCAAAAAAATTTCCTCCCCCTGAAAACACCTGTTCTGATCCATAGGATGCTGGCAGTACACTTAACATCAAATATGAAGCAGCATCATTCCATTGTAATAATATTCAAGTAACTTAAAATATACACAGTTAGCACTGAAGAGCAACTAAACCAATCTTACCAACACATGGCATATACTCTTTTATCATGCCTGTTAGGTTACCATGCATGATCTGGAGATGAAATATGTCCTGAAATAAAATAATCACTGTTACTGCATTTTTTAAGAATATTAAAAATTGATTTTAAACATCTCTATTTAGTGCGTAGTACCACTCAGTGCTACCTGTAGTTAACTATGAAATAAAGAATATTACCATTCGAATCAATCAAAAATAGCAATAGGACAAATTTACAACAAGACATGAATGCAAAGAGCAGTCCTGGGGCTTACCAATTGCAGCTTTAAGTTAGGGTGGTTCACATTCTTGATACACTCCACAGCTGTTAAGAGAGTGATAAACAATTTACTATATAATGTGATCAAAGAGTGTTTAAATGGAAAGAATAATTTTAAACATGAAAAAAAAGCAACAGACACTTAATGAGGATCTAAAAAAGCATTGCGCTTTTTGTGAATCCCTTACCTCCTCTCATCCACTCTGTTCATCTATCTATCTAGCTAACTATACTCACTTCAGTTTCTCTATACTTGCCTTTTTCATAATTGTCCATGAAGTAACCTGGTAGGCTGATTTTTGAGTTAACTGCTTCAATCAGACACAAGATGCCTTCCTGAATGACAAATTCATCACAATACAAGTAAAAAAAAACTGAAAAATTATGAACTGCATGGGATTACAATTATTTGCATAACTGCTAAGTAAAAAGAAAACATCCCAAGATAACTCAATCATCAAAATGTCTTCAAAAGCTGATCTTTTCCCTTAAGTGCTTTTAGACAGAAAAAAATGACCCTCACCTTCTGGAGTCTCTCAGCTGCATATCCAATGTTCTCAAGGTAAACATCCTTCATTGCTGTATCTATAAACTGAGTTTGACGTCCTGCCATTACATGCATTCTAGTTACAGAATAGATAACACTAGTAGATGCTTATATATCATAACTAAATAACCATTAATCAAACCAGAATAAAAGTACAAATTCTGAGCAGCAACCAATTACTTAAACAGAATACTGTTCAAAAGATAAACCCAGTGTTCAAAGCAATAATAATAAAAGTACAAATTCTGAGCAGCAACCAATTACTTAAACAGAATACTGTTCAAAAGATAAACCCAGTGTTCAAAGCAATAATAATAATAATAATATAATGTTTAAAATCCATTTGAAATTTAAAATGTAAGTAACACTGTCCCAGTCACCAGGGCCATAAACTTGCAGAGATAAGAATACTTATAATACACATTATTAGACTATAAACAAACAAAAATACAAAAAGATATCTGATAATTGATCTCTTGAGATAACTTACACACACACACACTGATCTTATTAATGAACAAAATGAACAAATAATAACATGCTGATATTTTGTCAGTTTTATGAAACTAATTATTTTGGTTCAAAGGTTTGAACAAATGAGAGAGACAGAGAGAGAGAGAGGGTGATCTCATACCTTTTACATCCCAGTGCCTTGGCATACTGTATTGACGTTTCCAACTTTTCTTTAAACTCTGACCTACGACTTGAAATGGCTGCTATGCCAATATCTCCACCTTTTAAGTCACCTTAAAATAATAATTTAACATAAACCACTGTACTATTTATGGGTTAGGCTCACCTGTAACTGTGACTTATAGTTGGTTGCATGTTAAGTTTTGCCACCTCTCAACAACCAAAGTTTCTAATAAATCTTATTAGAAACCATGCTTGTAAAAAAAAATAATGATTTTAACATCCAAACCCAATATAGATGTGCAAATTATGTTACCAGCATGCTCTTTAAAAATTTAATGGACAGATTAGAAACTGTTTGATTATTTTAGGATCCCACGTGAAGAAGTTCATATCAATGTTTCACTGTCCTGGAACCATGGAGAATAAAAAAAAAAACACAATAATCTAACACCAAAAAAGGAACATACATTACCATTACAAATGGCAAACTTTCAGCTGCAGTAGTGATTTTACTCACTCTGAAAATTCAATCTGCACTGGTTTACCATTACTGAATCACTACAACATATTTGGAACATGATAAAAAATAAAAAAAATATATGACCCAGAACTTTACCATTTACAGTAGGCTCTTTACATAATGGTAAAAATTAAATGTGGATGTAAAATTGAGACAGTCGTGGAATTTTGTTCAATACACTTACATATTTAAAAAACTGAACAAAACTTCAAATTCATTTTTTTTTTTTTTTGACACCTCAGCATGTGAAATGCACCAATAATGGGTTTGGGTGTTAAGAGCCACAATAAAAAACAGTTTAGCGTACATGTACTATGAACATGTTGTCCATTAAAATATTTATATTTGGCTTTACTAAGCTAGTAAATTAAACTAGACAATTAAGCTAGACAGTTAAAAAGATTCGGCTTATTATAGTCTCTGCATAAATATCCTACCAGGCCATGCATTTATTAACACATGTTCAATGCCGGCAGCTTCTTTTGCTTCTGCTAGTTTGTCCGCGGCAACTTCGTAGGGAAACGTGCATTCAACGGCTTTAAACCCTGCTTCCTTAGCCGCTTTGTACCGGTTTTCTAACCCTTCTATTTCTTGAAATAGCATAGAAATATTAGCTGCGAACTTCAAGGGCATTTTGGCACTGGAGGTGGAGAAATAATGGAAGTGTCTCACAACAGAGCGTGCAACAAACATCGAGATCAGCTGCATGTACCTGCATGTACTAGTATACTATCGCACTTTGTCACACATTTTGACGTGACCTATTTATGGTTTCTAGGTCATGTCTGGATGTGTGCGCATTCAAAATGGTGGTCTCTGGAGCAGAGCACGTTGACAGGTGGTTGGATTGTTTTGATTGACATTTACTGCACCAAAATTGAAATTGCATACTTCAGCTTGAATCAACGTTAAGTAATAGCAATAATTGTTTAGAAATTCACAATTTCGATGGCAGCTCTAGGTGACTGTAAACTATGTCCACGTTAAAAAGTCCGCGGCCAACGCCGCAGTTCTTCAAAGAAGCACAGACGTTTTCGACAAAGAAGGTAAGATAATATTGAAACAAGTACAAATATGTTTGCATTGTGCATTATTGCCATTCACATAAAGTAATTCGATGAGTTATATGCTTTGATCAAAATACCCTGTTGTGCAGCTGTTAGACACACCTTCACACTCGAGCATGCACAAACTCTCCCTCTCTCTCATTCTCTGATATGCAGAGCCAATTGTGTTATTAAAGATTCCGATGGTTATTCACTTGACTGATGTACAAATGTTTAATTTTACCATTAAATGTTGATTAATTTCTATAATAATCTTTAGTGAAATACCAATTTTACAACAGTGAAGAAAGTAAGATTGGCTTCTTCATTTTCACACTGATATGTACAGTGTTGATATAAAATCAACTTCATCAAATGTGACAGTTCATTTTATCACGCAGTGTGTTTCTATTATATCTTTCAGGAGAGAGGCACTCCCCGAGAAGCCCCTCCTCCCAGGCCTCCAGTGAAAAGTTGCCCCCCAGTCAGTAGAATATTTCATCATAAACAAGTGCAGAGGGCACAGGCAGTCTCTTTCAGAGGATCTGTTAGTGATCATTGTATCCTTTGTCTACACTGATAAACGTTAAACATTACTTGAAATATAATGGCCCCTTAATTTTCCTTGTCAAAAAATAAAGTAACCATATTGATTGTTGATGTGGCAGGGAAACCCTTACGAAAAAGTCCTGTAGGATCCTATAAGATCCTATAGAATTCTATAGGAAATGGGCCCAATTAAAAAAAAAATTTCCTTGTCAAAAAATAAAGTAACCATATTGATGTGGCAGGGAAATTAAGCAAATATTTATGTATCTATATGTACTAGTATATGGTTTTAACCATTAATTAAAATTTTTGGTGGAAAGGGTATTGTGACGTGTTATGCAAAAAAAATTGTCTTGAAAAAGTAGTGACAGCCGTTTACATTTTAAAATTTTGACTTAGTCTTATTTAGCCAAGGATATGTTACCTTCCTTACTACCCTCTTCCAGCTGTGTTGAGTTCTCATTATGACCAGGGTAGTAAAGAACTCTTCTTTGACCAGTGTTTTGTAGTGTGCACCAAACTCGGAGCAGGTTCTTTTGGGGAGGTAAATGTTATTTGATACTTATATGACATATCCGGCCTTTATATCAAGTATTTTTAGATTTTGTAAATTAAAAGTGAAGCAAGAATAAGAAGTTACGGGTTTTATTAGCTACTCTAAAATAGAGGCATCTTATTATAGTGACATTGGTAGTATAGCAGTTGTTAAAGGCATAACAACTGTTTTGGCCAAAAAACAGATTTTCCTGAGGTAAATGATGATTTTCCAATATTAACCCATGGTTAATAAATCCACTCCGACATTCAAAGTTAGTCCATATATTTTTTAGTGTGGTTTTTTTGTATTGATCTCTGAAGAGATCATTATTGAGGAATAGACATCAATGAATGTCCATGTGGTTTGATAGCAAGCACAGATTCCAGAATAAACGTGTTAACCACTGCTTTGGTGGTAAAATGGAATTTATTATTTATTGTGAAATGTGAATCTCATAAGAACACTTGTTATCCTTTAACTTTCCATTTTTCAATGTTTGTATGAGAGAAATGGTGGCAAGATTTTTTTTGTGTTTAACAGGTGTTCAAGGTGCAAAGCAAGGAAGATGGCAAATACTATGCAGTGAAAAGATCAAGAGAACGGTTTAGGGGTGAATCTGATAGGTAGGTGTCCAATTATGTTCTTGAAGGAATTGATTTGTCTGCATGGTAATAAGTCCATTGTATTTTATCATTTTATCTCATCACTGACAGTTACTTACATTTGTTTTTATGACTATTTAGCTTTAATTATCTACTCGCTTTGCTAAAACATATGTACTTATGTAGAGGTACTGTACATTTACCTGTTCATTATTTCATTCATCCAAATTTTTTTTCTCTCACCTTTAGAAAACGTAAGTTAGAAGAGGTTGCCAAGCATGAAACTCTGCCAAAACACCCTAACTGTGTAGAATTTGTCAGAGCTTGGGAAGAAAGGCAACATCTGTACATACAAACTGAACTCTGCCAAACAAGGTATCCCATCATCTATACAGTTAATTTGTTACAGATTTTTTTTAGTTTACACCCTGACTTACAACTTTTATGACATTCTTGTCAGTCAAAGGATCTTCATTTTCCTTATAATAGTCTTCACTTTTATATTCTAGGAAACTTCTTAAGTTTTATCATAAATGTAGCCAAAATTGCCAGAGATTTGCTAACTTCACTAAATTTTAGATAAAGATTACTTTATAACACTGGAGCAGCTTTTCAATAGAAGCATATTTATGATACTGTATAACCTGTAATTCTAGTCTGAATAACTATGCAGAAAGTCATCATGATATTCCTGAATCTCTGGTGTGGAACTATATGGTAGACCTGTTAATGGTAAGAATAAAAACTGTGTATTGTATCAAAATGCTTGTGTTACATGGAGAGCTTAGCTTACTATTGTTGAGAATGTTATTGATGTACTAGTAACAGTGCTTAGATAGTTTTATGTCCATGGGGGTAAGGACCCTGGAGATGAGATAATCTTGACAATGTGGTAAAGTGTGAGGATATCTTATGGTTACCCATTTACAGCTTCTAGTTTTATTTATATAGAATGAAATTGTGTGTGTAGATTTTCAATTTAATTTTTTTTTTTTTAGGCTGTAAAACATCTTCATGACCATGACTTAGTACACATGGATATCAAATCAGAAAACATTTTCATTTCAAGTGATGGAGTTTGCAAGCTTGGAGATTTTGGTCTTGTTATAGACCTAAAGAAGGTATTTTTAATTATGTTTCAACACAGACAATACTTTTTCCTTGTTTTGCAAAAAAGGTATTTGTATCAGTTTCATATCTTATAGTTGATGCTTGAGGAAGATTGTTAATGAAACAAAAACATGTAAGAAATGTTTGTGATAAATGTATTATATTTTAGAAAGCAGACATGTCAGATGCTATTGAAGGAGATCCTAAGTACATGGCCCCTGAGTTATTAGAGCAGGAAGGAAAGTTTGGAAAGCCAGCAGATGTTTTTAGTCTAGGCATCACAATTTTAGAATTAACCTGTGACTTAGACCTACCTAGAGGTGGGGAGGGTTGGCACCAACTTAGAACAGGCTGTCTGCCACAAAAACTGCTAAAAGGTTGGTTAAAATGTTTTATTTAAAACTAAGTTTAAAACAACATGAGTTATGTGCTTGACACAAAATAGCAAACTATGTAATGTATTTAAAGGAGAAAACTAGCCATAACAGTCCTTTTTTAAATGAAAGAATAAGAGACCCTTTTTTGGACATAATCTGTACTCAACCAAACTGTATCTTAATTCCTTGATGTTTTAAAATTTGTGCAATATATAGTAGCAATTACTTTAACTGCGATGTTTTATATGATAGAAAAAATAATTATGTAGCATTTTATTCAGGAAAGTCGCCAGAGTTAATTCATATCATAAAGTGGATGATGGAACCTGATGACCGACTGCGACCAACTGCTGACCAGCTGCTCTCCCACTCTTATGTTAGAAATGTAAGTGTTTTACAAATAAAAATTGATCAAAAAAGAAATTCTTACACCGAGTCACATGTTTATCACTAAGTCATCATAGTCAATACAATGTTCACTTCATTGGATACAATTCATTTACTACATTTTAGAATACTAGAAATGCTAACAGAATATGTTGTATATGTAGAATATTTGATAAAGGAGGCATGTGAGTAAATTTTTAGATTACTTTAAAATAATGTACCCTTTTATATACTACAATTAAAGGTTTGGAAGAGACGGAAAAGGCAACAGATGTTCAAGAAATGGGTAAGTTGAATTGAGGTAACTACCTGGATGATGTAACACTTTCAGGTACACAATGCGGGATTTTCCCACCAAATCGATTTTTTCAAAATTTAGATAATTCAGTTCTAAATGGCTAGCCAGTCACAAAGACCACCATGTCTCTTGTAAAATTCAGGAAGAAATATCAGCATGGGGTTCTTGTGAGGGGGCTTTGTTGGGACTGAATTGACTTTTGGTCATTTTCAAATTTAGAAAGTTTACCTTTAATTATACCCCAATGGTTTATAGTAGATTAAACCATTTATCAATACTTATCATCATTGTTCATGTAATTTTCTGTGGTCTTTCCAGTTTAGTCCCTAAGTTTGATAAACTTGTAAATTTCCTTTTTTTTCAGTAAAATATTCAACAGTGCCTTAATTTAAAAGTAACGATTTTGACTGAACTTCAAACATCAATTTTCTTTGCAGGTGGGATCTGTGCAATACTTGTATGAAAAGACACTGGCATTTTTCTTGTTGCTCTGGTTTTTCTTGAGTTTGCCATTTGTCAAAATTTTTAAGACAACAAAACAAACTCCAGTTAAAATCCACATTCCTAAACAACACCCCTCTGAATGGGACCATAGTTTTTCTGATGGTGAGTTCAAAATGTTATTGTGATTTCCATTTTTTGAAAAAAAAAAGAATACTTTTTGTGTGTAATACAAACAAAGTACAAACAAATTATTTGTGTAAACAGAAATATTGCTTATATCAAAATGATATTACTAGTGATAAAACTGTATGCCAAACATGTTCATATTATCATGCCATACCAACAGAGATAGAAATTACGTATTGCAGATGAAATATTTGAAGATAATAGCATTAATCTCCATGACAACTCTATGGTTGCTCCCCTGGACACATCCACCTCCAGTGATGATATGAGTAGAAATGGAACATTTGCTATCCCAAGGTTTGTTATATAAAAATACAGAATGGAATGTTTTCTGTGCCAAGGTTTATGCTATATAAAAGATGAAATTATTTCAAGGTATGTGATGTAGCATGTGCATCCTCCATGCACAACCTATGCATCTAATGATACATTTGTCGCAGAGAAATACTTTGCTGAGTTTAGATAAATGGTACCAGGCAGAGTTCGCTTTTATTATGGGCAGTGGCACTTCTGATTGATCTCTTCAAAACTCAACTTTTAAATTAATTTGAATACTGCTAGTATCTTTGATAAGTGACACTTTGTTGTTCTGGCAATGGTAATAAAACTTACACATGGTGATATGTACATATATTATTTGCAAAGGTGTTATTGCTGTATCACAGTGAATGAATGATAAATTGCAACTTTAGTCTTCCAGTACGTCCTAAAACAACCCCAAGTGCACGCCACAGGCCTCAGAGGCGGAGCACCCCAAGAACTAGGTCCCCCGTGTGTAATCTCAATAACATTATAAACAGGTAAGCATGCAATGGCACAACGACGAGTTCGTTTTTCCTTTACATGCTAAAAAAATGTGTAGCATTGTGCATTTTTGTAAGTCATTTAAATCTTTCAATTACTTCAAAGTTTTGTAGGTTTTCTTTATCTTGGTATGTTTTTGTTGTGTAGATACACTCCAGAGACAAGTCCTAGCATTGGTTTCAGAAGTGATGTATCTGGGACGACACCCCCAAATACCAACTTTCTGGCAGATGAAGAAGATCCAAAACTGATCATAGGTCCAAAGAATTTAATGCAGGTAACTGCTACAAATGAGCGGCTTTTAAATATGAATTTAAAACAAGATTAAGGTACACAGTGATGTAGATTTTAAGGTCTGGTGGCAAGCATTAATTTAATATTGAAGTTTTTCAACAATGTTTACAGATTACCCTCTGCCAGGTATGTTTTAAGGTGTTGGCACTGGCTCTCTTTCAGATGTTTGAAGCTGCTTCTGATGAAGAAGACTGAGGAATCTTCGCAGTGTTTACAAGATAAAAATGTTCACTAGCCAGGAAATTAACTTTGAAATGACTCCAACTAGACCAAGAGTGGAAAATAGAAACTGCTTTAATGTAAATAGCCTGACTATTTATGTACATAAAAGATGATGCACATAGTTAAATTTGCTTGTTGATCCATTTTTATTTGGAAAAAAGAATTAAGTATGGCTGATGTGAAATAAGAGGAGTTCAAATTCAATTGCATTTATGATGATGATCATGTGATGCATCTCCACCCAAACAGAAGAGAAGTTGTAAAAGATGAACATAAAACCACAAGATGTGAAACAGTTGATGTCACATGAAAGAGAAAACTTATAGGGAGCCAGTATGTTGACCAAGTTTGCCAAGATGTACCACTGGCAAAGATTTCAAAATCTGGCATTCAAGCACATGCTGTTATAAGTTTTGACCACAAAAAGGCATGCAAATGGTGCTTTTGTTGAGATTAAAACTATGTACCCTTTTATGTACATAATACACTTTCTGCAAGAATGCATGCCATTTGCAGATAAAATATGATATAACACACTGCTTAAGGTAGATCGGTCGTTACGTAATTTGACGATTTGCGCAATTTCAGCGCATCGTCAATCGTCTCTAACGACACTTCAGTCTGGTTTATCAATTTGAGGAAATAAAACAATTATCTATAAGATAAACACACATTATCAACTTGTCTGTAACTCTGTATGATCGATACAGATTTTCGACAACATTTGTCGACTATGATTCCATGCGACAACTGTAGCACGTTCATAGACTTGCCCTTCAAGAAATCGTCGGAATAGCAAATTGGCACTAGAAAAAGTATGACAGCTAAAGCTCACAAATTATGCACATAGGTGCTATATCATGTAAAGAATAAGTGTTGTAAATTCCAGTCAAAGCGGCTGCGTACATTTTGAGGTAGAACGCCCTGAATGTGCTGCAAACCGTAGCTTAGATTTCGACGAAAACCGGAAGTGCGTCGTAACGCCACTCATTTGGACTTAGAGAAATTTGGACTGAGCAATATTTCGTAACTTATACAAATGTTCAAAAAATGGCCATACAGCTTGAAGAAAATTCACTAATCAAAATTGAAACTGCGTTATAATATACAGAAAAAATTGTGCACTTCTGACCTCGACTTGTCAGTGTCAGTGTAAACAAAGTGTACTGAACGCACCGCAAGGAAGCACGTGAATACCGCATTTGATACTTTGTATCAGACGCTTCATTTTACTTGACAACACAGTGTGTACGATGTCACGTTCGTGTTATGTTCATAAATAAATAACAACGGCAATAAACTATTTTCATATGCATGAGTATTTCCCTTATTACTCTCTTCAATAATTTTGTTGTGAAGTTAATGGCTTACACTTTCGCATCAGTATGACAAATCTGAAAATAGCTGAGTATACTCACTTCAACTGTTGAAAGTTTTTAATGTACTTAGATGCCTCTCCACACACACACACACACACAAAAAGAAAAAGAAAAAAAAAAAGAAAAAAAAAACGATTTAGTGCAAAAACACCCATTTCCCCATTGATTTGAATGGGGACTTCCGACTAGTGCGTCACACAAGGTGTTACGCACTTCAACTTTGCGTAGTTCTCTTATTTGGTCGGTGACCCCCAATTTTTTTGGCAAAATTTAAATCTACTTGGATGCCTCTTTACCCAAAAAGTTTTTTAAAAAAAATTCAAACCTTAGAAAAATCATTAAAAATAACGTTTTGGTGAAAAGCACCCATTTTCCCATTGGTTTGAATGGGGACTAGTGCGTCACGCAGGGTGTAATGCACTTCAAGTTGGCGTAGTTCTCTTATTTGGTCGGTGACCCCTAATTTTTTTGGCAAAATTTAAATGTACTTGGAGGCCTCTTTACACAAAAATTTTTTTAAAAAAATTCGAACGTCAGAAAGTCATAAAAAATAATGTTTTAGTGAAAAAAAACCCATTTTCCCATTGATTTGAATGGGGACTAGTGCGATATGCAGGGTGTATCATATTTGGGCCTAGTTCTCTTATTTGCTCGGTGACCCCCAATTTTTTTTGCGAATTTTTAATGTACTTGGGTGTCTCTTCAAACAAAATTTTTTTTAAAAAAATTCGAACGTTGGAACATGTAACGACCGATCTACCTTAATTTTGAAGTGCATTTAAATTGTAAAGGTTTTTAACAGTGCCAGTTAATTAATTAAAAGTGTTGATGTGCAAGTTTGCTACAATAACAATTAATGGCAGCAGTTGTTTTACTGCTTCTTTCACAACTATGTATGCCAGGGGTGAAATGTGTAATGGAAGCAAATAGGTTGTTTTAATTAGTTTTATAAAGAATTCTATATAAACTTTGTTATAATGCTACAGACATCGCGAGACTGTAACTTGGAGACTATTTTATTAAAGATTGTTAAAAGTGGATTAAGATCCAGCCTTTTCAGTCATCAGCTTAAATATCTCCTAGGTCCAGTTTCATTAACACTAGACAGCACTATCCTGAGGATAACACTATCCATTGGATAGAATTATTCTTTGGACAGCATCCTGAGGATAGCAGCTGTTTACAAACACTGAAAAGCAATATCGGAAAAGAAAATGAGTATCTAATGTTTAGAAAACAGAACTTTACTCACAGAATAACTTTACTGACAGCAAAAATTCTGCCCAGTAGATAGTGTTACTCAAAGGATAGTGCTATCCAGTGTTGATGAAACTGGGTCAAGTTTATTAGTTTGTAAACAATGGCAATTTGAAATGATACTTTTACTGTTTACAGTGTGGTTGTAACAAAACACTCATATTTTCTTCATGGAATAAAAGCTTCCATGTAAAACGTATGACTTTTGTAGAAAATGAATGAAAACTCAATAAAAGATTAGTGGCTTCCCTTTTATTAATTTTTCCCTCATGGTTCTATTAAACAGTTTACTTCTTAAACAGTTTTCTTTAACTAAACAGTATGCAATCCTTTGGGCAGTTACCAGAATGTTCTTAGCTTTCGCCCAAAAGTATTTTGTGCTACTAGTTTCTGGCATGTTCATGGAAGCATAATTCATACAGTCCAGAAAGGGAGGGGGTGAGGCACAATGCTTATGTTTAACAGATATTTCACAAATGACTCATTTTAAGTTCTGCAATGCTGGCAACCCTGCAAACATCCCTAGTGGACTGAGTACGTAAATTGAAATGCCTATCTGCTCTTTAATATTCATTCAAGCTCACAGAAAATTTTACAGTGATCCAATTTTTTACTGGATGGTAGATGTATGCAGTTATTTTGCACCAAATCTTGCCAGACACTGCTGAATGATCTGCCAGAAAAGATTGTTCATTTTGAATGAATTATTTTATGTAATTTAATCCCTTACTTTTAAACACTAATATAAGCAACTAATGAATGATAGAAAGTAAATTGTTTCAGGCAAAGATACTCCCTCACTTGTCTCAAAAATTAAAATGTTGATTAGTTTGCTCATAACAACCCATATTTCTATTTTTCATAATGTCACAGGATTGACCTGCCTCTCCACTCTTTAATATAAATATTAATATAAGTTCACAAAAATTTGTACTGTGATCCAGTTTTAAATCATTTTGTGGCAATTTTTGCCAGTCACTGCTGACTGACATGTCTGATTGTGCAAATAATGTCACTCACCCTATGAATTAGATAAAAATTTGAGCATAAAAACGGGAAAAAAAGTAGCAAAAATGAAACTACTAATAATAGACAGATTTGAGCAAAAATTTAGTTGGAAGATAACAGAAAAGATTATTCCTGTTGAATGAATTATTTAATATTATTGAATTCATAATCTTCAACACAATTAGAGTTAAGTAATGATTGGTAGAAAGATGCTCCCAATGTTGTAATTTGCCTCAAAAGCTAAAATGATGACTAGTTAGCTCATAAAAACCCGTATTGATATTATCAATTACACCACAGAATTCAGTTAATCTATACTAGTCTAGCACAATCCTATAATTTACTGAGCCCTTGTGCCTCCCCTGCAGCCAGTCATGCTGACATCTTGGCTTTGAGGTTCTCTGCTAGCTTGTCCAGAAATTCAAAAGTATTAAGGTAGTCACTACGCTGGGTGCTGAAATGAAAAATTAAGATAATCACATTATAAAATGTTGGATTAAAATGTGGATTTCAGGACCTAATGATCTCACATCAGAAGTGTGGAATTTAAATGTCACAGAAATATAAACACAGAGGTAAAAAAAATCTCACTTTGCCATTCCTTTGATACAAATAGCCAAGTCCTTGGTCATGCTGCCTGATTCAATAGTCTCGATACAGACATCCTCCAAGGCTTGGGAAAACTTTGCAAGCTCCTCATTGTTATCCAACTTGGCACGGTGAGCTAGACCACGTGTCCAGGCAAAGATAGAGGCTGAAATATTTAGATATTTAGCTTATTTCTTTTTGACAAGTGTGAAGTATAGAGGAATACAGACATAAATTATAATGTAATTCAGTTTACCTGTCAACATGCACTCCATTTCCTTTAGATGTTTTAAAAAGAACATTAAAACATTTTTGAAAATAAAAATTAATTTAATCATAATTTATGGTGTTATCAACAATTTTAATACATTTGTATTTCAAATCTGTACTTTCAATTTAAAGCATCAATTAAATGTAATTCATCTAATTTTAAATGAGATGGGGTTTTGTTAAAAGTATTATAAATGATGGAAGTAAAACTTTTGAAGCAATGCTAATTTTCATCTGAATGACCTTTCTACTCCCTATTGCAATACCCTTGTTCGACTTTTCATTATTTGATATCTTACCAATTGGGTTAGTAGATGTCTCCTTGCCTTGCTGATGAAATCTATAATGGCGTGTGACTGTGCCGTGCGCAGCCTCAGCTTCTACAGTTTTACCATCTGGACATATCAGTACACTGGTCATCATGCCTAGAGATCCAAAACCTAAACAACAATAAAATATGTCTTTCTTCAGCAGTGACATATTCCCTGACATCTGAAAGCACCAAAGGCACATGTTACATGTAATCTGTTTGTGCCATGACCCCTGGTGCGATAATAATAATAATAATATGAGAAAACTGTTTAGTAAATTGAATATAACCGTGTCTTTAACATTAAGACATTCCATTTTAAAACCACAATTTACTACCAACAACCAACCCTTCTTTTTACCTTGTGCGACAGAATCAGACTGGACATCTCCATCATAATTCTTACATGCCCAAACAAAGCCACCCTCAGACTTCATGGCCTGTGCAACCATATCATCTATCAGCCGGTGCTCGTACCAGATCTTCTTGGCTTCAAACTGGGGCTTGTAAGCACTGAAATAAAATACAATACAAATCTTAACATCAACAAAGATAAACTAGATAAAAACAATTCACCAGTCACTTTTACTCAACCATTTTAGAGACCTTATCAATAATATATCTATATCATGGTTGTACTCCACTGTGCTTTTATACTTACGAATCATAGATTTCTTGGAAAATGTCCTTGAATCTACCATCATATTTCTTCAAAATTGTGTTTTTTGTGCTGTAATATAACACAGATGATTATACAATTGCTACAATAAACAGTTAAGTGTCACTTACATAACATTGTTACAAGCAACACCAAAAGAAAAAAGGGAATTCTTAAACTAAAATTGTGATAAAAAATTTACTGATATCAGTTTAGAAGTAATGTTGTTACATTTTCAGTACAGTGTCTTTGGTTCTTTAATAAAAAGTTCAATTTCTATCACAAGGGGTAACTTACCTTAGGTACAACGGAAGACCCTTCATTAAGGCATATTGGAATGAACTGTGGGCAAAGTCTGTAATTGCCTAGATAAAAAACAGCTTACATTTTATGTTTCTAACTCAAAGTACATGTACAAGAGCATTGCCACTAATGGATGACCTGCTGTTTATACGCCTATGCTTTTCATAAATGTTTATTCGTTGAGACCCTTTTTTCAGTTGTTCAATAGAGATTGTAACCAGAAACATAATGATAATCATAAACCCTATTTACACGACATGACAACTACAGTACTGGTAAACATTTGTTAAAGAGAGAGTCCTTTGAAAATCTCATTACAAGCAGAAACAGTGGAATGAGTTCCCACCTTGTCTGTGTTGTACATGGCCAGTGCTACCCCTCCATCTTCAAACTCAAACACATTGTGTTTGATAGGTTCTCCCCCTGCCTTAGGGGTCCATGTCACCTCTAGCTTGCCTGCACCTGGGACCACAAAGTCAGTGGCTTTATACTAGAAGGAAAACTGGTGCCATAAATATTTCTTTAACAAACATGCAAAATCATTCTTATTAACAATGACAAGACATTTTCTCTTCCCTCTTTAGAATTTGTTTTTGCAAACTTGCGAAAATGAGTGAAGTCCCCTGCAGGGTTTTTACATGTAGGACCTCTAAAAGAGATTGTTAAAGGAAGAATGTTTGAAGTGAAAAGACACTTCAAACCAATGTTTTAGGTATGATGCAAAAAGCTGTGCTATTTTCCTGGGTGCAAATGAGGCAATGCCTGTGAAGGTCAAAGAAGGCAGATGCTGTTATAAACAACTGGTCAATCATTTAGATCACTAAATTATTCATTTCAAAATGGAATAAGACATCAAATCCAAGTGCAGGGACAGGTTGAGCAATGATTTGTAAGTGGAAATTGACATTTGTTTTGGTGGGTATATCCTGGAAGAGTACCTTTTACTGGCACCCATTCAAATGTTCCCTCTCTACTACGCATGCACTCACTCACAGATACGCAAACATACATTTAAACTAAAACAACAAGTAAATACCTGGTCACCATAAGCATGACGTCCAATGACGATGCTTTTAGTCCAGCCAGGTACCAGACGTGGAATGTTCTTACAAATTATGGCTTCCCTAAACACCGTGCCACCAAGGATGTTTCTTATTGTCCCATTAGGGGATCTCCACATCTTCTTCAGCTTGAATTCTGGAAATGTGTACAAAATGTATAACTCAATTTTTGCTATTCAGTTTATTTTGAATATATATTTTTGAAAAAATAGTATGAGTAGTGTAACTAAGCTTGACAACACATTTTTTAAGAAGAATCAACACTTTTTACTTAAAAATATGTGAATGATATGTCATCAAATGCATGATCTTTAATAACATGTATATTTCTTATATCATAGTGGACTTATGTATATCATGGCTTTTCTTCCAATTATAATCAATAGGTTAAGAAACAAAAATATTTGCAGGTTTGCTGCAAGATGCAACCACCATAAAGATTTCATGACATAATTTCAGTCATATATAATTCAACCAGTATTAAATTCATTGGCATCCATAGTTTTGCACACTGCTGCAACATTTTTACAAGGGTTTATATACAGCCTTAACAAGATACATCAAACTGCTATACTGGGACAAGAGTTTCCTATTGTAAATAACATCTTTGTTACATCTTTAGAATCACCTCACTGAGGTTGATCAAATTATAATATAAATCAAAAAGCACAACCAGCATCAACTTAGCATATCAGCTGTTGTTTTCAATCTCACAAAGATGATTAATAAATTATTTCACATTTATTTTACATCAAGCACATATTTAATACAAAACAAAGGCACAACATTTTATTTGCATTTGCACAAACCTGTGCTCTTTGCTATAATATACAATTCTGCATTACTTATTAGGCTTAGTAGGCCTAGATATATACAAACATTTCCACATTCATATTTTATACACAAACAAACATTGATATCAAGAGTTTCCACACAAACAAGTGCATGCACACACATATCAAAAAAGCTATAAAATCCATTTATTTTGTACATGTAAGGTTCACAAATACATTCCTACATACAGAAACACATCTACATGTACAACTCAGTAAGTAAAAAGCATAGAATTAAGGCATTTATGTTAACAGCTGCTATCAGATCTTCTGTGGCACTCCCAGTCTAGACTACTGCAGCTTGTGCCATACACATATCATGCTCAGTCTTACATTCCAAGAGGGGACATGGTCACATCATATGCTGCGCTTACCACAGGAGATGGGTTGGAAGGTCAGCAGTGTACCAGGTGTTCTTCACAAGTTGCTATATACAGATTTCCATATTTACTGACCTTTACTAACCATACAGCATACCTTAAATCTAGTCAAAGGTCATGGTGATATAATCACACATTTATCACATGAAACTATATACACTTATCACGTATTACACAAGTTTTAATTCATCTTCATTCTTTACACATGAGAGAGAGTAAAAACTAGTCACAGTTATATGGTAGCACAATGTATACCAAGCTGAAGATTAATTCACTAATTCATGTTAATCAAGTTATTATAATCATTCCAGCAAGTTTTTATTGCAGTGATGAAACAGACTTGCAGGTACTGTACTATCACCTTTTTCTCCTCAAAGAGAAAAAATATACTTCATACTAGGTAAGAATGGCAAAGTATCATCCTAGGTCATATATCGGGAGAGGAGGCTGAAAAGGGAGGCTGGGAGGGGGGGGGGGCAACTTTTCTAGAGTCAACTTACCTTCCACTCTATGCTCATCTGGTGTTATGGTGGCACACTTGATACCAACATTGTACTTCTTTATAGCATTGGCACAGTCCACGGTAACTAATTAAAAGAAACACATTTTTTTCTGTATGTAGTTATTCAGTCTCTACACATATCAGTGACAACTTGCCACATCACTGTGTCAATTAGTTGATAAAAATTAAATTTAAGGCCATTTAAAATCTATAATATAGAACAAATAAATGTCCACTTTAAGGATATTTTTCTTTAAAAAAATAATAATAATAAACAAAAATCAAACTTTCTTAACCTTGATCATCTGTAGCATCCCTGTTTTGGATGCTTAGATCAAAAGAAACCAGCTGTACATCTAGGAAGGGAAGAATCAGCTTTTCCTTAATAAGGTCCCAGATAATTCTGGAAGTACAGATTGTCAAAAGATAAAATATTATACAGGTGCCATGAAACAAACTGCATTTATATGTGAAAATCAACTCATAATGATGAAATTGTCAGTTTCCAAGGCATCTTAAAATTGATCTGAAAAAAAAATCATTACATTTGCTTCATAATTGAGTAGGACTTTGTTCAAAGTTCAACAGCTCAGAATAGCATAATCACCACTTGTTAAAACACCTTAAAGCAATTAAATCCATCTTATTGGATAATAGTTTTTGGATGGTTTTGTGGTGAACCTACATATTATGACCCTGGCCACATCAGCTTATACAGTACATAGGCAATAAACTGAACTCTGTGGGTAAAGAAATTGTGTAGGGATGATTTCTCACCACAATACAAGACTAAAAATATAATACATTGACAGGTTCTCAAAAGAAAACCTTTTATGGCAACATTATTTAATTTAAATAATTAATTCTATTATTATAAAATTACTTGAAACTATTTTGCCCTTTTGGCAATCCATATATCACCGATCGCATATCACAGTGAGCGATCCAAAAACAGCAAATTTTACAAAGCGACTTACAAAACTTAATTTTTTCATGAGGCGCTCCACAAATAATGTGGACTTTGCACCTGAACAGTGAAATCCGAATGCTCACCTGGTCATCTCGTCTCCCTGTATCTCAACAACAGGGCCAGCTGAAATGTTAACAAACAGTTATCAATGTGGTAAGGAAGAAAATAATCAGTGCAAATATGTGCAAAATTCTACAAGATTTCAGTTAGTGTAATGACACGCATTACCTTTGATTTTCCCCATGACGATCGTTGTGCAGCAGCCAAACTACTTCTGAACCGGTCAGGAAGTCTTGTGCGGAGGTTATATGCGCATGCGTCACATATGATGCCACAATATTTGAGACCCGCCCATTAATTGATCTATTCACTCACACACTTGCGTCGGTCGACACGTGCGCTTTATTGCCAAAACTGGTTTACTAATTCTCATACCCGGCTTTTTAAATGAATATTTAAATAACTACTTCACTATGTCAAAAAATATTTGTAAAATACAAATCAAAATTGCTAATCTTGTAGGCTATTGTTTTGTCAAAGAAAAAAATAATAAATACTATCATAGAAAAATAAAGAATTAAACGCATTAGATTCGTCTAGATATGTACTTTTACATTTTGGCATCCTCCCTTTCTGACTCTTTGAAAGCAACCCCCTCTCACTTTTTGGCACTCGTCTTCTCTCTCTCTCTCTCTCTCTCTCTCTCTCTCTCTCTCTCTCATCTTTACGGTTTTTATGAGTTTTCTTTTTTAATGTTGACACTGACTACATACATCTTGTGAATAGGATGCACTGAGTGGACCTCCGACAATTTTTATAGAGAGTAGATAAAGTAATCGAATCTTATAAGCTCTCTGTTTAAAATTTGATTTTGACCTACTAAAGCATTCTAATTAAAATTCGTATGAGATTCATATTTCACAATAAATACATTGTAAACAACTCATAGAAATATAATAAATTCCATTTTAACACCAAAACAGCGGTTATCGCAATTATTCTGGAATCTGTGCAGGCCATCAGACCACGTGGACCTTCATAGATGGCTATACCTCTGTAATAATCTCTTAAGCGATTATAAAAAAAATCAAAAACATGGACTAACTTTGAATGTCGAAATAAATTCATTGGCCATTGGTAAGTATGGGGAAATCGTCGTTAACCCAAGGAAAATCCGTTTTTTTCCAAATTAAACAGTTCTTATCCCTTTAACCCCTCATCATACCGGATAGTCTGCAGCACATTATAACCCGGTGGGGCAATTTATTTAACAAGGCATATAATAATCACTCAAATTAGCATGTCCTACAATTGTAGTAAATTCCATGATTTAAGGCTGAGTTTCATGTCATATATTTCAGTAACAGTATTTTGTACTATGCTGTCAAATCTCTCTCTATGGCTAATCTGTGGAAAAGCAGTGGATCATTTACAATCCCAGCAGTGTTTCTTCTGATAACAAGGCTGCGCTAGTCAATTCAGATGCATAACCTAAAAACTGCTAAAGTTGTGACAAATTCATGACATTTCGAGAAAGAGAACGAGTAATACATTTCTTACAGTGAAAAATAAATATTTGCCCGGGGTAGTCGTAAACGACCCCGCGCGGTATGAATAGGGTTAAGAACAATAATATCCACATACATTGTACAATCATTTGAAATTACACAAAAATGCAAGTTTTGTTTTTTTAAGTCGAATTTTAATCATGCAAAAAGTAAGGAACCATAGATATGAATGCACATCAGCTATGTACAAAAACAATTTTTGCTGGAGTACGTCAGACTTCTGTGGCTCTTTAAATTGATTTTCACCAACCCATTTTATGGGCAATAAAAGCCATTTACAAATGCAAAAAAAAAAAAAAAACACACACGCACACGGCCAATTTGCAAAAGTATTTTTCATCCTGGAGGATCCCCTTGAATATTAACAGATAATTGTCTATTTAATTCCTTTTACTTTTTTGAAATGTCCAGCTAGAAAATTTGAGAGAAAAACACCATTGTAATGCGTTAGCCTTACGCTTCGGCTGGTCATATCTTACTTCTAGTTAAGAGAGCCACCATAACAATTAATTACCCCCTACCAGGGTCGCAGATGAATTTTTCACTAGATATTCATAGATATATCTCTGGCTAATTCATGACACGATTCTCTGCTGCGCTGGAGAAAAGTGCACATAATTCATTTGCGGCCCTGGTAGAGAGTAACAATTGATTAACTTATTTTAATCTGAAGCACTCATCCAGCATTTTTTCTTTACTCCATATATATTTTAATTGTCTTTCTTCATCCAATTTATGTAAAATCGGGCGCGCTATGGACACCTGCGAGTCACATAATATTTGACAGACATATGTCAAACAATCAATTGAAGTAGCTACCGTTTACTGCTAATTGGTTAGTTTGCAGTTACGTTGATTGACGGTGTTTTATCGCGCGAACAGCACGCTCGTTATAAATGTAAGTAAAACTGGAATGACATTTCAAACAGGAAACCTATTAATTTTGAACTGATTTTGAAAACGATGTTTTACTGCACTGCGTAGTGTTCTGCAGTCTTTCTAACGAAACTGACGTGTCGTCTGCCGGAATTACTTCAATCATGGAAGGTTCAGAAAACTGGGTGCAGCTTTTGAAAGAACATTTAAGTGTATGGAATGAAATGACATCGATATGTGATACTGAAAACTGTCTTCGGTTGTCGTATGTCAGTGCCACAGCAGGAGAATTGTCTTCCTTGATGTATGATCATGGACTTCTTACAGAATTATCCAGTTTTGTAGAAAATATTCCAGATAATTTATTTAGAAAATTAAAGGCTAACGAGAAGTTTCTTTTTAATTTGGTAAAATTACATATTTGGCAGAGAAAGTATGAAGAAGCCAGATCTAACATTTTGGTGAGTACTATAAGGTGGGGTTTTAAGCAGTTCAGCTATTGATGCTTTAATAATTAATATTTGGTAAAGCTGAAAAACAATTTCGCTAATGATTTCGCTAGCATTTATGCAAAGGTCTACGATCGTTCGGTCGCGAGGCGCACACACACACACACACACACACACACACACCATATATACATACTTAATAATTATTTTGCGTTTATCTAAAGTCAATACTGTTAAGTTAAATGATGCGGTTAAAAATTAAGAACAGATCTGAAAATCGGCTGAAAACGCATCGTTGAAGATTCAGGGAAGGAGAAGAGGGGGCAGCAGCGGGTCAATTATTTAACCACACCCCTCCTTAGTATAGTGGTGCTTATGCAGAATACCTTCCCCCATTATATTATCTCGGATTTTCAATGTTTCACCTAATTATATTTTGTTTATTCAATTCTATGTGGTTATTTTGATCTTTACTTCTGTAATTCTAATAAATTAGTTTGCAAATTTAATTCTACGACTTGTAATATTTAAGATATTTAAGTCTATTCAAATATATATATATATATATATATATATATATATATATATATATATATATATATATATTTATGAAACGAGAGTTGCAGTCATTTCAGAGGTGAACATCAAAAAATAAGTAAATGGCAAAATGGATTTATTTAAATAGCAGAGGCATTGATCAAAGTAACCTCATAACTGTAAACAGATAAACATCGAAAACCGTGTGTAAGTTTGTGGGGGCACGTGCATAAGTGTTAATATACTGAACCCATCAGAGTCAAATGGTTGACTCGTAATGTTGATTAACATATTAATATCATCTTATAAAAGCAAAAATGCACTTTTCTATTTCTTTTTCAGTTTGATTTGTGTAAATTTGTCTTGTAGGAGGGCAAAATAACAGATCGCAAGGAAGCGTTAAATCTTTGGTTCCAATCACTTTATGCAGAGAAGGAACTGGAAATCGGCCGACCCTTGTCAGCTGTGACACGCTTCAGGATTCGCCAAAGGTAAGTCCGGACCCCCTCCCCATCGATTTCTGAAAAAAATCACACTAATATTCCCCTCTTGAAATTACAATTTTGACTAGCTAAATTATAGTTCTAAACCGTACCAAATGGCACCGTTCACCCTCTAAAATA
>NW_019775447.1:934149-1008005 GCF_001039355.2 Lingula anatina | reverse complement strand
TTATTTTGATCTTTACTTCTGTAATTCTAATAAATTAGTTTGCAAATTTAATTCTACGACTTGTAATATTTAAGATATTTAAGTCTATTCAAATATATATATATATATATATATATATATATATATATATATATATATATATATATATTTATGAAACGAGAGTTGCAGTCATTTCAGAGGTGAACATCAAAAAATAAGTAAATGGCAAAATGGATTTATTTAAATAGCAGAGGCATTGATCAAAGTAACCTCATAACTGTAAACAGATAAACATCGAAAACCGTGTGTAAGTTTGTGGGGGCACGTGCATAAGTGTTAATATACTGAACCCATCAGAGTCAAATGGTTGACTCGTAATGTTGATTAACATATTAATATCATCTTATAAAAGCAAAAATGCACTTTTCTATTTCTTTTTCAGTTTGATTTGTGTAAATTTGTCTTGTAGGAGGGCAAAATAACAGATCGCAAGGAAGCGTTAAATCTTTGGTTCCAATCACTTTACGCAGAGAAGGAACTAGAAATCGGCCGACCCTTGTCAGCTGTGACACGCTTCAGGATTCGCCAAAGGTAAGTCCGAACCCCCTCCCCCTCGATTTCTGAAAAAAATCACACTAATATTCCCCTCTTGAAATTACAATTTTGACTAGCTAAATCATAGTTCTAAACCGTACCAAATGGCACCGTTCACCCTCTAAAATAGGGGGGTGGGGATCGGCGTCGCATCCACGACCCCCTTCAAATAATCCTGGACCCGCCACTGTTTACTAACTAATTGTGTTTGTGTACTCAATCTTTTAGGCCGACGGTTAGGAAAAGAAACCATGGCAGTTTTAAGTTAAAATCGCTGAAACTTCATTATGTTATTCAAAATAACGAACAGAGACAAGAGTAAAAGTACAGTCTTTACCTCTGCCAGGATTAATGCTATTGGTTAATTAATTAATGGTTAATCATTAGTTAATTTTTTGTCTGTCGGTCTGTTAACAACATTATGCAAAAAGTCGTGGACAGATTTTGCTGAAATTTTTGTTACTCAATTGATATTAGTTCATCACTATTATTGATAAGAATTGAGGTCATTAATTATAAAAGACTAAAATTTAATGATTAAATCATTTAGTTAATAAGTCAATAATATTAAATATTGAGAATTGAGCTGCTTTGGGTCTGTGCACTCAAGAGTGCTTTCCTTGTTTGATATGTATTTCTTCAGAAACCGACCACCCTCACATATATGCCCTGAAGACTACAAAATTAACACTGGGTTACCTGTGGAATCTAAAATACTCCTCAGAAGTTGGTTTGCTGAGCATAAGGCGTTCCCATACCCCTCAAAGGAAGAGGTGGCTATTCTTGCTGAACAATGTAATATCAGCATTTTGCAGGTAAAAGTTAGGCATACAACTTACATCTTGTTATTCTTTGTTTATAATTGTACTATAGCTATGTTCTTTCCTCAAATGAAGCATTTTATTTGTTATATTTTAATATTTACATGTTTAAAAAATAGAAATTAAAAGAATATGTCAAGTCTGTTACACTTTCCATACCTTTAAATTTTTTTTATTTTTGTGTTAGGGGGGTGCTAGTTTCCAAACTCAACAGTCAATTTTACTTGGAACAAGGATATTATCTATTGTGTTATTTTCAGCCATTCATTGACATTTAGGCTGCCTTCACATGAAAAATCTATTTTCTAAAAATCTATTTGCGTTATCTTGTGATCACGGTCTGTGCCCTGAATACCCCACGGCGTAATTACGGGCAGCGCGAGCCAGTTACTTCCAAAGCTGTAATTAATTTTCGGCGCTGCCAGTAATTACGCTGCGGGGTATTCAGGGCACAGACCGTGATCACAAGATACCGCAAATAGATTTTTAGAAAATAGGTTTTTCATGTGAACACAGCCTTAGCATGTAAAAAAAATAAATAAATAAACACAAATGGCAATTTTTCCTAGATTTATCAAAACATTTTGTCTGTCAAACACCTTTAGTTATTCAAAGATATATCCAAATATATACAGGAGTTAAATATAATTTTTTAAACATTTATTGATGACACCGACCTGTTGGAATATGATCAAGAAGTATTACTTGTCCTAAGAGAATTTGAACAACAGGTGGTTTATGCACTTGTTTAAATCATACACTTTGTCACTTTAATCATATGGAGATAGGGGAAGGTGGGAGACATAAAAAAGAAATTAAATATTTTTTGAATAAGGTATTGTAAGAGGGTTTAAAAGAATGCAATTTTAACATCTGGTAAATGTAGGATGGGAAAATGATAAGTAGATAAGTTTGTCAAAATGGGTGAACATGTAAATTGGCAAAAGCATTAATTTACTTAATGTTTTTTGTTTGAAAGTTTTGCAGTTAAACATTTGAAGAGGTTTGAAAACATTCTGAAGTGGTGGAAATGTGCATCAAGTATACACAAGTTTAAGCTGCTCTATGGTTCTTTCATATTTTAGGTAAAGACATGGTTTGCAAATGCTAGAAGGCAAATGAAAAGCAAAAAGAAGAAACTTTTCCAGCAAACTAGAGCTTCCATCATCAATCAAAAAGATAATATTCATACAACAAACACTGAGGTAAATTACAAATTTCCATTTATAGCATTTAGCAATTTTGATCTTTTAAAAAATCTTATGACGTTATTTGGTGAAAACTGTGTTTACATGTACAAAACACAATATTTAAATAAACATTTACTAGTATTGTCTTATTTACTTTTTTGTCTTGTGAAGCTATTGACATTCTTTTTATTCTATAATTCTTCAAGAATTAATTCTATTAATTGTTTAAATAAAAACTATATATATATATATATACGAGCCAATTTTCCAGCAGCACCAGGTTCAGTCTGGAGGCTTATTTGTGGCATCAACCTCTAAAACAGTTCAAAATCTACAAGACGTAGCATATTGCAAGGATCATCAAGAACTGGTGGCTCCACATTCACAGCAGGGTCTGAAAGTACAAAGTATCCCACACCGAGGGAATTTAGCAGTCTTACAAGGAAACACATGCCCAAGAGATCCTGCATTCCTTCAGAAAAATAGCCATGAGGAGAAGCCTGCTGTGCTACAAGATAACAGCTTTCAGGCTGCAACTACAGATTTTCAAAAAAACGACTACCAGGGTGATTGGAAAAGCCCATTTATTACAGCAATGAGTTACCAAGAAACCCCCTGTTCAACAGTTTGTGAGCCACAAAAGCAACCTGAAAACACCCCTCCAGATGCTAGCTCTGACTTGTCAGATCATGCAGTCCCATATGTCCTCAACATAAGCAATTTAAATGTCAGAAGAATGAAGGAACCAGATCAGCTTCAACTGGAAATTTTGGACTTAACGGAGGTACTTTTGGATGACATTTCTATGGGCCAAACTGCCCAGGATAAAAGTGAACCAATTACCCTGCTCGATCATAGCAGTATCTTTTCTACCCAACCTTTTATCACTTATGCTGAAGAAAGGACCCTGGTGACTAGCAGAGCGGACTCCATCACACACTTGAGTAACCCAACCACACAGTTGACTGCCACATGCAGTGATGGTTCAGTTACAAGTCCTATGACAATTTCTGAAACCCTACAGGAAGGAGATGCAAGTTCAGCATCCTTAAATCAACCACTGGCTACAGGTTTCACTGGCTCAGACCAGTCAGTTCAGGTACAGGATGTGACAACACTACCAAGCTTTAATATCACACAATGTACATTAGAGGGATGGAATGGAGTCGCTACACCATCTCCATCCACTTACCAATCCAGTAGTGTACACCACAGCAAAGATAGCCACAGATCTAAGCCTAAGTTCACTCCATCTGGTAAGATGTCAACCAGATCTACACCAGAAACACTATCCACACAAAAAAACCCAAATATTCCACTCTCAGTCTACCAGCCATATACTATTGCTCCTTTCTACCAGTCACCACTGAAGGCTGGTACTCATGGGCCTACTACATCATTGAACAGACTGGAAGCTATGGATCTTGATAAAAAACTGGAGCAGGACTCGGAGCTGTTACAAGTGGTCCCCAACTTCTCAAAGAGGCACCACACTCAAAGTCCTGGCAAAAACCCAACTTTAGAAACAGAGACAATTTTTACAACCAAAAACAATGAAAACAAAAGGTTTCTATTGTATACTTTTTAAGTAATGATAATATCTTATTCTTAAAATTTAAACACTGTAAAGTCAAGATTAAAGCTGAATCATCTACTATTTACAAAACAGGAATAAAGTAAACCTTTCTTTCTACTTCAGACAAAATAATCTTCTTCAAACTAGTTTGCATACTTATATTTTAGGAGAAAGATGGAGAAAGGGCACATGATGAAGATACATAAAGATGCAAGACAACATGATACACCTACCACTCCTCTTCTCAGAGATGCTGAGCAACAAGAAATAGCTCAAGTTTTACTCGACTTGGCAATGAATTATAACAGCCCAAACAACCAGGGATCACCAACTTAATCAAAAGAGTAAGAAAGAGTTCCATTTTTACTGGTCCCATTAATGTAATATAGTATATTTTATATAATTAGGAATTTAAACATTTTGAATTGCACTGTTTTGATGTTCTAGTTATGTTATTTTGAAATTGTTATTTGTTAAGTTATTTATTACATTTGTTGTTTGACAAAATCATTATTCATGGAGGTAAAAGTTGATTGCACTTTGGCTGTAATCTTTAGATTCTTTAAGTTTGTAATCTTGAAGTTGTAATTTTAAAAAAATTCTTAAATTCTTGATCTATAAAATTATAACATTTCCATTAAATATTAGTAACATTCATGCATAGAATGGCTAAGTACTGATACCGTTTTGAACTTTACAATTAAATAGAAAAATATTTATTTCAAGTAATTCTTACATAATAAGGACAGCTATATAATTCTAAAATTAGCATTAGGAATAGCATACAAGTGAATATAAGCTTGTCTCTCAGATTTATTACTTGAGAGTCTTATCTCAAAGGTTATGGCATATTGTGTATGTAACAAACAGAAATGCACAACAGTCAGTTTAAATTTCAAAGTCTGAAGGATGAGACGGTCAATTAAAACAAATTTGGGATGTTTTTAATTACCATTTGATCACTATTATCTTCTTTTTCCTTGGTTTTTGTTGTTGTTAAACAAATAAATAAATTCTAAAAAACATTGAGTAGTAGTTCTTATTCCATAATACAAACAATTCCACATGACATAAAGATGTAATGCCTGTTTAGAAAACAGATGACCAAGATGTCACTATCAACTATTACAAAATAAATAATAAGCACCAGGGTAAACTTCATTCTTTGTGATCACCAAACAGTGAATGTACTGTTTGGTGATGTTCCTTAATAAACTTGTCTCATTTCTCGTTACAATTCCAGAAAATACATATATAAATATATTGCTGAATACTGCTTTTATTGCCCAGTTGTCATCTTGTTTTTATAATCAGCCAAAGTACAAAGAAAACAAAGAGTGAAAAGAGCAGCAGGTACCAAATAAACTTGTTGTGTCCTGCTCTTGCCATTGCAGTCAATCGTCCCATTGTGGCACCCAATATGCCACTAGAATTATCCATATCGTTATCCTAAAGAAAACAGAATGTTACAAAATTATGTTACTAAAAAGGTAGTCACATGTAAAATTAGAATGTATAATAATACAGTATTACAGAATATGTCTACTGTTTCTAAGGCATAGTATATTGTTTTTGATTTCAAAGTCTATACTGCACAGAAAAATCAACTGTTTATCACAAATATTAAAAAAAAAAAAAAAAAATGCTGCAACATAATTCTTGAAAAAAAGAGATAATTCTTTGATACAATCATTTAAGTAATTATCATCCCTATCAATATACGTGATTCAAACAGTGAGTATATAGCCATGGATAGATTAAACACAACAGCAATGACACCAGATCAAGCACAGTGTAAATTTATCTGGAAGCATTTTATAATACACTTGTACAATAATAACATTATATAATATTCATAACTACAGATGCATCACTTACAAAGTCATTTAAGAATTTATTCTGCTCTCTGACTTCTGTCCCTATGTCTATTGTTAACTGAAATAAGAATGGTAAAGAATTTTTTGTTATCATACTATGAGTATTGTTGAAAATCATTTTTCACAAGTAACTTATTCAACTTACTGATCAACTGAATACAATTATCTCTAATTCTTCTCTTCATACAGAAATCAATCAATCAGATCATTAAGGTGTTGGAGAGTGTCTGCCTTAGTCTAGGAAAATGTACAATCATCTGAAATTCAAAAATGTTTAAATCTTAAGACAAGCAAAAAGTGTAACTTATAATAACATACTGATTTTAGAGCTTTAACTTTGTCTGACAAACTGTTTGTTAAGCTGTCATTTTCCTCTTCTATCATTTGTGACTGTCCATATGAGCCATCCCCTAAAATAAAAAAAGACCTGTTGAAAGCTAGAAATGCACAATGGGTATACAATTTCATGGCAGCATAACTGGTAGACAAGAAGATAAATGTGAACTTATTCACAGCATTGTAGATGCACTAGAGACTGGCAGGCTTTTTATTTCAGGAGAGTGCGACTTGGGGAGGGGAGTGGTAAGCAGAAGATTTATGACCCGCCGACAAGCAGCTGAGTTGTTAGCTGTTCATCATTTTACAGTTATAGGCCCTTAAATATTTCATGCCTTAGCACAAATACCAGTTTTACACATCATACAGTGTAAAATAGGACTGTCAACAAATCAAATAGTAACAGAGTAAAGTAGGAGATACACAAAGAGTATATTGGTCAAATAGGGAACAATGTTACCACCTGTACCTTTGGTTAGACTACAATAATAAATGCAAGAGAAGTGTATATAATAACATCTCCACGATTCAGATGCACACCACAGATATGAATTTTGTAACACAAAATTTATAGTTAATAAAATTTTTTATACACGTATCGTTCCATAACCTAGTGAATTCATCTTTGACATATTTATAATCTGAGGGCCCTTTTAATTAAAAATATTTTGAATTGATGTTTCTGGGCGTGTGACTTTTGAACTCAATTTAAGAGTGAAGATGCCTTTGCACCGTGGCAACTGCAACTTGTTTTTTTTTTTTATCTTTTTAACCACTGGAACGATTACATTCAGACAATTATTCCAGACTGTCTACCTCATAGAGTTCTTACCGGCATGTGCTCGCCGCATTCTCCTGGTCAAAATGTAAAGCTAGTTTGTAAAACACTATTCGATTTATTTTGTACACGTCTCGCTTGAGCTTCCTTCCAACCTGGCGATTTTTGTAATTTATTTTCCGTTCTCCACTTCCAAAAGAACGTCCTTCACCTTGTTAGTACATGTGACTGGGCATTCTTTATCCCACCCTCTGGTGACATATTTAAACAATTGTTTTACAGTCCAATTTTAGTTTTAGAAATATAAATAGATGGATATTTGCATAGGAAAAGACACATTTGCTTTATTATTTGATGGTTCTAAAGGCCGCAGTAAAATGTTGTTATGTTTGCAAAAGGGGAGGTTGATGGAACAGCCCTAACCTCGCCCATATTCCAAATAGAACTGAGGCAAGCATAGTGTGATTGCGAGGCAAATGTTTACATTTATATTTGTATTATAAATTAGGCACGTCACTCCGGATCAGTGTATCTCCGTTTTAGAGTGATTGACCAACTTGTGCTGAAAGTTGTGCGGATCAGCGGTCATTATACAGGGTGCTTTAAAAAGAACCTTACTGCT
The DNA here is from genome assembly GCF_001039355.2 of Lingula anatina. Next base: position 1,000,232 of record NW_019775447.1, on the reverse strand, counting down.
GGAGTCGACTCAGAGGAAAAAAGTTTTTTCAAGTCCCGCCATCTTAGAGCTAACTGTGAGTAGGGTATAGTGATTATTTGGAGTATGATTTGTGAAGGTTAAAATATGTGATAAATTTTGCCATCAAATATTTATACTTATGAACACATACGTCCACTACTGGTAAATGCGTAGATGTTATAGTACTCGCATTCAACTGAAATGTAAAGCTGTTTGAATTATCAGGTGTTTATTTCAAAAGTACAACTTTAAAACATTTTATAAATTCAGGGACATAAAACTAAATTTTGAAATCTTGGCAAGGATAACAACGTCTTGTTTAAAATCTGTTTGAAAATGGTATATATANCGGTTTTCCTTGAAATGTGTTAACAGTGTTGCACATATGCTGAAAAGTGAAAAAAAACAGCATAACTACTAAAATAGTGGCCCGATCATGCCGATTTTCAAACTTGATCTGCGTTTTAGTAAGATTGATTACTCCTGTGAGTTTCATGACAACAGGTCTATTGGTTTACCTTGAAATGTGTTAACAGTGTTGCATATATGCTAAAAAGTGAAAAAAACAGCATAAATTCTACAATAATGGCCCGATCATGCTGATTTTCGAACTTGGCCTGCGTTTTATGAATATTAGTCAGCTCTGTAAATATAAAGCCAAAAAGTAAAACTGTCTTCCACTTATGGTGTTAACGCTGAAAGTGCACGGCGACGGCGACATGATCGGCGACGGTGACGACAAACGCAGGTGATGGCAATATGTACAGACACATCTGTGTCTGTACATAAAAAGAAATTAAATATTTTTTGACTAAGGTATTGTAAGAGGGTTCAAAAGAATGCAATTTTAACATCTGGTAAATTTAGGATGGGAAAATGATAAATAGATAAGTTTGTCAAAATGGGTGAACATGTAAATTGGCAAAAGCATTAATTTACTTAATGTTTTTTGTTTGTAAGTTTTGCAGTTAAACATTTGAAGAGGTTTGAAAACATTCTGAAGTGGTGGAAATGTGCATCAAGTATACACAAGTTTAAGCTGCTCTATGGTTCTTTCATATTTTAGGTAAAGACATGGTTTGCAAATGCTAGAAGGCAAATGAAAAGCAAAAAGAAGAAACTTTTCCAGGAAACTAGAGCTTCCATCATCAATCAAAAAGATAAAATTCATACAACAAACACTGAGGTAAATTACAAATTTCCATTTATAGCATTTAGCAATTTTGATCTTTTAAAAAATCTTATGATGTTATTTGGTGAAAACTGTGTTTACATGTACAAAACACAATATTTAAATAAACATTTACTAGTATTGTCTCATTTACTTTTTTGTCTTGTGAAGCTATTGACATTCTTTTTATTCTATAATTCTTCAAGAATTAATTCTATTAATTGTTTAAATAAAAACTATATATATATATATATATATATATATATATATATATATATATATATATATATATATATATATACGAGCCAATTTTCCAGCAGCACCAGGTTCAGTCTGGAGGCTTATTTGAAGCATCAACCTCTAAAACAGTTCAAAATCTACAAGATGTAGCATATTGCAAGGATCATCAAGAACTGGTGGCTCCACATTCACAGCAGGGTCTGAAAGTACAAAGTATCCCATTCCGAGGGAATTTAGCAGTCTTACAAGGGAACACATGCCCAAGAGATCCTGCATTCCTTCAGAAAAATAGCCATGAGGAGAAGCCTGCTGTGCTTCAAGATAACAGCTTTCAGGCTGCAACTACAGATTTTCAAAAAAACGACTACCAGGGTGATTGGGAAAGCCCATTTATTACAGCAATGAGTTACCAAGAAACCCCCTGTTCAACAGTTTGTGAGCCACAAAAGCAACCTGAAAACACCCCTCCAGATGCTAGCTCGGACTTGTCAGATCATGCAGTCCCATATGTCCTCAACATAAGCAATTTAAATGTCAGAAGAATGAAGGAACCAGATCAGCTTCAACTGGAAATTTTGGACTTAACAGAGGTACTTTTGGATGACATTTCTACAGGCCAAACTGCCCAGGATGAAAGTGAACCAATTACCCTGCTCGATCATAGCAATATCTTTTCTACCCAACCTTTTATCACTTATGCTGAAGAAAGGACCCTGGTGACTAGCAGAGCGGACTCCATCACACACTTGAGTAACCCAACCACACAGTTGACTGCCACATGCAGTGATGGTTCAGTTACAAGTCCTATGACAATTTCTGAAACCCTACATGAAGGAGATGCAAGTTCAGCACCCTTAGATCAACCACTGGCTACAGGTTTCACTGGGTCAGACCAGTCAGTTCAGGTACAGGATGTGACAACACTACCAAACTTTAATATCACACAATGTACATTAGAGGGATGGAATGGAGTCGCTACGCCATCTCCATCCACTTACCAATCCAGTAGTGTACACCACAGCAAAGATAGCCACAGATCTAAGCCTAAGTTCACCCCATCTGGTAAGATGTCAACCAGATCTACACCAGAAACACTATCCACACAAAAAAAACCAAATACTCCACTCTCAGTCTACCAGCCATATACTATTGCTCCTTTCTACCAGTCACCACTGAAGGCTGGGACTCATGGGCCTACTACATCAATGAACAGACTGGAAGCTATGGATCTTGATAAAAAACTGGAGCAGGACTCAGAGCTGTTACAAATGGTCCCCAACTTCTCAAAGAGGCACCACACTCAAAGTCCTGGCAAAAACCCGACTTTAGAAACAGAGACAATTTTTAGAACCAAAAACAATGAAAACAAAAGGTTTCTATTATATACTTTTTAAGTAATGATAATATCTTATTCTTAAAATTTAAACACTGTAAAGTCAAGATTAAAGCTGAATCATCTACTATTTACAAAACAGGAATAAAGTAAACCTTTCTTTCTACTTCAGACAAAATAATCTTCTTCAAACTAGTTTGCATACTTATATTTTAGGAGAAAGATGGAGAAAGGGCACATGATGAAGATACATAAAGATGCAAGACAACATGACACACCTACCACTCCTCTTCTTAGAGATGCTGAGCAACAAGAAATAGCTCAAGTTTTACTCGACTTGGCAATGAATTATAACAGCCCAAACAACCAGGGATCACCAACTTAATCAAAAGAGTAAGAAAGAGTTCCATTTTTACTGGTCCCATTAATGTAATATAGTATATTTTATATAATTAGGAATTTAAACATTTTGAATTGCACTGTTTTGATGTTCTAGTTATGTTATTTTGAAATTGTTACTTTGTTAAGTTATTTATTACATTTGTTGTTTGACAAAATCATTATTCATGGAGGTAAAAGTTGATTGCACTTTGGCTGTAATCTTTAGATTCTTCAAGTTTGTAATCTTGAAGTTGTAATTAAAAAAAAAATTCTTAAATTCTTGATTTATAAAATTATAACTTTTCCATTAAATATTAGTAACATTCATGCATAGAATGGCTAAGTACTGATACCGTTTTGAACTTTACAATTAAATAGAAAAATATTTATTTCAAGTAATTCTTACATAATAAGGACAGCTATATAATTCTAAAATTAGCATTAGGAATAGCATACAAGTGAATATAAGCTTGTCTTAGATTTATTACTTGAGAGTCTTATCTCAAAGGTTATGGCATATTGTGTATGTAACAAACAGAAATGCACAACAGTCAGTTTAAATTTCAAAGTTTGAAGGATGAGACGGTCAATTAAAACAAATTTGGGATGTTTTTAATTACCATTTAATCACTATTATCTTCTTTTTCCTTGGTTTTTGTTGTTGTTAAACAAATAAATAAATTCTAAAAAACATTGAGTAGTAGTTCTTATTCCATACAAACAATTCCACATGACACAAAGATGTAATGCCTGTTTAGAAAACAGATGACCAAGATGTCACTATCAACTATTACAAAATAAATAATAAGCACCAGGGAAAACTTCATTCTTTGTGATCACCAAACAGTGAATGTACTGTTTGGTGATGTTCCTTAATAAACTTGTCTCATTTCTTGTTACAATTCCAGAAAATACATATACATAAATATATTGCTGAATACTGCTTTTATTGCCCAGTTGTCATCTTGTTTTTATAATCAGCCAAAGTACAAAGAAAACAAAGAGTGAAAAGAGCAGCAGGTACCAAATAAACTTGTTGTGTCCTGCTCTTGCCATTGCAGTCAATCGTCCCATTGTGGCACCCAATATGCCACTAGAATTATCCATATCGTTATCCTAAAGAAAACAGAATGTTACAAAATTATGTTACTAAAAAGGTAGTCGCATGTAAAATTAGAATGTATAATAATACAGTATTATAGAATATGTCTACTGTTTCTAAGGCATAGTATATTGTTTTTGATTTCAAAGTCTATACTGCACAGAAAAATCAACTGTTCATCACAAATATTCAAAATAAAAAAAATGCTGCAACATAATTCTTGAAAAAAAGAGATAATTCTTCGATACAATCATTTAAGTAATTATCATCCCTATCAATATACGTGATTGAAACAGTGAGTATATAGCCATGGAAAAAATCAGTAATCATAGATTAAACACAACAGCAATGACACCAGATCAAGCAGAGTGTAAATTTATCTGGAAGCATTTTGTAATACACTTGTACAATAATAACATTATATAATATTCAAAACTACAGATGCATCACTTACAAAATCATTTAAGAATTTATTCTGCTCTCTGACTTCTGTCCCTATGTCTATTGTTAACTGAAATGAGAATGGTAAAGAAAGAATTTTGTTATCATACTATGAGTATTGTTGAAAATCATTTTTCACAAGTAACTTATTCAACTTACTGATCTACTGAATACAATTATCTCTAATTCTCCTCTTCATAAAGAAATCAATCAATCAGATCATTAAGGTGTTGGGGAGTATCTGCCTTTGTCTAGGAAAATGTACAATCATCTGAAATTCAAAAATGTTTAAATCTTAAGACAAGCAAAAAGTGTAACTTATAATAACATACTGATTTTAGAGCTTTAACTTTGTCTGACAAACTGTTTGTTAAGCTGTCATTTTCCTCTTCTATCATTTGTGACTGTCCATATGAGCCATCCCCTAAAATAAAAAAAGACCTGTTGAAAGCTAGAAATGCACAATGGGTATACAATTTCATGGCAGCATAACTGGTAGACAAGAAGATAAATGTGAACTTATTCACAGCATTGTAGATGCACTAGAGACTGGCAGGCTTTTTATTTCAGGAGAGCGCGACTTGGGGAGGGGAGTGGTAAGCAGAAGATTTGTGACCCGCCGACAAGCAGCTGAGTTGTTAGCTGTTCATCATTTTACAGTTATAGGCCCTTAAATATTTCATGCCTCAGCACAAATACCAGTTTTACACATCATACAGTGTAAAATAGGACTGCCAACAAATCAAATAGTAACAGGGTAAAGTAGGAGATATACAAAGAGTATATTGGTCAAATAGGGAACAATGTTACCACCTGTACCTTTGGTTAGACTACAATAATAACAAATGCAAGAGAGGTGTATATAATAACATCTCCACGATTCAGATGCACACCACAGATATGAATTTTGTAACACAAAATTTATAGTTAATAAAAATTTTAATACACGTATCGTTTCATAACCTAGTGAATTCATCTTTGATATATTTATAATCTGAGGGCCCTTTTAATTAAAAATATTTTGAATTGATGTTTCTGGACGTGTGACTTTTGAACTCAATTTAAGAGTGAAGATGCCTTTGCACCGTGGCAACTGCAACTTGTCTTTTTTTATCTTTTTAACCACTGGAACGATTACATTCAGACAATCATTCCAGACTGTCTACCTCATAGAGTTCTTACCGGCATGTGCTCGCCGCATTCTCCTGGTCAAAATGTAAAGCTAGTTTGTAAAACACTATTCGATTTATTTTGTACACGTCTCGCTTGAGCTTCCTTCCAACCTGGCGATTTTTGTAATTTATTTTCCGTTCTCCACTTCCAAAAGAACGTCCTTCACCTTGTTAGTACATGTGACTGGGCATTCTTTATCCCACCCTCTGGTGAGATATTTAAACAATTGTTTTACAGTCCAATTTTAGTTTTAGAAATATAAATAGATGGATATTTGCATAGGAAAAGACACATTTGCTTTATTATTTGATGGTTCTAAAGGCTGCAGTAAAATGTTGTTATGTTTGCAAAAGGGGAGGTTGATGGAACAGCCCTAACCTCGCCCATATTCCAAATAGAACTGAGGCAAGCATAGTGTGATTGCGAGGCAAATGTTTACATTTATATTTGTATTATAAATTAGGCACGTCACTCCGGATCATTGTATCTCCGTTTTAGAGTGATTGACCAACTTGTGCTGAAAGTTGTGCGGATCAGCGGTCATTATACAGGGTGCTTTAAAAAGAACCTTACTGCTGGAGTCGACTCGGAGGAAAAAAGTTTTTTCAAGTCCCGCCATCTTAGAGCTAACTGTGAGTAGGGTATAGTGATTAGTTGGAGTATGATTTATGTAGGTTAAAATATGTGATAAATTTTGCCATCAAATAGTTATACTTATGAACACATACGTCCACTACTGGTAAATGCGTAGATGTTATAGTACTCGCATTCAACTGAAATGTAAAGCTGTTTGAATTATCAGGTGTTTATTTCACAAGTTCAACTTTAAAACATTTTATGATAAATTCAGGGACACAAAACTATATTTTGAAATCTTGGCAAGGATAACAACGTCTTGTTTAAAAGCTGTTTGAAATGGTGTATATATAAAGAACTCTTTATGAAAGCTTGGACTATTCCCAGTGTTGTAAGTTAATTGTATTCCAACAGGTGGTTGTCCATAAAGTCGTAGTTTTAGGTTTATGTTCTGTAACGTTTACCTCTAGTTAAGAGTACATACTTCTTGCTTCTAGTTTTGACATATGATACCCTGGTTTTTGCTTTCACGTAGCACACATTCTATTTTAATTAAACAAGAATAGTTATAAAAGATGATATAGATGCACAAGTACTTATTTAATACAGTTTGACAGTTTTATCTCATATGAGATATACATCCACTAATTTATAAATTTGGGAAAGTTTGATTAATGATGGTCCAGATTATATTTTTGTTCTTTATTATTATTATACTGTTCCTTTCTGCGGTCTGACTCAGGTGGTGTATTTGGTAAAAAATGGTTGCACTACTTTAAAAATAGTATTTCTTTGATAAATCGTGGGAGGCTCACATGTCTTCATGTGATGCATTCTTACTTACAGCACTTTTGACTTTTATGACTTATGTCAGCAATGCAATGTATTAACCTTGACATCATCATTTACTAGAGGGCACTTTAGAGACACTACTTAACTCCTGTGAATCCCAGACTTGGGAGTTCATGATAGAATTATTGTTAAGTTAATGATTAAGAATGTGGTCAGATTTCAAACTCATACATCAAAGTCTAGCTCCTGCTATACATGTTGTTAAGGTTAATGTCATGGAGTCAAAGAACTGAGACAAGGAATAAAATGCCACTTATTGTTATATGGGGGTTGCATGATGAATAAAATCAACATTTTTTCCTTCATACTGGAAGGTAAGAAATTTTATGCATCAGAAATATTTATGCATCAGCGTAGAAATACAAACTGAGTTTTAGACTATGGAAGTGACTTGCCTGAAGTAAATTTTAAAGAAAATGTTGTGAGCAGTCCTAAATACTTGATTGTATGGCATGACTTTTTTGAAACAAGACAGCTAAATTTTGGTTGGCAGTGGTATTGAGAACAATTTCATAAGGGCCCAAAAATTGTTTTAATGACTTCAAAGGAACTCTGGCTGGGTTAGCGCTAACACTCATCAATTCAATTGAGCCAAATGCTAAAAGTGACTTAAGTTGGCTAACAAAAAATGGTTGATTTGACTTGTTTCAGTCAAATTCAAATCATGTGGAGAAAAAAGTGATGAAAAGGGGTGATTTGGCAAAGAGAAAAAAATTCCCAGTCTGGTGCATATCAGATGCTATATATTTTAGTAGATCTGCATATCAGGTCATCTGAATGTTAGTTCTGTTTGATGTAGCATCGGGCATTTTTGTTTTTCTGCTTTTATTTGATATTTGTCATTTATAATATGATACTGGTTGTAATTCATATTTGACCAATATTGTTGAGCTTTTTATCTAAAAGCAATTTAATGGATTACTAATATCAGAGTTCTACATAAACATCAGTGTAGCTTTTTCCATTCTGACTAGTTATTGTTTTCAGAAAAGAAGCAAAATGTGGCAAACAAAAATTTGTATGTATCTCTGTTTTATAATTGCAATGGTTATTTATTTAGTTAATTTTCAATCTTTTAATAATAAGCAAATTTTATTTAAGCCACCCATTTAGCTAAACATCTGATGGTAGTGCCACTGTGAAATTAATAGTATTATGATAAAAATGCCTGAAATTCTTTTTTATTCAACTCTCATATTGCAAAATTGATTACCATAATTGTAAGGCCTTTTTGTTACATAATTACTTTGGTTATTGATTGAAGATATTACTTGAAGGTTCAAAACACTAGTGCTTTAAGTGTAACTGTGGCACTTTTTTGAATCGGTGAATTAATTATAATTTGAACACAGCTTTGTTTATGAACGATTAGTTGGGTTGATATTAAAAAGACCGAATATGTGAAATATCATGTGTAAAAATATTTATTCTGTTTGTGTCTAAAACATTGAACAAGCTAGAAATAACCCACTGGATGCCTGTAAGCTAGAATTCAGTAATGTGCAGGTCCCATAAGGGAAACTATATGTACCTAAAGCTTAGATAAGTAAGTATTGTTTCAGTGAACAAGGACTCTTGTTGTGCTACCTTGCAACCACTGAGGGTCAGTTGAAGGACCGTAAGAGGATGAAATTTGATTGTTATCTTTGGATGATAGTGAAACAATATAGGAAAGTATGAATTAGAGGCATAATTCCTTTATAATTACCTCAGCAGATATTATGATAAGGGGGTTGATAACTATAGTTTACATAATATTTGCACCTCCACATAACCGGATGAAAGTGAAAATGACATACATAAAATCTGTTTTCAGTTCTGTTTTTAGTATCCAGTGATATTATGGAAGGGGGTGCTAGTTGTTAAAAGGTACAGGGCTGTGCCAGTCTATGATGATGCTGGTGCCATTTGTGATTGTAGATTTGACTTTAGTGTCACCTTGTTTTTCATCTGCCTAACAATTGGATACTTGTTATTGGGTCACATAGTCAATCTGCCAAAGAATGTGGATGAAAAAACATTAAAGAAGAAAATGTGTTATGGAATGCCTTAAGTGAACACGTGTTTATGAAAAATTTTAAAGGCAGATGTAGCTCTAGCCCTCTCCCTCAATATATGGGATGGAAACAGTATGGTTAATAACACTGCATATTGTTTTGTGTTCTTTTCCTCATATATGAGGTTATGAAATGTATATTAATGGTCTTCTAGTCACCTGTCTACTATTGATGGGCTATGTTAATATATTTGATAATAAGTAACTTGGTCGTGCTAATTTACTGACATACTTTATATGAAAAACATTTCAGCTGGTTCATATATTGACCATAAGTCTGCAATAATAGTTTGTGTTGATATACATTATGTATATCATGATATAGCCTTTAACTTAATATCATGAATATAATCAATTATTAGATAAAATTTAAATCTTTTAACCATACATATTCATACATATTCTAAGTAAACAAATTTTACTAGTATTTCACAATCATCCATGAGCATGTGATTAGTTATTTCAAAAGGTTGGTGAGTAATTTGGGTGGAGAGCTCCCCTATTGTTAAACGTACAGAAATCAGGTACATGTATTTCAGTGAGAAAAAGATATTGGATTTCTCGTACACTTATGTCTTAGACATCTCTGGGTGTGGCCTATCTTTAACAAATAGTTATTGATAATCAAGCATGACTTGTTGAGTTACCAAGAGGGTCTTCATGTTCTCAACAGTAGGGTTGAACAGTGATACAAGTGATGACAGATGTTTAAGACCTTGGTATAGAAGTGACTTGCCCTCTCAGTTCTCAGTGTGTCATGCTAAGGTCGGTGCATCCAAGTCTACTGTATTAGCTATAGAATGTTGACATAACCGTGAAAATGAATTTGAAGCAAAAAGGGTTGTTGACACTTTGGCTGTAGATAAACATAGTTTATTAAGGGTAATGTGACCCAAACAAAATAGGGCAAAGTTGTGCAGTGGTAGAGAAGAGAATAGAAGGAACATAATCAGATATTACAGGTAGAAGCTAGAAATGCGGTTACCTTTGATGAATAGATTTGATTGTGTAAGTCCATCTCCCTTAAAGACAATGTTCATAGGTAGAATAAGCTCTACCTTTTAGGGGATATTACATAGTGCTTCTGCAAAGAGTCTCAGTGAGTTCTAATACTTGTGCATTCTGTTGAAATTTCAAATAGTCTAAGACAGTTATAAATTGTGAATTCACAAATTAAGAAAGTAGAAGATAATGAAAGATTTCCAGTTCCTTATACCTGCCTCACAACTTATGTAGGTTTACACAATTGTATGTCATGGTTTTATCTTGCAAGTGTTGAATTTCTACCATCTTACTGCTGTTGTGGGTTAATATTTTGATTGAAAAGTGAACAAACTACTTATTTTTGCTTAATCAAAAACATGAAGTAATTTTCTTTATTAGAAAAAATAACCAAAAAGTGTATATAAAATATAGCATAGAAATTTGACTTTAACCTTTAAGTTTTTAGTATGTCTTTGGATAGGGTAAACAGGTGTTTTATTGATAAATGGTTGATAAGGGCTGGTTTATGTCTGTTCTTGGAATAAAGGTATAATCTATTTGATAACATTGTCACATAGTTTACAGTGCATTTACAGGTATCCTGTTTGGTATTGTATTTGGTTTTAAGGCGCTGTTTATTTGTCTAAAGCAGTCAGAAATACTTTTGACATGAGAAGCAATATAACGGGGTTGCTGAAGTCAGAATTAAACCTCTAGCATTGAAATATTGCATGTAGATAGCCTCACGTAGAACCTTCGATATTGTGTTTATGATAAATGTGTTGCTGCAGCAGTGGTGTACCTTAACATAACCAAAGGTTACTTTGTTGAAGAAATTCTCTGTTACAGGATAATTATTATTCCTTTTCTCATTCTAGTTTTCTAGTGATGAATTATGCCAGGTGTCATGCAACGTGGTAATGATATGTATGGGTATGGACAGCCACAGGAAAAGTAAGTCATGTCTATCAAATAAGATTTTAAAATTTTAGTAAGCATCTTTTCTGAAATCTGTTTTCCTCAATTTTTTCTCTGTGACAATTTTCTGTTAAGCGTTTGCTGGTGATTTTTATCTAAATTACCTATTTCAGCTATAAGTGAAAACCAAAAATTATTGTGTTCTGTCTATTTGTGATGTTATAAGGTAAATTTTGTAAAAAAAGTGATAACATTGGAATTATCTGAAATTATCTTAATAAATTTAGGTATCCTGGATGTATTTGAAAAAGTCATTTTTATTCTGCAGAGCTTCTTATCTTTACTAATTCATATCTTTAAAGACAATAAAACTCGTAGAACAAAAGTTTATCTGAAGTGTACCTGATGATGATAGTTCCATCTGAGCCCTTGATTCTTACCATGTCATTCCCAGTTCTTTGCAGTACGTCTTGTGAAATGCCAGGTTGATGGATGGTGGTCTTGATATTACATGAAACATTTAGAACTGAATATTTTTTTTTAATTGTACAAAACGTCAAATTCAGGGACAGGCCAAGCAAGGAATTTTGAGTAGGAAAAAGTTTTTTCTTGTAGAAAATTCGATTTGGCATGAAAATCCTAGATACAGTAATTTTGATAAAAGTATCCATGGTTTACATTTATGCAGAAAGTCTGTTTTAAATAAAGTAATAGATATGAATTTTTATGTTGAAGTATTAATATAACAGGAAGAGGTTTTTATCCTGCAAGCTACCTATTGTGGCAAGGTGTCTGAGAGCAAGACCACTTGACCAATGTTCTTAATGCCCAATTGATGAATGCACATATTAATGTAAAGCAACAGTCTAAAGGCATGCATGTGTTTTATGTATTGTTTATGTTATTTTGTATGAAAACCGAATATGGATAGAGATATTTTCATTAAGCAAGGTTTCCATTTCTCTTTTCAAGTATTGTTATTCACTAGGGGGTTGATACATGCAGATCTATGTCATAATGGAATGTGCCCCAAAGAAATGATATTAGAGAAGAATAAGGGCAGTCATGTGTTAGAAAGTTGAGTAAAGAAATTTGCGGATAGATTTCATAAACATAGGCTGGGCAAGACACCTACAGGATAGAATTTAAACCCTTGTCACATCACTGGCCTCTTTCAATTTACTGTGTTGAAATTAAACCAGATGATAGAATAAAAGTTAATATGAACTGACTTAAATTTGGCCAGTGAGTAATATTAATGGAAGCAGTTAATGATGATGAATATGAATATAATCTTTTTTTACTTAAGATATATTATTTAAATTGCATATTTTTGAACAAATTATACTTGTTGTGACACTAACAGGCTGGTTTGAAAGCAAATACACTGTATTTGCCTTCTTTGCTGTTAGGGAAGCATTTTAGTTGAAGTGGTATTGCATGGGCTCTGTTTACAGAGTTGCTTAAACTTGCCTCAATAAACAGAGGTGCATATTGGAGCCCGTTTCCTCCACCTGGTATGAAAAATAAAAAGAACAATTTGCAGTGTAAACATTGCATGTATGTTGATGTCAGATGATATACTGCACCAGTGGGTGATAGTAGGCCCTTCTACAGGGCGACTCGAGACTGAAAAAATTAAGAGTCACTGGAGGGAAGTTGGTTTGATGGTTGGAACAGTAAGTTGCATATTGAAATCCAATATCCCAAGTGCATGAGGGACGCTCATTCATAGTCAAATCTTGCTACACAAAGCAAGTCCCTTAGGAATGTTATGGGGTGTAACTCTGAATAGCTGCGGTGAAGGGAAGACTTGAACAGGACCTTGGATAGGAGTGTTGGAGCTGTTCATCTTAACTTAAGAATTATTATTTTTTCCTTTCCAGTGGCTATGACGCATACAGAGGCAGAGAAGATTCTTACAGAATGAGGTAGGAAGAGTTTGAGACAGAGACAGCATTATACATTTTTGTGTTTTTGCTTTGGTTGCATAAATAAGGTGTTATTGAAGAAATATAATCAAATTCTTGTAGTCTGATCAAATAATTTCTTCCTTAATGAATAATTGAGAATCATGGTCTTAAAGTTTTTTTAGAATGTGTGCTTTAATTATTATTTGCACATTTTTTTAAAGAGAAAATCCATATCCTCCCAGGGAAGAGCCCATGTATGCCCGCTCATCAAAACAGAATGGCGTGAATCACGCAGATTATAACTACAGACCCAGGGAAATGGATTACCAGAATGGATATAACACTGGTGAGCACCAGAATTATTTAAATTTAATTTTATCAGTAAGTTATGATTACATATAAATAGATGACAATTTTGGGAAAAGACATTTAAAAGTAACTTTGAAAAAGAAGTGGTAGAACAGATAACAGCAATTAAAAATACCAAAAATATCCATAGAATGCAATTAATATATAAATAAAAAGGCACTTCTATTCCCCTTTGACATGACCCCTTTGATTTGTCACTTTGAGAAGTGGTCAGTATTATTTCCTGTAGCTGTGTTCATTTTGGCAAAGATGGTTAAAAATGGCAGGTAAAGTGCTAAGAGAAACTGATACATAGAGAGAGTTGAAATTCCATTTATTGCTGAATCTGTTATTCAGAGTGATCTGAATAACCACCAAGAGGCTGTATACACATAGAAACTGCAGAGAAGTCAGTTCCAATAATCACAATTATACTTTAAGGAAAGCACTATGTATTGAATGTGACCACAAATTGGTGTGGTGATGGTGATGGTAATGATAGCAGTGTTTATGGTTCTCCTAAACACAGGGTGTACACAGATTTAGAAGAAGACCTGGGGGATAAGGGACAATTATTAATCAAGTAAAGCAGACACTATAGCCACATCTTAAACCACAAATTGGCAATACAAGTAACAATGAAGTGGACATTGAAACAGTTGGCTTAATGCATGTATAGCTGTAGATACTACTTCATTTTTGCAATCCTGTACAGGGGGGGTAAGGAACTATTGTTTATGAAGGAGGAAACTTCCTTCGCGACACAAATTGCTTGTTTCATGCATGTTATATTTTACGCTGTCAGTCAATGTACTGGAGATGTCTTGATATTGGCCTTGGTACCCGTCCAAACTGTATATAGCTAACATATGGCAGAGAATGACAAATGTCTTGTTTTGGTACATACAATGAAAAATACAAAACACTTATCAACTATCTTAATGCTCTCGTGTGAAATGTGCTTTGGTTGGTTGAGGTAACATTTGATTATAATGAATGTGTTTCAACTGGTGTGACATGTTCCTTAATTGTATATGTTATTAATGGTATTTTTTTAAATAATCAAGATGTTAAATGATTGTGAATATATAGAACAGGTGAATTCCATGTGGTGGATGTCACATGCTAGGAATACTCTTTGTGGTCTCTTGGGTAACAAGCCCAGGCATTGTTACCTGACAGACTTTGTCAGGGTCATCAATCTTTCGGCTCGGTTGATTATAGTTACATGTCAGGACACAAACACAGTGTATTTGTATACCATGGGGCAAAATAAACAGGTGTAATAGTATTTCAAATCCTTTCAAATTGCATTTGTTTCAAGTTAGAACAAAGAAATAACCTATCCATTACTATTTCTACTTAATTAAGGAAAGTAAAAAAAACCCAAAAGGTGCCATAGATAGTCAAATTAACATGCTTAAGAGCTGTTTTAAAAATTAAGATTTTTATTATTATAATATAAATCTGCATACTTTTAGTTAAGATTTTTTGTTACATGCTTTGCTCTTCCTCTCACACTGAAGTAGTTTGTGTATGCAGGTAAGGCTGGGTGGGGTGAGATATGAGTTTGTGTTTTAGCTTAATAGATAAGACAGTTAAGTCTTAGTTAATGTTAGACCATGTCTGTTTGTTTCTTTGGTTTATCTTATCTTCTGTTGTCACAAATTTTGATAAACTCCTCTGTCTTAGGTTTGGTAACACAGGTATGGGAGCACTGCCATGGGACCTGGTTATGTTTGGGATCATTTACTTTAAGAGACCAGAGTTAATAGTATATATTATTTTTGTTAACCTTGCAGTTTTGACATTGATATTGGATTGTGGTGAACGTTAGGGGCATCTGTCACATATGACTGTATGGAGCAATTTTTTAGATGTCTGTTACCCCAGAGTTGAATGGAGTTGAAACAATTTGAAATTTCCTAGGTCAGGATTTGTAGCTTTACTCCAACATCATGCCATGCATATTTATACTCTAAAGAGAATATCCTCTCCCCCCCCACCCCCCACCCCCCACCCCACCCCTGCACCAACTCAATGTGCTTGTGTCTGGGTTTTTGGTAAAATTTATATCTGACTGATATAACAAAATAAGTGAAATCCAAGGTGCCCTAGTTCGGCTCTGTAACTACTCAGTAGAGATAGTGTTTTTAGTGACAAATTTCTTTTTGACTTGTGTGTCAAGTTATCAAATCCCCACACGACAAGTGTAAAAATTATGCAGTAAATATCACTCCACATGCAATGGAGATAAAGGAACAGGTAATTTGAGAATGCTGTAGAGCTCTATGAAAGCTTATCAGATATGTTCAAAGCAGCAGAAGTAGGTGATGACCCAAGTTGGCAACTTTTTGTACACCACATTAAGGTCAGTCTGATAAAATCAGAAAGAAAGAATACTAGTAAAGGAAATTGGTTAAGAAGGTATTGTGGAGAGCATGCAATATTTTCAATAGAAACGTAAGGTTAAATGCATAGGATATATTCTCTGTGAATTAGTGCAGATTTAATATTTCTATCCTTGACTGACAAATAAAAACATGAAAGCAAATCAGATTATAATAACTCTTTTTGATATATATTGAGAAAACACAACATGTGTACCCTCTACCAGGGCGACTGATAGATTTTTACGGATATTCACAGATATGTCTCTACCTAGATAGATTGTCATTTTCAACTGAAGTGACATGTGTATCAAATTTTGCCAAACAATGTGAAACATTGAGATATTTTATTATCTGTGTTGTTGGTGGTTAATTAAAAGGATTTTTGTTGGGTTTGTTTCATGTGACTGTCATTTAAGTAACAAAAAGTAAAATGAAGTCTAAATGAAGACAACATCTGCTCCTTCCCTTCCAGCTGTGTCCTCGTGCATATTGTGTCACTTAGCATCAAAAGCCAAATAGCTATGGACAGAGGGGCATGGAGGGGTGTCAAAATGTTGATCATACAAATGCATTTAGTCACTGCAGCAATGTGTCTGGACAAAGCCAGGACAATTCACCAGCTGTTTGGTTTAAAATTTCTAGAAGAGCAAGCAAGGGATGTCATGTCTTGGTGGATAGCTCCCAATTATCGAGATAGATTGTTGCTCTGGCAGAACTACTATGAAAGTTAACCATTCTGTGAATCGAGTAGTTTACTCTCTAGTTCAGGGCATGCAACACCACACATAAAAGCCAAGGTTTTAGTGCAAGTGGTGGGTTTATGCACAGGGCACAGCTATCCATGTTAATGATGAGGATGGAAAGGAGGAAAGACTTGTGATAATCGAAACATGAGTTTCATGGAATACAATTTGGGAGGTAGCCAAGCAGAGACCATGTTATGAAAGTCAAAGCAGCTTTGTCAAATGGGAGGGTATATGAACCTGTGATACTGAGTGAAATTTAAGAGTGTATAAGAGAACTGATTTGCAATGACATTGTTTTATTTTGCATATTATAAATAAGTTGTGGTTAGCTGATAATCTGCTATAAATGCCACACACCTTTTATTGCAGCAACAACACTTAATTCTGATAAAAAGGTGCAGCCTTAATTCTGATAATTGTGTTGTCATATCTTTTGTAAACTTCAGCTTGTCTATTATTACACAAGTCTGGTCCTGGTTTCTTTTCTAAGAAATGAAAGCTATTAGCAAATAATTACTTTGAAGGATTTTTGTTGACTTGCTTATCCATTAATGAAGATGAATATAGTTATGACTTTTGTTGCCGAAATTATATTGTGTCAGTTGCACTTTGTACCATCTTGTCCTTGGGGAGGTGGTTTTGAACTTTAGAAGTCATCAGGCCAAACATTAAAGTGCATAATGGACCGAGGTCATAATGGTTGACTGCTTATATAGATTGACAGAGTTCAAATTGAAGGCCTGTTTCGTGTTTAAAAAACTGCATGTGTGTATAACTTGACTTCAAAAGAATTGGGAAAAAAGTAAAAAAAAAATAATAAAGGGAGGTCAATATTGACTATTTCTTAATGTCATGTATGTTAACTTCTTTGTGGGCAAGTTATTTTAGCATCTTCATGTAGTAAATATTTTATAACCCTCGTTTACATTATATTGGAGTACCCTTATAAATTGTATACAGTTTTTGTAGAGCTTAGCAGTAAATGTATCATTATATTACTTTCAGCACCTGAGAGGATGTCTGAAAGAATGCCTGCACGAGATGACAGAGATCCATTTGGAAATCCAGTTTATGACATGGATCATTTGGCCACATTTACTGTGGGATCCAGAGAAGGTAAAATTATATGATATAACTTTTAGTTAACCATAGTCTTTACTTGTAAATAATATGAACCTTAAATAATATGGTTTGGGATTGTTCACTTTCAGATTAAGAGAAGATTTAATAAAATGTTCCTAAATATTGGAATGAGTCATACAGCATGTAATAAATTCTGCTTTGATAAGTTTTCAGACATTCTGAGATCCCTCCCTCTGTTCTTTTAACAGTAAATGAATTAGAATCACTTTTAATGAACATTGTTCTCATGCTGATGAAGAGTGATGAACAAGGCAAAACCCTTAATGACCTACTTAAGGCCTTTATGCATTCTATGTATAGCAGAGAAAAGGGTTATCTGATTTGTTGTTTGGCTGTCATTCTCCAGGTTTATTGTTCCCAGAGGATGGGATTCGCAAACTTCGCCAAATGGAACAGAACTCTGGGATCTGGACCATGAGATGTCGCATGGTGATAGAGAGGAAACATTTAGTGGTCATAGATGGACAGACTGGAGTAAGTGCAGTTTGGAATATTTTTGATGTGTACTTGTTTCCTAGCAAACTAAGAACCTACAAACCTGTCTCCAGAGCAGCACACTTATCTGCATGCTAGCAGGTTTTCTCACAGTACGTGTTGTACTCATCCAACTAGTTTGTATATGTCACAGATGAGATTGTGTTTCAGTACAATCACTGATTCTCCTAGGACAGGTCACGATCGGAATCAGTATATGTTCAGTTGCAACAACTTAAATCAATTATTTACTCCTAATGTCTGTTTTTTTTGCAAGTTTTTATATGTGTATTTGTGTAATTCAGGAAGAAATGGAGCGTTTCCCCCTCCCTTTGGTTAGTGAGCCAGCAGCAGTGTCCAGCAGTGACCGCAGAGACATCTACAATAACATAGTCCTGTTCATAGTTGTAGAGGACCCAAAGAAGAAGAACTCTAACCCATCAGAAATGCACATATTCCAGTGTGTCTCCAGGCCGGTAAGCTCAGTTAATTTTTTAAAATAATTGTCTTAGGGCTGGGAGATTTGACATTTATATTTAAAGTGAATTGTCATAAAATCATCAAAACGAAAGAGAGACCATATGAATAGCAGGCCATATATTTATAAAGTCTGAAATAAAATCATTATGTACATTTTTTTGCAGGCACAAGAGGTTGTAGATGATATAAAAGTGGCAAAGATGGGTAAAGTCAGGCCATCTTCAGGGTAAGAGCAATCACTCAGAAAGACAAACTAGACTGATGTAATTAATTTGGGCGTACTGCCCTGAACATGACCCAAATCAAAGATTACAAAGTTATATAATTAAATAATTTACGTCTGTGAAAAATCTTTAAGAAGGAACTCCCAAAATGTATCAACATAAAGCACCAACTTTGACGTTCGGGTTAAGAAGGCTTATTGAAATTGCTGTTTGTACTTATTATTTTCCCTGATTAAGTATAGATTAAATATTCATGCAGCTTTAAATGTTGAATTTACATTGCCACTGTTTCTCACTAGGTTGGTTATATAGCCTTGTTGGTGTTATATCAGCAATTCTTAGTTAACAAGCTGGAAGACTGAAATGTTTTTGCTGGTTTATATTGTACCAACTTTGGAAAAGGATCTGTTTTAAATCGAATATCAAGTATAAAAGCAGCAATTTGGATGTCAGTGTGTGTCTGTTGTACTATGCAAGAAAATCATTTTACAAATCCATCTAAGGACCAGTGAAAATAATGATTACAAGTACAACTTTCTGATTATACTCATTTTCTCATTTTACTCATTATACATCCAGAGGACCACCTCCACGTATCCCACCTCCTCCCATTGAGCCTGCACCAGAACCTCCCAATGGCATGCAGGTTCGCAACCACATCAGCATGTTTGAAGAGCGTGGTCGCAGAGAACCATACGGTGGTGGTTATGGTGTACCCAGAGGGCCCAGAACCAATGTCATGAGACGAGAGGATGATAATGACTCTGTTGTTAGTGAGAGGACGGAAAGAGATGTGGTATGTTTTTCAGCATGCCAAAATATTGTGCAGCAAAGGGAAAGGGTGGTTTTGAAAAAATGATGCTTGACATATAATTTAAGCAAAAATAAAATATATACCATAAGATATGATGTATGATATGATATATGAAGACATTTTTTGTTACCGTTTCAGCAATTACTGAATCACTGCTTTGACGACATAGAGAAGTTTGTAGCACGACTTCAGTTTGCTGCAGAGGCATACAAAGAACTTTCCAGAAGACAGAAAAACAGAGGCAAATCAAAGAAGAAAGTTATGGGAGGTAAGCTCATTAACTCGTCAAGTGTCAGCTGGTTGTAATGTATTTCTGTTATAAAGCAATTATTGTAATAATGGTTTGAATGATTTATTTTGCATTGACAGTATTTCTGACTGAAAGATGCAGGCATGTATTTATTATTTATTTTAGATTTTTTTTATATTTAGAATGAGAAAGTGACATATTGCTATGGATATAAATAACTGATGTATGAAAGAATTAAGTCATTACACAGTCTTTTTACGTATGTTCTTCAGAGGGTATGCTGACAATGAGAGCACGCCCACCTCCACCACAGGACTTTATAGACATATTTGCTAAATTCAAATTGTCCTTCAACTTGTTGGTGAGTAAAGTTTTGATTTTGGAACATGATGATAAAATTCTGATTAAAAATAAGCAATTTTTTGTTTACTTTGTTAAGCTTTGACTGTACTGTCAGAAATTTAAAAGACTTGCTAGGTGATGTTGCCCTGTAATTGTTGACATTTTCGTTTGTGCACAGGCCAAGTTGAAGGCACATATCCATGATCCCAATGCTCCAGAACTTGTGCATTTCCTGTTCACCCCTCTAAGTCTAGTGGTGGAGGCCAGCAAGGATCCCCGCCATGGAACTCCGGACCTCGCTAGCCAGGTTATCTCTCCACTGCTCACAGTGCATGCACGGGAACTCCTCCTTAACTGTCTGACATCCAAGGAGATAGACCTTTGGATGTCCCTGGGAGAGCCGTGGAGTGTACACAGGTATGTGATAAAACCAAAGGCATTGACCTCTTTTTCAAGACTAGAATACTGATTTGAAGAATGGAGTTTGGAATTTTTCAAATTTGTTTGTGATCAGGGCAGGTGCAATTTTAGAGATGTGGCAAAAGCAACCAGTGGCACATAATATCCCAGGGTCTGGTGTCATGTTTAGTAGACTGTTTGGAGGTTGACATGAATGCATTAATAGCTAATGGTAATGGTAGTAGCAATGGGATATTTATAAAGTGATGGATAGAATATGTATTGATGTTTGGTCTTCCACACCCTAGAGTGAGCTAGACACACTACTAGGTCTTATAAAAGGCATTATATTGTGAGATATACACTTCTTCTGGCATTCTAAGTTTTCAAACATGGACATTAGGCAGTGAATTTTTCTTTTAGGTAATTAGTAGATTTGTTCTCCAATTAAAAAAAAAATTGGATTTAAAAAGATTATAAGTTAGCTTTGTACTCTGACAATATTGATTTGAAAGTTGCAAATGTCATGTTGTCAAGTCTGCAATTGCTTCTGTTCCAGGGATGCTTGGAAAGGCTATGTACCTCCTTATGTTCCAAGGTTCTATGATGGCTGGCAGCCAGGCGGCCCGGTACAGTTTGATGATGATGCTAACTCTGCCATCGCACAAGCTGTTTCCAATCATGCTGCACAGATACGTAATAAAGAACAAATCACTCGAGCAGTGGGGCAAGTGAGTAGGCCTGTGGTGATGCCTCTGGAGTACCTCATATATGTCTGCACCCCGACTGTGTCTCAAAATTAAATCATTGTTCTGTCTTTTGGTCTGGAATGCCGAGATCTTTCTTCTTTGCCAAATTACAGATTAAAATTGTTAATGGAGAAATAAAGAAAGGACATATTAGTTGGAGTGCAGACATTGGTTGTAGAATAATATGAACTGATCTAATAGTGTCTGTAGCTGTTTTAATAATATTTGTACTGTCTAGACTACTAACTGGGAGTAGTATAGTAGTATGGCAGATGTGAACATGTTATTTAACTTTTTCTTGTTTCCTTTCAGTATTAGGTCAACTTTATCTTATAGAGGTCAGGGTTTAACCAGGATTGATATCGTATGATTGACATTAATAGGTGGAGAAGTTTCAGGAAAATCTTAGACCCGCCCTTCCTTCATATTTGATAAGTCTTTGGCAGCAAGTAGCCCCTGCTCAGTATTTGACAAAACTGTTGTGACATCGATTGATTTCTTATTGCTTAAAATAATAAAAAAATTAATTACATTTAATGCAGAAGTTCTGCTTGTGATTTTTGCAATCACTCCTTATCACATCACAGGCACATTTAACAGTGAATTTCAGAATCAAAGCTTCTGCTTAAAATAGAAAAATGATAAAAATAAAAGTAACAATTTTACTTAAGTGGGAACTGGATATTTATTAAGATGTATAATAATTACTAGTTGACATGATACATGATGTCAATTACTAACTGGAAAAAGTGAAACTGATCACTGTATGAAATGTAACGGGCTACTTTGATAACTACTAAAGAATAATATAGTAGTGATTAGAAGGTGAGGCACAATGTGGTATATTATCTAGAAAAACAAACATAGTGCTCAGGGCTGAAGAATTGGTCAGTTCTAATGCCATGTTTAAAATAATGCCTTCTGGTGTAACTGATTTACTTGTGGGTATTATAACTGCACTGGTTGTGGTGATCACCATAGTAACAAAGACTAAGACAGAGGCATACTGTCACAAGGGCTGGGAGGGATTTGGGGGAGGGATATGATAACAAGCGTGCAGCAGGTAGGATCAGTATGGCAGTGATTTATTTATTTTTATTTTATTTTTATTGATTAAGAAAAAACAAAGTGTTATTTTAAATGCAGTCTAAGATTCTTAAATTAGATAAATATCTGTAGATGCCCAGTATAGGGAATTGATATGTGAACACTCTCACTGATCACTAGGCTACCAAAAGCTATACATATATCCCACATTTCATTATTTTCTTCATGATTTCCTTAGATGGAAGATCCAACCTATCAGTATGGTCATGGAGGTCCCAATTATAGTGGTCAGGGGTATGGTGCCCCTCCGCCACAGAGGGGAGAGTCTTTCCGCGATGTACAAAGAAGCAACAGTTTACAATATGGGTAAGATGAGTGATATAATTATATTACATTTGGTTCATATTCTCCTGTCTACCTTGTAGGCTGAGGAACATGTGTTACCTGTCCAATCCAATGAGAGACCACATTATAGAGAGACTGTGTTCAGGGACCAACAGCAACAACATCAATACAGCCCCCAGGAAAATGGTCGAGATACTGACCCATACTTTGACCGTGGTCCACCTTTACCTCCACAAGTGGGTCAGTCAGACCCCAGGTCTGCTGGCTTTCAAGCTTATGTTGAAAAACACATTGACAGGTTGGACTCTGTTACTTTCTTGTTCATTTGAATTTGCTTCAATATTGAAATAATTTTATCTCTTAAACAAATATAAGGCTTCTCTTTGTGTGAAATGTCATTTGTCTTGTTTATGTGCAATAACCTTTCCAGTTCAACTATGTGTGTTTTCATAATCATGACAATCTTAATTAATTTGATAAAATACTAATTTCTGTACTTAACTTACTGCTTTGTTTGTTTACTTTAATTGTATATATTAACATGTGTTACAGTTGTCTATGCCTTCATTTGTTGTTCTCACTTTCTCTTTCATTTTCACTATTTCGGCTTTTTTGTTTTACTTTCAAAATAATTTTTCACTTTCAAGACATAACATTCTCATGTATTCATGTATTTGTACTCCTTGCGTACCAGTGTTGCTTATTTATGCTCAATTAGGGATTCTAACATATTGTGTAACCCATTTTTTGTGTTGAACGTTTCTCATTTAGTTGGCTTTACTAATATTTTTTCTTGAAGCAAGTTCAACTGAAACAAGTTGAGTTTAATTGTGCAAACATTTTTAAAGTATGACTACTTGAACATGCCTTACATACTTAGCAAGTAAAATCCTACCCCTACTTGCTTGAGACTGTGTTGCCTGCTTCCTAGAACCTGTCAAATTTCCCCAGCATTTGTTGCAGCTGTTGATGACCTTATGACATAAGCCACCACTGAGATTACAAATATTGATACTGATTTACCAGTTCACCAGTTCTGAATATTATTTCTCATGTTGTCTGTTGTTTCCCTTCTGTATATTCAGTACAAACACAGGGACAGCATGCTGTTATGTGCAACAAGTGTGCCCCTTACCCCTACTATGTAGTACAATACGAAACTTATAGCATGACAGAAGCAAAGAAAGATGCAGCATGCTGTGATTTAGCAAATGGAGAACGACCTGGAAGATAAGGGTCAAATACCATATGCCTTAAAATATGTGAAGCTGTAACTGATGTTTGAACATGCCAGCTGTCCAGTATACACCATGGCAGAAACAACTGTTACATTGTTAGATGACAGCATATCATGGCTTGTCTGGAAATTGCAGTTAACCTATGTATTACATGGGCAAGTACTGTAAATTCTTTTTAAGTCCAAAAAAAAAAAAAAGTTTTGTCCAGTATTTGTAATAAATATATATGTGCTATTATCATTGGTTATCTAGAAATAGGCAAGCCCAGCATGAGGCCATGGCTCGTAGACAAGAACCTCAGTTGCCCCCAGAGCCCAGAGTTCTCTCCTTTGAGGAAAAGCAGAAAATATTCTTGAGGGAACTACGCAGTAAAGGAGCAAAGTAAGTGATTACATACACTTAAAATATAATAATACCAACCGAAAGGCTTCAGAAAATGAATCTCTTATTATATGTAATTATATGAAAATTAACATCTGATTTCTCACCATGATGAAGAAAATCTGCCATGGAAAGTTTTAAAAGTTTTTTCTTTCCTTTTATTCAGGGTTTATGAGGTAATGCATGAACGCAGTGGAAGAAATGCCAAGGAGCTGACTGTCTCAAAAGGAGAAATTTTGGAGGTAGCATACCCATGCAAAGTACACTAGTGTATAATGGCCTTATCATGGCAATTTTCTTTATAATTAAAAAATTATTTGTTGTTTGTACATGTAACAAGTGTTTTTTTCTTGCAATTAGTATTTTGTTAGTTTAAATTATGATTATGATCTTTGATTTTGTTTTACTACACTGACAAAATAAACTGGGTTTTATTCCACTTCACAGGTCTTAGATGATGGCAGAAACTGGTGGAAACTTAGGAATAGTGAAGGAACTGTTGGGCATGCCCCATACACCATTCTGAAGAAATATGATGATGACAGTGATCCACGTGGACATGACTCCTCATTTGATGAAAGGGTAGGAATATGAGCTGAGAAGTATTCTGGGTTGATTGTTATTATTTGTAAACTTAATATTGCCAAAATGAAATTCATGGTCTCAGTATCTGCTAACTTTATATTGGTTTGCAAAGTACACTCATATTGTACAGCTGTTCTCTTACTTAGATTTACAATATTTTTCAGGATCGTAGAGACTTTGGGCGCAGTAATGGTGCCCGCCCTCCACCCCCACCTCCAGGCCCTCCACCACCACCTGTTAATGGGAATTGGAAGCAAGCCAACAGACAAGGTGAATACCGATACTTCTAGACATACAGCAGACCAGGGAGGGGGGGTGGCTGTTGGAATTGTCTGGGTTATAAGTCATGTTCTGGCCAACTTATATTTCAATCTACACTGGTATGTACTATGCCAGAGGAAAAAAGAAATGAAATATCCTTTACTTTTGAATTGCAGATGCTTTATCTTACAATGAATGTAGGATATAGTTCTTTTCAGCTGTTTTAAGCAAACGTGTTATTTTCCCTATAAAGATTTCTGGAAATGCATTTTAGCCTTGTCTGTTTTGAGTGTTATTGCAAGGCTGCAGGAAAAATGACTCAGATACTGAGGATCAGCTATGTTTGTATTATTAGTGTGTTCATTGACTGCTGATATGTAATGTATGACTGTGTATAGCGTGAAGAAGCCTATAATAGAGTAGGATAGTTTGTATGTCACCTTATTTCCATTTTTGTGCATCATTTCACATTTATCGGGATAAAAAGAAAAAACAAGCATTATATTTGATTAAATATGTATTGTAAATGCTCATACCTTGCCTTAATCTACTTAAAAAGTCTAAAGCATAAAAAACATTGCTTATATTGTTGCCAAGCTACTCACAAGGTGACAGATCATTAAATATAGAATATGTAATTATTTTTATTATGATTTGAATGAGAATGAGTGTTTAACTTGTATAAAAAAATTAATTGTCAACCATAAAATGTAAATAATTTAAATGATAAGATAATATATTATACATCACAGTCATTTATCACACAAATTAACACATGTATTGTTATGATCATTAGCTGTATAAAACAAGAATTGGGTTGTTAGGGGCATCTAAAAGGACATTGTCTAAATACAGTTCTCTTGTCCTTCATTGACATAATATTCAGCAATTTTCAGAGACTAGATTTATATAATTCATTATGAGTATAATTTTCTTCTCTTTCCCCCCTCAGAATAAAAATGCGAGATATCGAAGATATCTTTATCAGATTCTTTTGGGTTTTAATTCACCCTTAAAATTTTGTAATAGTAAAACTCTATAGATTTATTAGCCACGTCCCATTATTAGAATATTGACTCTGTGCAATAAGTTTCTCGGAAATTCTTCTTTTAAACAATGAAGAGAAAAAGGTAGATGAAAACAAACAAGATGCACTTAATTCTTTAAAAAACTGTTATCACTGCACATATGATTGTAAGGCACATTATGTTGATAATAGTTGAAATATGCTTACAAGAAGTAACTAACCAAAGATATGAATAAGATTACATAATATTTTTTCACATTGATATTTTGTTTTAGAAAGTGCAAACATTTTATATAAGATAATTTAGTGTGTAAGATATACTGTATGAAAATTTATCTGTGGTAATTCATAGATTGATTGAATTCAAATTTCACATGATCATTGCCAATGAACATTCCAAACAGTTGGTGTTTTGATCTGTCTGTTGTTAATGAATGTTTGTTTATGGAAACATGATTTCATTCATAAAAGCACGTTGTATCTCTCCTCTAAATGTTTTGTCTGCACTTAATAACCTGTTCTCTAGGTGACCTAATACACTGGGCTTGACTGTGTATCAGTGTGATGGCCTCATTATATCTCTTGCTTTTTCATTTTAGTTTTGTTCATTAATCTTAACAATTTTTCTTTTACCTGTGGGCATTCTATTTCAGATACAGTACATCCTAATCTTAAGTGATTGGATTAATTTCTTTACTAAGAATGTGTTTCTACTTACACATTAATTTTGTATTTCAGTTCTGGTGGTTGTAGATTTGACATAATGCATTGCCATACTTAGCTTTAGCTTCAGTAGATAGTTTACTTGCAACAGTTGTCTCCAAGCTCTTTCTTGCACGTTTCCTGTGGCCAGCAGATGGGGTTGGTGATCAAGACTGTCTGCTGGGAGTAGTACCACTCTTACGTAATTTGATTCTGTGCTCCAGATACTGCTTGTGGCTATATTTTTTCTTGTATTTGAAATTTTTTCTGAACTCTAATTTTCTTTCTTTTGCTTGGTAACACTTGTTCTAGAATACTTCAGTGAAAAATTACATTTCTGATTGAGTTTAATTTCTCAAACAGTCTAAGACGTGTTCTATATATAAAAGATGAACCCTTTTGTGTGTTTTACGTTTTCAGTGAACATTATTTGTAAGTCCTATTTGTTGTGATGATTTATCAAGTTAAAGCTTTGTGCATATGAAAATGCTTGATATCCCTTTGGCAGTGCATTATGTGAATTTTGGAGGCAGTCTCTAGTATCCATATTTATGATATAATTTTTTTAGACAAGCTAAGGTTGTGGGACCAATACCATGTTGGTTTATGTAACATATCAAGGTATTATTTTTACACCTCATAATTGTTAGATAATGTTCTATTTAATTTAAGCAATAAAATATGGGATTTTTCATATTCTAATCAACTCTTGTGTTGTATTCATATTTCAGTGCTGACACTGTTGTGGTCACATGACACCATCTGTTCAACATTGTTATGCAGTTTTCAAGAGGCTCAGCCTTTCTGCATCCATGTTTTATATGCAGACAGTAATGTCTGTACATATTGCTATCACTTGCGTCTGTATGTAAAGTCACAGTAATTACTCATTGTTCTGGCATACAGATTAGATTTGAATCTGGGCATTATCAGATTGTTCCCCATTTTTTCAAATGATTTCAATCTCGTGTATCGTTCATATGGTAGGTGGGTTTTTTAGTGGAAAACTTCTGATGTTACTTATGTGTGAAATGGCATTTCTGTAAAAACTATTTGATTCCATTCCTCTCAAGCACCTTTTTTCTACAATGTATATTTTTACAACATAACTTTAACTCTTTGTACCATATTTATTATACAAATGGTGTATCTTGTTTACATGACATAGTTCACAATGTAATAAATATCACATGAAGTACATAATGCACTCCATTTTTACACTACAAATGGCCAGTGTATACTGTCAGAAAACTATAAGCTTGCAGATTTTTTGGCAACCATATAAAAGGCGCCATTGTAAATTCTCTGTAATTCTGTAACATCATTTTTTTTTTTTTTTTTGGATGGGGGGTTCATTTTCTCAATAACCAATGAATCTTTCAATGCAGCATTTTAAGTGAACATTTTAAATCTAATGTTGCAATTCAGATCTGATAACTGAAAAATTAAATATGTCATAACTGAAGGAATTATAGGAAAAGTAAATATACCTTCTTCAGTGGCATCCCACTGGAAAGAGGTCACTCTTTCTGGGGCCTAAAATGATTAAAACGATGACATCTTCTCATTTACATCGTTTTTTTTTTTTTTTTTAAACTTTTTGATCACTTTAGGGGCTAATGAGTGAAGCATGGGTATGTCTGACATAATTGGTGCAAATGTGTCTCTCTGCCCATAGTAATGCATGCTTCTCATTGGTGTTTAGCACACTCTCCTGTGAGCAATTTTCTGTCATTTGCATATTAAAATTTATATTGAACATCAAATTCTTATAGTGACCATGAAATGGAAACCATTGATAAATTTGAATGCTTCAAACTTACAAAAATTCTACTCACAAGTTAATATGTGAACTTTTATGTTGCACTTCTGGTTGCCCCCTGATTATGTTACTTAAATTAAATTTCCTCTTTGTGATAAATGTATTATGTTATATTGATCTCAGAATTTTTCCAGTGTTTAAAGCAGCATGTGTCGTACTATGAACACCAAGTGAATCTCGAGCAGTGGCAGAAGTGTATGCTGAAGGGGCATGTTGATGTTTTTGTTTGAAAATGCACTTTACTTTACTCCATAGATCTGCTGTTTCTTTGCATATCTTTTTTCTGACCTGGTTTTCCTTTTCATATGTAATTGCCACTTCAGTTTGCACTTGTATATTTTATTTTTCTGTTTATTGCTGTTTTTGTCCTTAGCATATTTCCAGTGGAGTTGATATATAGAGAAAAGTTGTGGGATGACTTGCAGCATTTTCTAACTGTTTTAGTGAATACTAATATAAGAAAGCTAACTGAAAATGTTCTCGATGTGTAGACATTATAACATTTATTGTCATCTCTCTCTCTCTCTCTCTCCCTCTCTCTCTCTCTCTCTCACACACACACACACACACACACACACACACACACAGGATAATACATCAAAAATGTTGCTTATTTTGATTTCCTACTGAATCATCTCTTGTGAGCTACATGAACTCAAAAAGCCATAATCATGCACCCTTGTATATTTGACTTATTTTTGCTTAAATATTACTAACAACAGCACAAACATTAGGCTTACCTTCTTTGCAAGCTAGAATATTAACAACAACACATTTTGCACAATGATTTTCAGAAGAAACAAAGAAACCAAAACCAAAGGAAAATGAGGAGAAAACAATAAGTAAGTTGTTTCCATGATGCAGTGTAGTAACAGTTGCTGCTAATAGATGGGGACACTACTGACTACAGTTGCTTTTCTCAGATTGACCCTCCACATTTCCCTAGAAACCAGTGGAATATGAATGTTTTATAAGAGATAACCTCAGTGTTATTTACTAGATTTAGATTTTTTTATTCTTAGCATGGAGTAATAATACTGTTATTCTCCCCCAAAGACAGATTAGCATGCCACACATGCATGTTATTTTCTCACAATCAGTAGCAGTGCTTTAATTAATTAGCTTTTCCTTTTTCTTTTGAAAGAGCATAGTTCACCAAGCTTCTCTCACACCTAATTCTTATATGTGCAAAGTTCGCCTACAGGTAGGCTTTTCCAAGGAAACATAATTGCAAGAAAGAAGTTGGTATTGTTATAATAATGTAATAACAAACTATTTGAATCTATTGAGCAGAAAAGTGACATTTGATAACATGATGGAATTGCCTATGATGGGAAGGCTTGCACTTATTAGTAGTATGGTAAATACACTTGCATGACCAACCCCTAAACTATAAATTAATCTTTACATAAGATGACATACTAATATTTTTTTAGAGCACATCATTTTATTTATCCTTTGTGTAAATAGCACATGCACCATACATTTTAGTATTTCAACCTCAACCTTTTTTCCAAATGTTAAAATTATACCAAACATTTTTCTTTACATAATTTTAATAACCAGAATGTAGCTGTTTTTTATTTATTTATTTATTTATTTATTTATTTATTTATTTATTTATTTATGTAGAGAGGTAGATTTGTCTTTATCTTTCCTTGCATTTTGCTGTTTAATAGAATTTAGTAGATTTACCTTATGTTTTATTTTAACACTTATTAGTTGTCAAGTACAAAGTGCTTAGCTTTTATTGCTTAGATTTGTTGTAGTTGTGCATAATCTGTTGTTTCAATTTAGTTTGTTAAAAGTGTTCTGTGTGTATGCAAATAACCACTCCTTTATTTTGTTGTATAAAGTATTAAAATATGTAGCTTCTTTACTGTATTATTTTGGCCTGTTTTTGTTTAGTTCATAAGGCTGCATCTAAAGATGATCTCCATAATGAACTGAAGAATCAGTTAACAAAAGGGAAGAACCGCAATTCCCGCCCTGTGTCACATGGACGCCCTATTTCAGCAGTGTACCTGACAATGTACTCCACAACTGAAGAGGTTGGGGAATGGTTGCAATCCAAGAACTTTCCAGAAAGGTAAAAAGCCGATGGTTGTAGAATCATTTTAATGAAATTTGACGGCTCTTATTATCCTTACAGATTGTTTTTATTTAATTTGAAATCACATGACTGTACTTTTATGGAATATAAGGTTTGCTCAGTGAATGAGTGACAAAAAGAGTTCCATTTTCTACACCTGTGCTCAGGCTAACCGTTGATATTTCACTCTGCTGAAAATTAAACCAACTGCTTGAACTTTCCCTTAAACATGAGGAACCAAGTTCTGGTTCAACTGTGAAAAAGGGAGAGGCTGGCATGATTTTCACAGTGAAGGTCTCCTGGACAGGCAAGGTTCATGTGAAAATATAATATGTTAAAATGAATTGTATGTTAACATCGAATGCCTCTGAAAGAATGCACGCTATCACATGACCTATATTCTGATTTGACCCATGCATATACTTTTGTCCAATGTTTGTTCCCATTCTTATGCACATGTGCCAAGCCCAGTTAAAGCACTCTCAACATTTCACTGAACATTGCTCAACATTTGGAGAGCAATATTTAATGAGCATGCTGTTAACCATTTTGCCCAACATTAGTTGTGCAGTGGAAACATGCTCAGCTGTAACCTTGAATGAATGTTGTAAAATTGCCATATTATTTAAAAAGCATGTGCATAATCCTAAAAACTACTTAAAACTACTACCATACTAGTATACCAGAATGCATAAATCCAGGTCAAACCAGGTTTCAAAAAAAATTTTGCAAAATACCCATATCTTGACTTAATTTTTGCTCACAATGGCGTCAGTTTTGAAGCAGCCTGACAGCGTTATGGCTTGTGGTTAATGAGGACAACGATGGAAACAATATTAAAAAGAGAAAAACGAGAGTATGGATGAAAATAAGGCATTGTGAGAAATAATGTGAATCTTCTCAAGCCTCTTCAGAAAAAAATAGAAATGAAGACATAACAAGTCTGCTATTCAGTACCCATTATAGTATTGGAACAACATACATGTATAAAATTAAAATTTTTATTTACAAAAATAAAAAGTCCATGCCTCACATGCCATGTCACATACATAGTCTCTGCATCACGCCAATGGCCTTTAACCTAGACCACTTGACTTATTATATCACATTACAACTTTTCTTTCATTTCTTTTTAAATTACAATATTGTAACAGAACAACTCATAACATACATACAGTAAATGTAATAAATAATAACACAAAATGTATATAATACTAAATGTCAACTGGATCCATTAAATTGTCAACTTCAACCTAAACTCGTTTAATGAAAACATTTAAAAAAAACTAGAGGTCGTCCTTATTTCTCTCCTTGTGGAATCATCTCTCGCAGTTGTCAATGTCCCCTTTTTACGACATATTGTAAGTGGTGTGGATTCATCTGCTGTTCGGTATGTTTTACATTTGGTGTTCTTCAAGAGAACTGTATCACCCACCATTAGTGCAGATTTCTTTATATTTGTTGTACGATTGGCATAATACTTAGTCACTTTCTTGCTGTTCTGATCAATATGCCTGATTGTAGAATCAATGTTCAGCATTTTTGGCACATGGAAGTTTACAGCTGATATCCCTTCTGAAAAGTGCATTTGCAGGAGGAATACCGGTAGAAGCATATGGCCTCATTCTATAATCAAGGAGAAAATCATTCATAGCTTGTTTTCAGTTGCGCTTCATTTCAATGGTGCACTTGATTGACTTTTTCAAAGGCCCCATAAAACGCTCTGTTACTCCATTTGCCTGAGGCCACAGTGGTGTTATTTTGCAATGTTTGAAACTGGTTTTCTTGGCATTAACCGCTATGTCATTTCCATTGTATAGAGGTCCATTATCTGTTTTTAATACCGAAGGCACACCTAACTCAGCAAAAACCTTATCCAACCGTGGGATAACACTGTGCTGAAGTTGAGGTCAAAATTTCAACAATGACATACTGTGTGTATTCATCAGTTATCATGAAAAGTTTGTGACCACTAGGTCCCTCTCCAAAGTCAGCATTACATAAGTTCTGTCCAAGGGTCGATTGGGAGTTCTATAATGCGAAGAGGCTTTTGCGTGGTTATATTCGTTGAAATTTGGCAATGTCTACACAATTTCACAGTGTCCACGACAAGTTTTTGCATTTTCGGAAACCTGCATTTTAGGAAGGCTGTAGGCCTTGATTTTAATACTTGAAACATGTAACGCTCGTCTTGGGTGTGAAAGATAGCATAAGTGCCTTCTTCTTTTGCGGACTTGTTATACCATAACCGACAAATACATTGTTTTTCAATCCGTTCACCCATTTTGTCCATCTAATGGCAAGGCCTTCTGACTTTCAGTCAAGTTCATGATAGGTAGGTATCTGTAAAGATGGACTAGCCATTATAACAATTCTGCACAGGCTGTATCGAGCTATACTGTTATCATTGAATTTCGTTATAGCCAATGTCTGTTTTTGAAAGATATATATTCTTACTTGGTTTGGCTCCCTTGTGAGTCTGTTCTTTCCTTGTCGCCAGATATAGTATTGGAACAACATACACGTATAAAATTTAAAATGTTTATTTACAGAAATTAAAAGGCCATGTCTCGCATGCCACATCACATACATAGTCTCCACTTCACTCCAAGGACCTTTAACCTAGACCATGTGACTTATTACACCACACCCATCTCAGAGTATTAGTTCAGACCTGCACAAAATTGGGAAGACCTGCAGATTTCTTGTAGCTCAGGTCCTTCAGAATTTTAGTACTTCCAAAGTTTTCCCCATGTCTTACTGGGAACAGTTAGCCATTTAAAGTGCACACACAAACTTATAAACCATCACAAACATTGGTTAAAAGAAAAAACTAATGTTTAAGACAAATTTGGGCAGGAAATTTTTTTTTTTTTTTTGTTTGGGGGGGGGGGGGCTAAAAGAAAATTGGTGCTTTTAGCAATTATCCTTTAATTTTAATCCATTTCAGAGTTGTGTATAAATTAGATGAATATGATGGGGAATCCTTATTCAAGGCTAGCCAAGCTGAGCTGGAGAGGTTAATAGGAAAGGAACAGGGGCAGAGACTTGCAAGCCAAGTACTGGTGCAGAAAAATCTTTCTGGGGTAAACACATCTCTCAAATGTATTATCAACTTAAAAGTCATTTTGTCATGGTAATATTTATCCATATTTCATAAAACACATCTGTGTATAGATTGAATATTATTTGTTTGAAGTAAAATGTTTTTTGTTTAAAGTTTTGAGAAGAACATTTTTTCCAGTTCAAGGATACCAATAGTGGCAACAATGAACTTGCAGCAATTCTGCAGAAAAGAAAGCAGCGTGCAGACTCATCAGAGAATGGGAAGCGAGACTCTGGTCTTGGCAGCCCCCCTGATTTCTCTCCTGCCACCCCACCACGCTCTGACTATGACCAATCAGACAGTCTGTCAGGTTTGTTATAACTTTTCTATTTGTTGTAAAAGTTTAATTTCTCTAAAGTTCAACTGCGCAAATTGCTTTTTATGTCATTATTTCATAAATATATGTTAGAAATATAGTTAAAAATGCCCTAATGAAAAAAATCCCAACAATATGAAGTTATACATATAGACAAATGGGTATTGTCCTATTCAGAAAATGAAATCCTTATTTTTGTTTAAGAATTGCTGTTCAATACATATTATTTGTGTTGTTTTCAGTGTCTTCTGCCGATGAAAGAGCAGCAGTACAGTCATTGAATGATGTGTTGAATCACAATTTCTAGTGTCCCTTAACTAACTTTGCTACCTCTTAGATTATAGTTCCATAACAACCGTACCTCAAGCTCTGGGATCATTTTAGGCTGATACATCATAACACGAAATCTAAATAGTTACTAGTTTGGTCAAAATTGATCAGTTGATAATAACAATTATTGAATCAAACAGAAAAAAGTGTCAAAATGTCACTTTATTAAAATGAAACCAGACATGTCTCTGATCATTGTTTCGAATTGGCCCCCTTGATTCCATTGATCTTGTAATTTGTGCACACTTGTCTGATTTGCTGACCAGTTTCATCTTTGTTGTTGTCAGTGTCATCAGAAGACCAGCCCACTGGCAACACATTGAGGGACCAGCTCAGACGACAACGCAAAAAAATCACTACTAACTCTCCCCAGGGTGGTAGGGAGCGGTTTTCATACTACTAATACGGTGAAGGATGCAGGGTGCTTGAAGAGGTTGCTCCATGTACACATATGGCAGGGTGCCTATGATACATGTTACTCTTCATAACATGCATTTGTGGGTGTTGTACTCTGAATTCAAAATAGAGATCCACTCATGATGAATACAAGAAGTAGACTATATGACTGGTGATGGCTGCTGCAAATTTTAACTGCTGATGGGTCCACAGGAACAAATAACTACACGACAATGAAATCTGCTTTCAAGAGAAGTTTTGTAAGCTACAGGTCCCTCAAACATGTTGTACTACAGAGGGAAGGAGTTAGGATATGAAAATACATAAATCATTAACTAAATTTATTCCATTATGACATTACTTCAATGGACATATGATGTGGTAAGGTGAGATTTGATAATTTTGGCATTATTGTCACACACTTTGGGCAAACTAATTGGGTTTTTGTCTTCCCATGACACTTAAAAATGTGTAAGTTCGTATGATTTGATAGCAAAACATTTTTTATGACCAAAACATGATTACCAATTAGAATCTATGATGTTCTGTTGTATAATATGAGGAGGAGAGTGAAATTCTAGTCTTTACTTGTTGGCATATCCCAACATGAGGTGCTGGGCATCATACTTTTTGTATTTCTGTGTTTATTTACTGCTAGTTAATTTGTTTGCATTTCTTGTGATAATTTATTGGTTTTCCCCCCGATGTATTAAATAATTAAGATAATTTGACTGAATATTTTGTGTGGGGCTGATGTGGCTCTGTTTAATCAAGAATTGGGCATGGAAGAATTTTGGAAGTATTTTTTATGAAACTTAGAGATTGAGACAGACATTTGAAAAATGTATCAAATTCAAGAATAAAATCTGAAACCCTCTTCAATCAATATCTTTCTCTTACATTCAGTTTGTAATCAATCAGATGCTTTTCAGTGAATCAATGAAAAAAGATTCAATTGATTAGATTAATGTTTACTCATAGTTTGAAACTGATCATATTGCTAAAAGATGTACTTATTTTACATGTACTCTTCATTCCATGCTAAATGTTGCTTGTTTAATATTACTAAATATATGCACAGACTACTGTATAGAGTATAAAAGCCAATTGTTCTACTGAAATGTAATCTGATATGTCGGATGTATAATTAAAATAATTTGTATATATTTATCATACTGCAATCATTTATTTGATATTATCTGTGACAGCAAAATTGCATGTCAGTGAATTTATGTTAAATTGTGGCCCTCTCTGCAAATGCTTGGCAGAAGGCATATTGTGCATTTCCTCAATGTTTGTTTGATTAGAGAACAAGAATTGTGCACTGAAGAACCAACAGTGAGCAATGTCTGCATATGTTTGTGTATGTGCATTAATGTATTACCAAAACACTTTTGCTTTGTTTAGATGCTACTTATGGATAAAATCATATTTGTTATCTGTGAAATTTACCTAGTTTCCGTTTGCTCTTTTACAATAGATCATAATTCATACCAGGGCGAAAGACTTTCTAGAAAGATATGTGACCAAGAGTGAGATTTGAGGGGAGGGTTATCAACTCTTAATAATCTTACACTATACAAAACAACAATAAAACTGGAGATTTTATTGTAATTTTGAGCTTTACACACTTAAGTACAGCCGATTTGTCCTGAAGGGGAAAATAAGAGAAGGTTTTGACCCTGAATTGCTCTTTAAGCACAAATCGACTGCAGTAGTTAGATTGCCATCTTTATTCATACATATATGGGTTGTGTATCAAGACATAGCCTGCCATGTCTATGAAGTTTTGCTAATTATATGCATTGGCTATATTAGAAGTTATAAAAAGGTACCAGTTTCACTATTCTTTTTTATATAACAACAAAATTATACTGTGCCAAAATTACTAATACAGAAGCAGGGTTTTATCCAAAAACTACAGGATAATTCAGCATTTTTAAATGGAGTTACAATATTTCATCAATATTATTTACATTACATATCAGTACAAAAATGTGTTTGCTAGTATAGAATGTTGCCTTCACATATTTGCCATATTTCAGTAAAAATATGTTTAATTAAATTTCTCTGATCATCTGGGAATTTCAGTCTGATGTATCAAGACTCTCCCAAGTCGAACAAAATGTAGCGTACAAACTATGCATTCCGTATTTTGCTTTCAAAAATGAATAAATAAATTGTGTAATATTTTGTTAAAAATATTCTTCTTTGTCTCTATTCACTGAATGCATGGCACAGTAAGAGAATTAAATTGGAGAACCCATAATTCTTGGTAAGAGTCAGTTAAAAAAATGCAGTAGGCCTGGAAGATGAATGAAAATTAAATGCATTTAACTGGTGCCATCTAGTGCATGAAAATGATCGGCCAAATAGATGTCCTTTTTAATTTTACAGATTCATAAAAGTAAATAAATCATACATGAAATCAAACACAAGTCGAAATTCTTTCATATCATTTAAGAATTTCATCAGCTGTGTTATGTCATAAGAATTAAGCAATTTTATCTTCAATCAACAGCTGAATATTTAAATAATTTGCCTGAAATATTTTGATGTCTAACAGAGCATCTTTATCAGGGAATGAAGCTATCCAGGTAAATAGCCTCTATACAGGAGATATGCTTGATGTCCTGTGTTCTGTGATGACATTCTCTGCATAAAAATGCAGGCCTTATAAACGGATTAGGCGTTATCTAATTCGAGCCTCAGATTTGTGGGCACAAATACCCATAACTACCCATGTGTGGCCTATACAGCCAGAGGCCAGGCCAAATTGTGTAATAAATGCTAAGCTAGTGGTGAGTAATTCTATGTTTGGGTTGTTCACTTGTGACTGGATTAATTGGTGCATTAATTGGTGCATTTGTGCTCACAGCTCTAAGGCCCAATTCACACCAGTTTTTGTTTATGAGGCTTGTTATGGCTAAAAAGTCAATCCCAACTTGTGCAGATACTCACACATTTTTCAACTTGACAGACATCATGCAGTGCTATTAGTCTTGTTTGAGGCCCTGTTCACAACCAAAGTTGATTAGCAGATCATACATGGCCAAACCACTTGAATGCTTGCTGTGTAATCCACGTGGGGAATCGATTTGGTGTTTTTTAGGGATTATGTTACAAGTTTTAAAGTAGGTAGGTAATATTTGATCCACAGATAAGTTGGTGCACGGATCACCTGGTTCTGAATGTGGCCATAGGCTATCTTGGATGAGCCCCATTCAAATGGTTTCTTGTCTTTTCTGGTTCTCCAAGAACATCCAAGCACAATGGTTTGGGTAGTTTCACTATTCTTAGTTCAGTTATAACTATTTTATAAGCTTGGGAATAAAAAGGTAAATCTATGAAATGGCGATGCATGTTTTGAAAAAACAAAACAAACAAAAACAAATGGGAACTTGTATTGTAAGATTTATTGTTAAGATGTTGATCAAGCAGATGTCACATACAGATGATGGAAGACAAGTCCCTTAAATAGCTGGAACATTAATGAAAAACTCAAAAGTAAAGCAAAAAAAAAAAAAAAAACTGCAACATTCTACAGGTGTATTTTTCCAATGATCTTTGAACCTTGGGGAACATATCAGACAAAAACCTATTTAAATGGTGAAAACTACAATATTAATATAACTAAATATATATCTATATATATTATACATACTAAATCTTGGGGAAAAATGTGAAACGTGTTAGTCACTGGAATGTACATAGGAGTTTTTACTGGATGATTGGAATGAAAAAGTATTTCATTTATCTTGATATGACTTACATGAATATACTTGGAAGCAGTTTTATATATGGGAATATGGCCAAACAATAATCATTTAATGCTGCATACTTTTCTTGTCCAGTTCTCTTTCCATATTATTGTTTTTCAGTGTTAAATAATAATTTGGTGGATTTAGCATGACACTAGAGCATAAAAAATATCACAATAAACAAAACATTCTACATGTACAGGTTTAATTATAGGAAAATGATCAAATATAAAGAACAGTCAGGATATCAATATCATTCCTCTGTATATAAATCTATAAAACCAATAATGCAATTATACTTTTATCTATAAATGATGATATATCACAATAATTCTGTTTGGGCAACAGGTGAGAAAACTATTCAATCCAACAGAATGGCAATTAGTTGTAAATTTTTAAAAAATACTAACACCCAAATTTCACAGAAACAGCAATTTTTTTTTAGTTATTATCAAAAGTGTAAAATGGAATTCAACAGTTAAATTACTGGCAATTTGAAATTTTAAACATATGATAAAACAATTCAAAAACATGTCAAAAACCCTGTTTTAAGGAAATAAAGTTCTTCATTTTAGGCAAAAAATGTCAACTTGTTTGTTGCAATATAGGCAAAGGTCAATTGACATTAAACAAAGTCCTGTCTTCCATATTAACGCCTGGAAGTAGTGTGATGATATTTCAGTCTTCTAAGGACACTTGCTTGCTCTGCATGTCTCGGATCATGAGACATGCAAATACGGTCATTACCATCTTTGGCTTGACTTCCATGATGTCTTCTGGTAAGGCATAAACTTTGGCTCCAATCTTACGTGCCATTGAGACGGCATATTTAGCATTTGCAAGCTTCTCCTGGTGAAAAAGTTTAACTTTGTTAGCGCTAGTTTTTTCACTGGATTCCACCTTGTATATAATGTTGACACAACCCTTCATGAAACAAATTATTTTTCAAGGGTAACTTCAAAGATTATTCATATTACAATCCTTATAATCATGATACTATTAATCTTTGAAGTTATTTCTGAAAACTATTTAGACTTGTATTACAATATACAGTTCAAATAATCTCATTCCATGTGTGCAAACATACTTGCGAGTGTGTTTGTTAATAGATCTATTCAAAAGATCATCTAAAATCAAACATTTTCCATCACTTACTTCATCTGATGCTCCATCTTTAACCAAGTTATACTTGATAGAGCCTGGCTTGATGGCATCCACCAGATCAATAACGACCTTCGCATCAGCTATGGTTGGATCTTGAAAACTAGCAATCTGGGTTGGTTTTTTTGCTGCTGACAGCTATAAACAATGAAATAAAAGGCATTAGAACTGTACCATGTAAAATCAAGAATTCCACATCCTTAAGGGCACTCTGTCAGACTGGGAAAATGGAAGAAACCATCAAAAGCAGGAATGAAAACATGAATGTTGATAAAAAACTTATAAATAGTTTGTTTTCATCCTTGCTAAACAAAACGTTTTGTGAGAGACCTGTTTTTAAACATTTTATACAAGATCCTGCTAAAATTCCATCCATGTAAATAATGTATCTCACCACTCACTGTAACCATATATATGCCTGTCATACAAGGCTGTCAAGTATTTTACCTTTTCATTGGCCCATTGTACTATCTCTGTCTCAGCAACAGCTTTCCCCTCTTTCCCATCAGATTTTTCACTGAGCTGAGCTAGAATACTGAGGGTGTAAGCTCTCATCAGTTGCCAAACCAGCGCCAGGGTGAGGGTCTCATTGCCTTCGTGGATGTTAGTACCCCCAATGCCAACCAAGGAAAATTTCATCTGCTTGCCAAGGTCCACTGCATAGTTGCAGTTCTCTGAATGCATTGTAGAATGAACAATTAATTGGAACTGACAACAGGCATGTACAGTTTTTTCAATTTGTACTTTCTCTTCTATATGTAGTTTCAGTGCAGGCTATGAATATGTCATTTCACTAAATCAGTTTCCCTGAATTTAATTCCTTGGGAATTATATTATCATTTTAATGCAAAGATAAACAAAATCATAAGGGAAATTCAAGAGAGTATCAATGATCAAAATAAGAAAACAAATGAGGCAATAACAGTACTTTCATTCAAATATTGATATAAATTTAGATTACCTATTTTCTGAAAGTTCATTCTAAGCTTCTTGAAGACTTTTGTCACCTTGTTCCAATCCACAATACCAGGTTTGATCTTGTCATACAGCTGGAACAACACAAGGGCATCCCTCAGGTCACTGTACAGGTGGTTTACAAAAGGATTCACACCCATACTGTTCATCCAATTGCGGTAGGCTGGAAAATGGTTAAATTTACATCA
The DNA here is from genome assembly GCF_001039355.2 of Lingula anatina. The sequence continues at coordinate 958,997 of NW_019775447.1, read as the reverse complement.
AGAACTATTTCTTTTCTTATTCTTGTTCATAAAAGGGACTATGTAAAAATTCAACTAGTACTTACTTGAAACCAAAAAAATCATTCATATATTTAAATTTTTTGAAAGCACACTGATATTATCTTGACACAAATTTTACAACAATATGAAGAATAATACTTACTTTTTTCTTCTCTAGTTTCCTCTATTACTTCAAACTCCTTATCCGTGGGAGGTTCCAGGGCAGGGTAGGTATTGAACAGATTGGCAACAAAAGCCAGGTTAAGTTTGTAATTGCCACTGACCACATCTTTGGCTGACACAAATGACTTACAGTTGATCTTGTCAGCTTCATCCAACATCAGCTCTGCACGCTGTGTGTCATCAGGCTCCTAAAGGACACATTACAACATTCACACCAATATTCAAGTTAACATGAATTTGAGATTGGGCTTCTATATTTTCTTAGAATTACAAAACTTAAATTCTGATCTCACAAACATAGGACAATGCAAACACCTACTATATGTATAACCACCGATATAAATAATTAGTTGAAAGTGACTGAGCAAGCTATACAATCAACTTACTTGTAATGCATTTGTGTGGACTCCTTTTTCAGGGGGTGCAATTTGGCCCAGCAAATGAATGTAAGCCACAGAGTCCTGGAATTCGAGAAGAAATGTTTCATGGAAATGATAAGATCTTTTTCTGTGTAAACAACCAAGCTGTCTATATTTTATCTAATGCATAAGTGTTTTCATGATGGAAAAAACTCTCAGAAAAACTTACCTTGATGTCTGAAGTGAAGTTGGAAATTTGACGTCCACAATTTGCATTGCGCAGATGATAGTTGACCCAGCGTATCAGGATGGCCTCTGGTGATAACTTCATCAAATCTTCTATGGTTTCATCTTCTTCCAACAGAAGAACCAGTCCAGGGAAGTTCTGCAGATTGATGTCACTCAGGAGACCAATCTGGAACAAAGGGCAAACAAGTTTAAATATATTTCTTTCAGAGATGCAGTGCTTTGATAAAGTGCCAAAATGAATGGATTTGTCCCAAATACATTAATATAGTGGACAGATGGTACATCCTATTAATAAATAACAGGTTGAATTTGTACGTCTGACAGTAGTTTACCATATACATGTAAAATGATTTTTCTGCTCACTCTAATAACTTGCCACAGCAACCCCAGCAACAAGTGTGGTTTTCCTTTGTCAATATCTTCAGCTCCAATGTTTACAATGTTACAGCCAATGGAAGAAGCTGAGTTGAGAGCCAGCATCAAGTTTTCATGTCTCTTGTAGACGTTCAGGTTCTCCTTGTTGATAGCCCGTTCATCAATGGTGTCAGGCACAGAAAGATTGATCATTTTACTAAAATTACAATACATATATATATATATATATATATATATATATATATATATATATATATAAAATTAGTTTTAGGGAATCTTTAGCTGCCACTATAAATAGTTAACTATACACCATCCTCTTAGAAAAACAGAAAAATACAATAACAAAGATTGTCAAAAAGATATTTACACATTGTTCCTTTTTTCTACTTTTTAAAATGAGAAACCTTTTGGACTCGATCTCCCTTTTTACTAGACAAAACCTACTAGTGAATTTAAAGTAATAATACTGTCTGCGTATTTGAGCACAACAAACACTGAAAATATTTGGATTAGCATCAGAGTGAAGCTAAAAAATATGGTGTCAGCTCTCTTCTTTACTAAATGCATACAAAAATGAAATGTTTCCTCACCACAACAGTATCCCATCTTTACATTTCTCGTAGAGATCTTTGCCATCTTCTTGAAGAGGCAGGTACTTAGCACATTCCTTATCACTGGTCAAACCCCTGAAATCATATTGGTTCCGACCTGTTAAAATTCTGGATCATCAAAATAAAATGATAATTTATCTTTGATGAAGCAACAATACTACATTTCAGACACATCATTGTTCTTCAGATTCCAGTTGTCTTAAAAGGCAAAAACTTCTTCTTATCCATTTTTTGCTCAATCATCAGCCTATAAAGCTGCTGGTAATTACCTTCAGCTGAAATTAATTATTATAAATTCCTGTATGGCAACTTGAATTAGAAAAATTATTTGAAAATATGGTAAAAGAGCTTTGAAAAAATCTTTTCTTCAAAAAGCCAAATACACAAGGAAAGATTTCCATCCAAGTAAGGGGTGAGCTGGGTATAATAACCTTGTGCTCTAGCATTCTACCTGTTAATCCAGTTAGAGAAAGCTATCTGTTCTTCAATCCGGACAGAGTGTGTTGTTCCTTCACTGGATGCTTCTGTCATACCACCATGTGTCTCTAAGCCTGATCTCTTGGTTACCAACTTCTTAAACTTGCGTCCCAGATCTCTGTACTCAGTCAGGTCAGCACACAACTTCAGAACAATCAATATAGCAAGTATTACATAATATATATATAAATCAAGTTAATTCACATTTCAAATTGTGTATTTATAGTTTGGTGACAGAAGTTAAGAAATAAATTACCATTAATAGTAATACTTTCTTATACATGTAGTGTACATGCATTAGGATCAAAAACAGACCTTATAAATGGAGTAGGTGTTTACTAACACTACCTGCAGATCTTTTAGCACCAACACCCATATTAACCACTAAACCCACAAATTAACCAGCACACCGTAAAATTATTCCAGAGCGGATGAATGTTAGTGCTAGGAATCACTCTGGTAGTGGTAAATACTTTTATGGTGTGTTGTTTAATTCATGGGTTGAGTGGTTAATAGGAGCCTTAGTGCTTAAAGATCTGTGGGTAGTGTTAGTAATAAGGTCTGAAAAACAAAAGGAAATTCCACACCATTTTTCCACTCTGGCTATAATGTCCTCATTTGGAAATCTTTTTGCCACTTCTACTTGTAATTTTGATTGAGACTTAAACAGGGGTATTATTGTTTTTTAACTGAACATCAAAAAATGATGTGGGAGGGGGGGCACTAGTAAAAAGGCCTTAAATTTCATACACATGAAATAAAATACTCATTTGGGGGAAAATGATCATCTGTATGACCTGGTGACACTCCCTGTGTTTACTACCCACCTTTTTAAATTCGTTATAATCCAATTTGCCATCTTTGTTTTCCCGGTCATATTTATCCCTCAGTTCACGAATTTCATGGCCTGGCAATTTGAAGCCAACGGTCTCCAGGGCAAACTGTAGCTCATCCAGGCTAATATATCCACTGCCATCAGCATCAATCTGAAATTAGAACCAGAATATTAACATTTAGTCATCTTTTTGCAAGTTATCTACAAAATAATATTCACCATTCCTTATGGTGTTAAATACCATTTTAGCAAAATTTTCTAATGTTCAATGTGTATGTACTGAAGTATGTCCACAAATGTCCTTGTTCTACCTTGCCATCTTGAAACTGCATTTGATGAAGAAAGGTATAAATGTCAGTCATTAAAAATTTTTTATGGTCTGGTTAGAATAATAAATGTATAGAGTGAGGTGATCTTTTGTTATCCTGACTGTCCCCAGCTATATATGCGGTGTTGCAAGAAACTCCTTCTGTGACCACCAGATGGCAGTGCAGCTGCTACAATAAGGGATATTACAACAATTTAAAGACTGCCCAAAAGATTAATACATGTACAGATGCTGAGGAAATTTCACTTTCATGACATACCTGAAAGAAATGGAACAGCTTTTCCTATCTTTCAGCCCCATATCACACAATCTTATCTCTGCATCTCTTTTGAACAAAATCACACAAAGTGTATCACACAAAGTATGACACAGGACAAGGGATTTTGCTCAAAACACAAGGAAGTGTCAGGTCCTAGTGAGCAGCCGACTTTATTACCTTATATGGAATATTTACATGACCTAGTTGGCAAATGTCCCCCTTCTTCTCCAGCATTTATAATGAATTGGGCATAGTTCAATGAGATACCAAACAGCATCTCTTATCCAAATGTTGACAAAGAATGCTTTATGTCACCTTTTTGTTTAAATCCTATTTCTATCTTATGTACATGTAGCTATTTATTAATAAATTAGGACATCTCTTTGAAGTACATGTAAAAATTCAAAACAAGTAATGCAGGTGCTTAGGCTACTAATTATTTGTAACACATGCCTGCTCTGTATGTTTACCCATCACGATACGCTTTTTATACTCCTGATCAGGCATATATATGAACTTATGTTGATACTAAGACATGAGTAGTTTACTGATGTATCTCTTTGGTATTCAGAATGCATAAACATCACACGACAGAAGCAATTAAGCTCCATGCATGCAAACTCTCACTGCCTTGGAATTTGTTGCCCAACTCATAAATAAATATAGTTCACCTGGAGTTGCAAAAATACTATCATAAACAGTCAGAACATACCTAAAGACATTTGCACTGAGCACTTATTCATGTTATTCATTCATCCTTCATGACTCCTGTAATAAAGATATTCTGTGAGACCTCAAGGTGTCACTATATTTAAAAGTTTAAGTTTACATGTAACTGTCTAACAAATTGTTGGTATCTCTTGATATTTTCAACATTTCTTTTACTCACTTACTTTTTCTTCGCTTTTGATACACTAAACATATATTACTTTTATCTGAATTTCTTGACATAAAATAAATCAGAAATGAAATCAGGTCTCTTTTGATCATGTTTCATATTTCATATCATCCTGGTAGATAAATATAAGCAGAGGTCATAGTTTTGTCTAATCTCATCCGTCCCACACACTGTATTGATCAGGTAATCACTATGCAAACACTTACTGAACTCTGCAAATATTGCATAAAACCAGATCAGCATATTATCTGTTCAAACTAAAAACTCAATATTATATGCTGTATGGAACAAAGGGCCTCCTTGACAACTGGTTCTGAATTGAAGAGGAGGAGGATAACCTACCACGCCCCAGTAGTAAGGTCATCAAGTTTTATCTCATCAAGGAATATGGCAGATAAGTTTTTGGGCATTAGTCCTTTGGCAAGTGCTCTCCTAGAAACATTATTACACCCCCAACCCCCCAAAAATAAAATGAAACTGAAATTCACTTGCACTTCCAACCAATCCTCTCCCCCCCCCCCAAAAAAAAAAAAAAAAACTTTCTTCTTTTAATTTCAGACGACTATATCAAGAAAAGTCAATGTACACTCCAGCAACTATATCAGCATATATACCAGTGCTTGCCAGATGACGCCATTCACGTCCTGAACAATTAGAAAAGCTACTGGTACAGTATATTGTAAACCCCTCTTCATGTTCAAAATAAGTAAAAAACTGTCACCTGTCACTATTTATTTTACCTCAAAACATAGGTTAATTGGCAATATTCATTGTGTTTATTAAGGGCCTAAAAAAATAACTGTGTTTCTGGTTATATGCCTAAAAAGTTAGGATGGGTACCAGTAGGTAAGGAATTTTTATTATTATTATGGTTATAATCAAGTATGCTCAAGTGTTTTTAATGATGTCCTATTGCAAAACAATTCTCTGAAAACAAGTAAATTGAACTAAATTATTTATATACTGTAGAGTATGATGTATTGCATGCAAGTTGAAGTGTAATATGCAATATCCTCCATTTTAATTAAATGCTTCTGGTACTTTTGGTTTTAGTTTAATCTGCCATGCTTCAAACCACTATACTAATCTATAACTGCACCTTCCTAATACAATACAATACAATACAATACAATACAATACAATATGTCTGTTTTGCTTCTGTTTGTAGTGCATGCCTGGTAAATGGCTTTGGTTAAACCTTCATATGAAAACTAAGTGGTATCTTGCGAACCCTGTGCGAACTGTAAGCCCCCTTAGCAAGTAAATGTCGAACTATCTGATCAAAATAATACTGCTACCGGGTATTTTTCAATGATTTTTTTTATCAATTTTCTGTTATTTTCAATAAAAACATAAGGGTCAGAGGGTATAGGCTAGGTAGTGTTTTGAAACTGAAAACACTGGTATTTTTTTCTTAGGTCTAGTTCTTTTCTGCCTCACTATATGCAATCTTAGATATTGCACATCATATTTGTGTTTATAATATCAAGAAAAATACATGTGAATATAGTACACCATTTTTTACTTATTTTCCCCTCATTAAGTCACCAGATGCCAGTTACTTCCCCTTTCAAATACACAGGCGTAGTCACTGTCTGAATTTCAGAACAGATGCCTGGCATCACAAGTGACAGGCTGCAAGCTCTGCCCTCACATAGCTGGTAAGGGCGGGCTTGAGCAAATGTTGACCATTGGTTGAAAGACACTCTGCCCACCAACCCCTTTACTGTCTTATCTGAGGTCTTAGCATCTCAGAGTGTTGACAAACTAGGTGGTTACTTAGTTGCCAAGTGCTTAGTGCCCTGCTGAGATATATAATATATACAATCTCTACCCGCTTGCTTTTGAGACTTTTGACACACCTTTTGTATTGAGCAGTATCTGAATGAGTGAGCACCAATATCAGGTACTTGTAAATGTATTGTTGTTTTTCATCTGTTCCCACAGGTAAGCCAAAGAATGTGCAGTCTGCTTCCTGGTTGACAGACATAAAATGTCTATGAAATTATACTTCCTTTTTAAGTCTTTTACCAAAATAAATTATTGTTATTCAGTTTCACTTTATTTGATGGGAAAATAGTCCTCATAATCACTTACCATCTTTTTACATACAATATATACAATGCAAACATCACAAGTTTCTTTTTTTTGTTACAATCAGGCAAGCAACTTCAAAACTACTTCAATAAAACTGATACAGTTTGAGCATATTAAATTCATCATTTATTAAGTTCTTCTGTAACCTGAAATAGTCCTCTCTCTATCATCATTAACAGATCTTATTTCAAAATTAGAAATATAATCAGGAAAATGTGGAAAGACAAAAGGACAATGACTACAGTAGTAATCACTAAATTGAAACTAAAAGCAGAAGTGATATTAACCTGTGATTGGAGTGTGATAACCAAAGGCAATTACTTTGATCTAATGCCAGCAGTAAGTTGCATGCCAAGCTGTTGTCATACACTGAGGCCAATTCCCTGTAAGGCAATACACTTGATACAGATTTTTTTTCTTGGTACAGATTTTTTTTCCAAAATGTTTCCTTTCACATTCAAGGTTCTTTTTAAATTAATTAATTCTGTATTGCCATACTGCTGTGTAACTTTGTTCTGTACTCTAAACACTTCCACTCTTCTTTATATTTTTTATTGAATTGGATATAAATGGTTTCAAAAACTAGTCTGACATCCTGATGCTTTTAAATATTTGACTCAAACAACAAAAGATTAATCAGCTGTGTTTACAAAAGAAGTCACAAGATGTTCACGTTTCATTGAATATATTAAAGCCAGTCAGCTGGTCTTAGTCTGCCAGTGAATCACAATCTTGTCCAACCTCAGACAACCCAGATAGCTCTCTCTCTCTCTCTCTCTCTCTCTCTCTCTCTCTCTCCTCTCTCTCTGTGTGTGTGTGTGTGTGTGTGTGTGTGTGTGTGTGTGTGTGTGTGTGTGTGTGTGTGTGGAGAGAGAGAGATAGAGAGCCAGAGAGAGTGGGCCTAGGATGGAAATATTGACCATTTTCATCTGACCTATCAGTGAATCACTTGCTGAAAAGAGCACAGGAAGCCCTCCTAATGCCAAGTATGGCAATAATAGCACATTCAGCCTAAGGTTAAATATGACTGGTGCCAGTCTTACCAGCCATGACATGACAAATTTTGTTACTGGACACCATGACAAAGGCCATATGACAAACCAGACACCTCACTGGTAATCACTTTTACACACTAAAATTTGCTTCACTGAACATGAGCTGCAGGCAGTTATATCAGTCTACTAATGAAGCCACGATAAATGTTTTGTATTTGGTCAAATTTCAGGTTTTGCCACTGCATCCAAAAATCTACATGGATATTTTAACTAAATATTGCATTCTGATAACAGAAATGGACAGATCAATTGCTGTCAAGAAGCAAGTTAATAAAAGAAGACATTTCCACATTTTACTCACAAAATTTTTCTAATATCAAATCAACCCGGCATCTGTGGTTTTGAAATGAGATCTCAAGACATCCCTCTGTGTACAGCACTTGGTTAAAACATGTAACATATTGACAGAATGGCAGGCAAAAATAGAATATTCAGTGAACATGTACATTGTCTTGTCACAAAAAAAAAAAAAAAAAAAAAAAAAAAAAATAGATTTAGGGGAAATGTGCAGATTATATCTTCATGCTCTGTGTATCATCAATGGTACCATGCTTCTACTTCTGTCTTCATACATGTGTTTGTTTGATGAACAAGTAGGCTCGTCCTTAAGGGCTTATTTTCAAATTTGAACAGGCATTATTGAAAAGCTAAACCTCTCAAATTTTGCATAAAGGTGCAATATCATTTAAAGAATGTGTTGTAAAGTTCAATACAAAAGGTTTTGTAAATTTTAAAATAGAACACTATATATGCTGCAAACCGTAATGTTAAAGCCTTTAAAATCTAACAGAAAACTGTGAGTACACTATGATGCCACTGTGATGCTGGGTGATTTTCCGACGAGAAATATTTCGTAGCTTATGCAAATGTTGAAAAAATAACCATGCAGATAATTGAAGATTTAATTATCAACTTTTAAACTGTGCAATCAGACAGTTAAAATCATGTATTTCTGACTTTGACTTGTCAGTGTTAACAAGTGTACTGAACAAATTGTAAACAAGCATGTGAATGCCATGTTTGATACTTTGTATTAGATGCTTTATTTTACTTGACAAGGCAGTGTTTGTGTAAGGCATGCTGGGCAAAAAAAAAGAAAAAAAACAATAAAAGGACATACTTCCAGTTTTTGTCCAGTCACTGAAGGCTTTGATTTCTTGAAGGGTGAGTCTAAGTTATAATAAAATATTAGGGAAGAAGCAAAAAGAGGACCCCTTAATCCCCTCCCTTATACTGCTTTCATCTTGTAACATACTTAAAAAATAAGACTTTTATATATACTTATTAAACATATAACTGATAATCATCTCCTTCCATTTTTTTTACATTTGCAGGTTCACTACAACTTGTATTGGTACGAGTATTTGAAAGAAACTTAAAAGGCATACACTTATGTCATTCAAGTTGACCCAGTGATTCGTTTGACACAAAAAATTCCACACAAACATATGCAAAAATTACATATGTAGCATTATATATAGGAGACAAAATAAATACGATAATACTGAAACCGAATAACACTAACTAAACCGGCGTTTCATTCAGAAAAAAATGAATCGTTGAATGAATTAAAAATACAGGAAGTGAATTATGTTCAAGTTCGTTTTGTTTTTAGTCGTTGTCATGTTGTTAATTCTTAAACATTCACATGCTGATACCTAATTATTTGCTATATCAGTACTTACAGACTGAAATTGACTTTTTAAGTCATCCTCTTGGTCTACGGTTAACGCCACACTCTGCCTTATCCCCGCCATTTTCAGTTCAGTTTACAGGGTGGGACGGACTGCTCACGTGACCTAGGACACGGAAGTACTGTTGACACAGGTGGCACTTTAGGTGTATTGTTCCAACAAGACGATCTTAAGCTGACGACTTTTACCTTTTAAACTTTGGTGTTGCAGCTGACACCTTACTACATTTAATAATGTCCTATCTGGAAGATTAGGGACTTTTATTATCAATGAATGTGAGTCACCTACCTCACGCTGTTGTGCTTTATTTTTGAGTCATCGCTGTATTTCTGTCAGGTCTCTTCCACAAGAAGATCCGGTTTTACAATTACTTCTTTGAACAGTACGAGTTTAAGTGTTACTTCCTTTGAATCACTCAACTTTTCGAAAATATTGTAAGGGGATACATGTTGAAAACATCAGATGATTTGACTTCCATTTTTTCATTGTAATAAATTAAGTTTACTGTAAGCGACTATGATATGTGCGTTACAAGTTTCTGGAAACAAAATTGAAAATATGCTCTGAAATAACACATTTCATATTTTTCTGAAAAACTAAAAATCGATAGTGGCGATAATGTCCACATGATAAAGCTTAAAACGTTGAACATCTACGTCATTTTTTTTTATTCGGCTTTTCTAGCTGTTTTTAACACGAGCATGCACACACACTAACATATACTGTAGGCCTACTGTAGGCCTATATACTTGAGTGTCAAAATTTCAAAATCATGAGGATCAACTAATCAACAAATATGTTGAGGATCAACCTGCAAATGGTGTCTCCAGTTTTTTTTTTTTTTTTTTCCGGAGAGATAAAAGCCCCATTGCACAACCTTGAGGGCGAACCCTGACAAAAAGTTCTGTAAATTTTAGCAATAGTCTGGATGACTGGTGCTATATTTTGGCCAAATTGCTCAAAATGTGGAAAAAGCATGAAACTTGGCACAAATGTTCTTTGGTCTATGCTGATCATTTTCAAGGGCAGTGCCCAAAATTTCAAAGCGTTGCTTAGCAACCGTTGCTATGGAAGTGAATTTCCTTAGTAACAAGCTAATTAGACCTTTCTTGTCCAGTTTAAATGGTTTAGAAATGCTAATAACTATGTTTCAGGGCATCACAACTATCACTAGACTATTTAAAGGCAATTAAAACCCAAATTAACCTTAGCCACGATTGCTAGGCAGCATATTACCCTAGCAACAAGCATTTAAAGTTGCGTTAGTCTATTAAGTAAGGCAAATCTATAATACTAGCTAAGAACTACACTTTTGAGCAAGATGTTCATACTTTTAATCCAGTAAGTTGAAACAATTGTGTGTTTACACACATCCGATCAAATACATTGCCAGTGCAGATACTTAAGGCAGCATGTTCGAAGTTAGTAACCAGCAATTTCCATGCTTTTATCACCTTACGACTCTTTATAAAACTTTGCAATAGTTAAGGCGTTAGATTCTCCCTTGTATGTGCAATATAAAGTGCATTTTGCCCTTGCACATTGTCAGCCTCTACATCTGCACCTACATGCGTACTGGAGCAACTCTGGGCAGGTCAACAGCTTCTGGCAAATGTGTCCACAAGGGTCCACTGTTCCGCACAAGTCCAACCAGAGTGAGCACATGGTATCTGATGACATGGCATTGTAGTGCTGATTCAGATATGTTCATCTCGCAAGAATACTCTTATATTGTTGTAGAGCAGCCTTGGTGGAAGTAAGATATGGCATCTAACGGCCTTTGGGTGTGAACAGAAACTTTTGAACTTCATTGATTAACAAAAAGAATTAAAATAGAACCATGCATTTGAGTTACTTGGTAGAGAATAGAAACTGACAAAGTTCAATTTGNGCTTCGGAATAACATTACAAATCAGAGTACACATAAATTTAGCTTAAAATCCATCTTTTTTTTTAAAGATCAAACTTACTGAATTCAAGTCTTTTCACCTCCATTACTTTATCCTGTGAATATCACTTTGCCACTCTCTTCAGACAGGATAACAGGAGCAGAGTAGTAGGTTATGTGCAACTGAGCCAGGTCCTTTTTATTAAATACAGTTAATTAATAGCTTGGCTATGTTGTAAGAGAGTCACCTAAACAGAGCCACCCTCCATACCACCACCCTAATTTTACCCACAATTGTCCAGCTCAACTCAGGGATGAAAATGGACCTTTTAAGAAAATCCTGAAAACAAAATACAAACGCCAAAGGGGGCATAAACACAAATTGCAAATATTCAGACTTAATGGATAAATCCAGAAGACTTCCGTTACTACCGGTAGTAACTGTCGTGATGCAAGGACACATCACACCTTGCTTAATTTTTTTTTTAATTTGTCATACTGACTTTAAGAAACTCTTATGGTGTACCTGTTACTGTAACTAAACTGCACTTTTTCCCAACTACTCAATTTACATCAGTTGTAGGTTTTTCTGATCATTAAACTCAGTATTATCAAATACTGTTCATTCCTTGGTACAATGTATGTGCCAAAAACTTCATCCACTCCAAGAATGCCCATCATATATTCTGCCAAGTAAAGGAATCTCCAATACTCCAACGTCAGCAGTTTAGCCATGTTTCGGCGCTGTTTTTTTACCACCTACACATTGCTTAATTATATCCTATGATGTACCAGCATTTAAGTATCATCCTATCCCATAATATTCCCTTAGATAATCCAGGACTGCAGTTATGCTGGACAACGAATTGAACAATCGTCTTTCTGACCTTGACATGACTTTCTCCAGCATGTACATCAGATGATGGTGAAAGGTTGTGAAGGATAAACCTTGCGATAATGCTATATCCAACTGAAATAAGAAAACAATTGAATAAAAAAGCCATTACAATGCTGTTTTCAACTCCAGTTTATATGGCTCATTCCACAAAAAAAAAATGACTATCTGAGTCATGTTAGTGATGCAAGTATTATGTGTAATATAAGCATAACTGTTTAATATCACCTTTTAATTACAGCCTATTTCATTTCACACTGAAGGGTACTATAGAGTAAAATAGCAAAAAAAAAAAGTGCAGCAAATGACATCACTGATGATTGACCTATGTCAAGGAAACCACCAATTTTATAAACCTGCATTTTATAAACTCTGCATTTTCATTTCATTTATTCATACATGTAGTCACCTATGCAGACATGCTGAAACTGTCGGTCCGATCGGTCATGCCCGGGAAAATTTGTCTGGACCAGTAGAAAATTGGACTTGGTTGGTCCAAAGGACCGACAAGAGTTTTAAGAACCGCATTTGAATTTACAGTCATCTTTCGACATACTTCACTAATAAAATTATATAAAACCCAAAGCATTTTTCCCTTCCATTTCAAAACTATCACATTCAAATACAAAGTAAGCTACCTAATCGTACTGGTAGTATCTGTCTCAAACGTATAGAGTGATTTTCGGTCCAACAAAAATCCATTCGGTCTGGCAAATTTTTCATTACTGCCAGTCTAAATGTCCGACCATTCTGAAAAGTTTTCAGCATGTCTGACCTATGCCATACAATGATCCATTTATTAATAGAATGAGATAATTTTTTTAAAATTTTGTTATATATATATAATTTTACTGTAGTGAAGTTCATCTTATAATAGTTTAATATTTTCATGCAAATGCAGAAATTTAAGCACCATGTTCATCACTATATCTTTGAAAGGAAGAAATACTGAAACACTAATAAAAACTGTTAAACTGAGAGGTAATATTATTAAAATCAGGACCAAGATAAAGTCAGTTCTTGGTATTATGGAAGAATGCTAAAGAATTCTCGATTTAGAAGAGTTTTTGCAAATTGCCCAAGAATAAATACAAAGTATGAAATCCATCTATTAATAGAATGGAAAACTATTTAAAAAGAAGAAAATTTGAAAATTTTATTATATCTATAAATTTTTATTATGGTGTATTTAGTTCATCTTATAGTATAATATTTTCCTGCCAATGTAGAAGTTTAAGCACCACGTTTATCACTAGATTTTTGAAAGGAAGAAATACTGAAGCATTCATAAACTGTAAAATTGGTAATATAATTAAAATCAGAACCAAGATAAAGCCAGCTCTTCATATAATGGAAGAATTCTTGATTTAAAAGAGGTTTGCTTAAGTATGAATACAAAGTATGAAATGTGAAGTATTTCATCATTTTATACTTATCATTACCTCGTTTTACATAGTCATCAAAAAATTAATGTACAAATTGAGTTCATTCATATTAATACATGGATGTTTAATCACGATTTCATGTTAGATAAACACTCAATTGTTCATTTGATTGTTTTCACAGCCAATTATTTAAAATGTAAATGGCGATAAAATCATTTTGAACTGAGCAAGCGTTTTTCATCACCCTGGACAACATTTTTCACCATTTTGAACTGAGCAAGATGTTTTTAACACCGTGGACACCATTTTACATTTGGCAGTAACCCACCTCTGTTAACTTCATATTTGTCCACCAATTGCAGTTTGCAAAACTATGGCTATGAAATGCGAATATTCTTATAGCGCATATTCATTGTTAGACATTTGCAAGACCTCCTTACTAAAGGAAATTCTAAATCTAACTTAGACTCACCCAGTCTCTGACACATTGTACTGGTGTGGCATCATATCCTGCATACATTGCTGGATTCTGTAATATACCTCTGGCTGCCATTACACCTAAAGATAAAACAGGAGAAATTCTGCAAGTGGTCTGGTTCAGGTTAAAATCAGAGGCCGCATTCACAAAAGCAGACTAACTAGTCCACGAATCCAATGTGGTTGACCCTCTTGAATGCTTGCTGCGTAATCCCTGCGGGGTATCTTTTCAGCATAGGGGATTAGACAGCAAGCTTTTGACATGGGTAGCCATATTTGATCTGTGGACAAGTTAGTCTGTTGTTCTGAATGCAGCCAGAGAAGGTCATTCTAGCTAATTAACCAATTCAGACAAAATTTTAAAATTTTAACGGTCAATGAATGGTGAAAAATAATTCTTTTTTCTACCTTTTAAGCTAACTCATATAAATGTTAGCTTTTCATTTATGTTTTCCAATTTTTTCAGCCATTAAGAACCATAGCATTTAGCAAACCTGGGCCCCGTAACTCCAAAGCATCGCGCATTGCAAATAATGATATCACATAGAGGCTACAGTGTGTTATATGGGGTGAGTAATGAAATCGAGACACTTGCGCTCGGTCGCAATGCACAATGCTTTCAAGTTGCGGGCCCTGGTGAAATGTAGCAACTTCATATACCCAGGCCATGTGGGTTTGGCTTTACAGAAAAACAATAAGGACGTACCATTAACACCAGTCACCTCTTGTATTCTCTTCGCATCTTCCACACTCCTTATGTCACCATTGGCAATCACAGGCACAGTTAAAGAGTCTGTCACTAGTCGCAAGGCTTCCACATTGACTGGTTCACACCTCTGGTCCACTGTGCGACCATGGACAGCAATCCAAGAAACACCAGCCTTCTCTGCTTTCTGACAAAGATCTACTGTTTCTCTAAAATGAAAGAGATACCAAATTTATCAAAATGAAAGAGGCATCAACTTTGTCATTCAACCACCTATGTCACCATGAATTGCATTTTAAGAAAGGCAAACCTTTTTTGACAAGGATCAATTCTGTCATATGACAGATGAAGAAATAATATAAGAATTGTCCTGAATTGAAATGTTTGCCAAATTTTACACACACTTCATTACAGATACACAAATATTTACATGACCGTCACACTATCAAATAGCTTAAATCACATCAATTCTAGCAAAAATGCAAAGTGGACACTTCACTTACATTAGATGGATCGAAAGAATCTTTATTCAATTCCTTGGAAACCCTTGAATACTTTGCAAAATTATCTGGACTACACATCAATGCCTCAAAAACTAAAGTAATATGGATAGGTTCCAAAAAATATAGTAAAGATGTGTACCATCATTCCAGATGGAAACTTTATTGGGGGGTACACATTTTTGAGCNTGCTTGGGTGATAACATACGAGCAATATGTGATCTGATGGACTGTACTGAGAATAGACAGATTCCTGGCCTTCTAATGTTGATTGACTTCGAAAAAGCTTTTGATTCCTTAGCTTGGTCCTTCATCCATAAAGTTCTTAACATTTTCGGCTTTGGCAGAAATCTAATAACATGGGTAAACATACTAAACACTAACATTACAGCATCCGTTCTACAATGTGGTTTCCTGTCGAAACCGTTTTCTATCCAAAGAGGTTGTCGACAAGGTGACCCAGTAGCCCCTTATTTATTTATATTGAGTGCTGAAATGCTGTCAATACTGATAAAGAGCAACACATTTATAAAAGGAATATCAATTAATGGAATCGAGAATAAGATTTTACAATATGCAGATGACATTTCACTTACATTAAAAGGATCGAAACAATCTTTATTCCATTCCCTGGAAACCCTTGAATACTTTGCAAAATTATCTGGACTACACATCAATGCCTCAAAAACTAAAGTAATATGGATAGGTTCCAAAAAATATAGTAAAGATGTGTACCATCATTCCAGATGGAAACTTTATTGGGGGGTACAAATATTTGAGCTGTTAGGCATAACTTTTTCAGTAGAGTTAAGTGACATGATTGATCTGAATTATCAAAAGCAAATGACAAAAGTACAAAGTCAGATTAAACAATGGAAAAAACGCATCCTTAGCCCAATAGGTAAAACCACGATTGTAAAATCGTTATTAATTTCCAAACTTACCCATTAGTCTGGATGACTGGTGCTATATTTTGGCCAAATTGCTCAAAATGTGGAAAAAGCATGAAACTTGGCACAAATGTTCTTTGGTCTATGCTGATCATTTTCAAGGGCAGTGCCCAAAATTTCAAAGCGTTGCTTAGCAACCGTCGCTATGGAAGCGAATTTCCTTAGTAACAAGCTAATAAGACCTTTCTTGTCCAGTTTAAATGGTTTAGAAATGCTAATAACTATGTTTAAGGGCATCAGAACTATCACTAGACTATTTTAAGGCAATTAAAACCCAAATTAACCTTAGTCACGATTGCTAGGCAGCATATTACCCTAGCAACAAGCATTTAAAGTTGCGTTAGTCTATTAAGTAAGGCAAATCTATAATTCTAGCTAAGAACTACACTTTCGAGCAAGATGTTCATACTTTTAATCCAATAAGTTGAAACAATTGTGTGATGTTTACACACATCTGATCAAAAACATTGCCAGTGTAGATACTTAAGTCAGCATGTTCAAAGTTAGTAACCAGCCATTTCCATGCTTTTATTACCTTGCGACTCTTTATAAAACTTTGCAATAGTTAAGACGTTAAATTCTCCCTTGTATGTGCAATGTACAGTGCATTTTGCCCTTGCACATTGTTAGCCTCTACATCTGCACCTACATGCACACTGAAGCAACTCTGGGCAGGTCAATAGCTTCTGGCAAATATGTCCACAAGGGTCCACTGTTCCGCACAAGTCCAACCAGAGTGAGCACATGGTATCTGATGACACGGCACCGTAGTGCTGATTCAGATATGTTCATCTCGCAAGAGTATTCTTATATTGTTGTAAAGCAGCCTTGGTGGAAGTAAGATATGGCATCTAACAGCCTTTGGGTGTGAACAGAAACTTTTGAACTTCATTGATTAACAAAAAGAATTAAAATAGAACCATGCAGGTGTATTTAAGTTACTTGGTAGAGAATAGAAACTGACAAATAACAATGTGAAAAAACTTTTTAGAAAAATTTTGAACAAAATGAAAAATATCTTGGAAATCTGGTCTCTGAGAAACCTTTCAATAATAGGAAAGTCAACAGTGGTTAAACCTTTTGTATTTCTCATCTTCCGTAGTGCATGTATAAACTCTCCTAGCAGCCCCCCCCCCCCTCTCTCAATGCATAGCATATTTAACTTTATCAGGAATGGGAAAAGATACAAAAGAAAGGATGGCGTCTGATTACAAAAATGGACGGTAAAAGGTACCACAAATAAAAATTTTACCAAGGCCCTAAACTTTACATGTCTTAAAAGACTTCTTTATGAAGAAAATAAGAGTAAGTGGAGAGCGTTTTTCTTGGCGAAATGTCAGGAATCTGTAGTAACGAAAGGTAGATTAAAAATACTAAAAGCAACTTCTTATCCCTTTTGGCAAAGATTATTGGTTCTTTGAGTGAAATTCAGGAAAATTTCAATTTAATCCCAGATAAAATCCTATCACAACCATTATGTCAAAACTCAAAAATTGAAAGGAGACCGAAAAACTATTTTCCATAAAAGATGGTGTAAAATGTTTTTTTTACATCAATGATATTATAAATGACATTTGAAATCCCATCTGTCTAGAGGAACTCAACAAAAAATCAACCTTAACACTAACTTTCTGGGCTAATTCAGCATCCAGAAGAGCTTACCATCTGAATGGCTATCTCTTCCCATGGAAGGAAATAACTCATAGCATTCCAAGAAATAATTGACTCAATTAAACAAGTGACCCAACCATCCAGATATTTTTTCGCAAAAAAATCCTCCAAAACCATAAAATATCACCAGATAAAGGTGTGGGTGAATGGCAGACATATTTTAAAAAACCTTGAGTACTGATAATTGGGAACTAACATTTAAGAAACAGATCACAAGAAAATGAAGTTGCTCCAATTCAGAATAAATCATAGAATATTCAATTCTTATGCTTATCTTATGAATTTGAGAATTTTGCAATACTGCTACAGAAAATATTCTGTACGTTTTTGGGGATTGTCCACATGTAAAAATGTTTGGATGTGCATCATTTGCCCCGCTAAAGATAATTTAGGTGTGGTCATTGAAAGAATGGAGATATTTGTATTTGGGTTTGTGCAAGCATACACTATTTATATGTACCTATCTTAATAATTAAGAAACATGTTAGTATATGTAGAATGGGAACAGAAAGATGGGAAGGAACTGGAAGGTATGTAAAATGCTACAGAGATATCTGTATATATATAATTAAATGTATATTATTAAATATATAATGTAAAATACTTGTTGCTAGGGTAAAATGTTGCCTAGCAACTGTTGCAATGGTTTACTTGGGTTTTTAATGTCTTAAAATAGTATAGTGATAGTTCTGATGGCTTGAAACATTATTAAAAGCCTATTTAAATAATTTAAACTGAACAAGGAAGGTCCAATTAGCTTGTTACTAAGGTAAATCACTTCCTTAGCAACGGTTGCTAAGCAACGCTTTGAAATTTTGGGCACTGCCCTTGAAAATGATCAGCATAGTCCAAAGTACATTTGTGCCAAGTTTCATGCTTTTTCCACCTTTTGAGCAATTTTTGCACCAGTCATCTAGACTACATNTGCATATATATTATTAAATATATATTATTAAATATATAATGTTAAATACTTGTTGCTAGGGTAATATGCTGCCTAGCAACTGTTGCAATGGTTTACTTGGGTTTTTCATGTCTTAAAATAGTATAGTGATAGTTCTGATGGTTTGAAACATTATTAAAAGCCTTTTTAAATCATTTAAACTGAACAAGAAAGGTCCAATTAGTTTGTTACTAAGGTAAATCACTTCCTTAGCAACAGTTGCTAGGCAACGCTTTGAAATTTTGGGCACTGCCCTTGAAAATGATCAGCATAGTCCAAAGAACATTTGTGCCAAGTTTCATGCTTTTTCCACATTTTGAGCAATTTTTGCACCAGTCATCTAGACTACAAGGAGTTTCAACAGAAACGTGGCTCTTACTGGTACCTGGCTAATAATAATAATAATAATAATAATAATAATAATAATAATAATAATTTATCAAGATTGCAACCCAGTGAGTTGAAGTTGTACATAGAATGTTAGACCCCATTTCCAGAGATTAGATCGATCTACTTTAGATCGACCTTACTCCCTGGGGGTTCACGCTAAATAGCTGTCAGCCGAGCAGACACGAAAGCTTGTAGTAGGCGGGACAGACATTTAAAGCCGGATTATCTGACAGTAATCTAGTGAGACTCCCCTGCGGGGATAGATCGATCTAAAAGCTCTGGGAATACAGCCCTAAGAATATTATATTGATAATAAAATGTTATATGTTTAAGTGACACTGAGTTAAAAGACTGCTACTTGAACTTTAAAAATTGCGTACTGTATTCACCACACACTAGTAGGGACAAATATTATTGGACTTCAACACAGTTGTCATTTCTCTAGATGTACGAAAGCGACAATCTTATGATGAACAAGTTGAAAACCACAACCTTAAACCTAAGCAACATTTTTTCTTCCATATACTGGTAGGAGTGCTAACGCACGGATTTCGTGCTAGCGAATTACAGTACCGTACCTGTTAGTGCTAGCAAGGGTTCTCTTCTGCTCGAATTGAGTTAGGATAATGAATACTTGTTTTTAGTTTATAATATATTTGGCATATTTCATATTATCTCTTCATTTCATTTTCATGCTACTGTACTATTTGGACGAACAAAACATTTTATTCGTCTAGGTGAGAATGGCGTATAGGGCCTACTGCAGCAGCAAGCATTTTTCATTCCAATCAAAATGTGTTGTCATCTGTCCAAAGGGCGAAATTATCAGGGCAGATTCAAGATGACAAGAAAAAATACTTCAAATCGTTTTCAGAAATCTTTTCATAAAGTACCAGTTTTTTAAAAATGTTCCTTTTCTCTGAAGATGTATCTCACGTCTTTGTCTGCACTGTTAACAAATTTCTGCAACTTATATAAGAGCGGTGATAAAAAATGTGTTATATCTTGTAAAAATGCAGAAAAAAAACAGATAGTAGTAAAATGATGTTATATTCTTTATGCAAGTTATGTAGCAGAAGTGACCATCTACGGGGATGTAGCTCAGTGGTAGAGCGCACGCTTTGCATGTGTGAGGCCCCGGGTTCAATCCCCGGCATCTCCAACCATTCTTTCCTTTTATTACAGATACAAACCGCGATTAGAATAAACATAACGACAATTCTGACTTGTAAAATGAAATTCGCTGTGTCACGTTTGCACTTGGTGAAACAGTTCTACCTCTAAAGTGGTAAAAAGATCAAATGCCTCACAACTAACACATTTACACACTGTGGAATGTTGAAATTTAATAATCAATTTTAGTCTGATAAAATTCAAAACCAGAGTTAATTTTTTAGAATGAATGGCAAAAGCTGATACTGGACAAGAAATGAAAATGTAATCATCTAGAAAATAGAAATTAATAAAATATTTACTTTAAATTTGCTGACTTTCCATTAAGAAAATATTCTTAGAACAAATAAGATCCTCTTAACAACATAATCAGCCAGCCATAAACACTTATAATTCTTGATTGGTGCACAGTAATGTTGTATTCTTTTCCAAGTCAGAAGTTCATTTTTGCAATATCCAAATATCCAACGAGTTTAACAATCTTAGATAGTGATAACAATCCAAACACACAAAAAATATTTTTGGGGATATATTATCACACTACTGATACAGAAGAATATATGCAAAAGACATGCATTTTAATGGATCAATCTGAAATTGGGAGATTTTAAAAGATACCTAAGGAAATAATTGAAATTGGTTTCTATAAAAAAAAGTAGGTAAAAGAATCATATGCAACTGGCAATATAAATTAAGCAAGATGTAAAATTATAGAAATTCCCTTTTAACACATAACATCAAGTAGTATTGATATCAAATTTACTAAATATTAATTAGCATAATGCATATTTCACCAAATCTTTGTATTAATATTCAGTTTGTGTAAAACTAATGACACTCCTGACAGGATAGCCAAGTAAGCTGCCAGCACCCAAAATGAAGTAGTGGGAGGAGCATAAATGGTTTCCATGAAAATGTTCACAAGCCCTGTGAAGATATTGGCTAAGAGAAAGTACATAAGTGCATTCCTGTTGATTGCATTGATGAGATCAGACACGCCAACTTTGTGCTGCACCATGTGGGGATCTGAAACAGAAACCAAACATGACATAAAACCATTTTTTCTTGAACATGTGTAAATCAGCTTGAATGCTGTAGTTTGGATTCAACAAAATACTGACTTACAAAAGCAGCAATGGAAAGGTTGAACACTTTGCTAACATTTATTTGGTGTCTAAAGCCACAACTATAAGTAAGACAGAACTGTTCATAAAAACTTCTAAAATTGATATTGATTGTCCAACAGTTCAAATCATTATCCTATGATATCATAGTATAATCAAATATGTTCAGGGCCATTCAGAATGACTCCTCTAAAGCCACAACTATAAGTAAGACAGAACTGTTCATAAAAACTTCTAAAATTGATATTGATTGTCCAACAGTTCAAATCATTATCCTATGATATCATAGTATAATCAAATATGTTCAGGGCCATTCAGAATGACTCCTCAGGGACTCTTGCTGAATGCAGTTAGAGTAACAGACTTACACGTCTCCTCCTGGCATTGAGTAGAATAAACAGAAGTTGGTTATTAATTGAGTACTGTAGAAACAATAGGAGTGTGCTAGTCTGTTAAAGGCCAACTCCATGGGATTTTCCCGGCAAAATGAAATTTCCTGGGGCAAAGAGCAATTTTCTTCTACTCATGAATAATGACACAACCCATTAGTGCACTTAGATTCAATGTTTTATTCCATTCTTAATTTGATATTAGTTTAAAATGACTGGCCAAAGAGGCTTAAAAGATGATGAGGTATGCCTCAGATAAACTTTTATTTAAAGGATTTTATTGTCTTTTGAGTCTGAATTGGGAAATATAAGAAGCTTCACAAGACAAATATGACCGTGAGGGATTTTTTAAAATGTGGAGAGAATTTATAAATATTAATTATACCGGAAAGTCCCATGGAGTGTCCCTTTCATCTGATTGCACTCTGCGAGTCTTGTTGGAGTTAGTAAGAATTAGTTAGTGTGCACCAACTGATTCTGAATGGCCCCTTTAAGTGATGTGTGGATAAGACTGGTACATGGCACCATGGCTGAGTGTATCACACAATGGGAAGGAAGTTGCCCGAGGTCAAAAATGAAGGTGGCACTTGCTTACCTATCAGCAAAGGAGGCAAGAACCGCCAGTGTTGTAATGCCACTATCAATAGGTCCACCAACAGAAATGTCACCAGACTTTGGAGATTGTATGCTAACTGGGAAACAACACAATAATTAGTAACTCTGAGCATTAAGTTCAAGTAAAGGCAGAAAGTGCACCCCCCCTTACTTTGTAAGAAAATAAAAGAAATTTTGTAATTGATAATCACCATATGTGTTTGCATATGTTTAACTCTTACCGATAAAAATTCACATAGCTGATTGCAAAAATGGGTCTGGATAAAATGCTTTCAATGGGTCAGACAAATGAATGAAATGACGTGAAACAAAAATTTGCAATTCTACATCTTGAAAATGCAAAAATCAGTCTTTTTATCATCCAGGCAATGGACAAGGAGCTGACAACACATGATTTTAACTGCACCTGAGATGATATGGAGGATGAATCCAGAGAAAGTGCAAATTTTACTAGGAACTTTAGGTGAAGTAATGAAAAAGTTTAGGAGCCAAAAAAAAAAAAAAAAAGGAGTTGAAAGATTACCTTGACGAAAGACCATCAATGATCAGCAGCACTGAATTCAGTGGCTGTTAGAAAAACATGGATAAAAACACAACATGAAGAAGAAAGGATTATCATTAGTTCAAATTTACCAGTGACAGTCATGATCTATATTTTCAGGCACTGTGGGCTGTAAAAGTTTGAATATTGCAGAGAGCAGATAGATAGTGCACTACAAACCAAAGTGTAGGGGATTAATTTTTATTTTTGAAAACATTTGTGGATAGGCTAAAGATCTGTGTACAACAATGGGCAGAAGAATTGAACTTATCAAACACATTTCAAATGTATAGAATTTTTAAATTTAATTTTTAACTAGAATTATGTTTAAGAAATGTTGACAGACCTTCACACAGCAATGCTTTCTCTAAATTATGACTCAAGAGATTGAAGATGGCAGAGATAAGGGATTTTCTCAGCAAGAAAGAATTTGTAAATACTGTAATTATAATCTTTACAAGAATGTCAGAGTAATTGAAGATGAACTGGGCTTGCACACAGTTAACCCACTTGCAAGGGATTCCACGGATTAAAAAACATGAGGACAATAAACAGAATCATGAAAAAAAAAATGAAAGAAAACTATAAAAAGAAGAAGTCCAGCGATGTCAGCAGGTAGTGTAATGTGATATCAGGGGCCATGAAAGTAACAAGTGCCTTATTCTCAGAATTGACTTTTTTGTAATAAAAGGGCTGATAACTATACATACTTAATATCATTCATTATCTATTATTATTATTATTTTGGATCAAAAATAACTTTCAAATGCAAATATCACGTGCAATGTATTTTGTAATCTTTTTGTATGGTTATATGATGTAAAACAAACTTTTTTAAACCTGTTTTTTAATGTATACAATAGTAAACAATAAACACTAAGATTTTTAACAGCATATAGTCATATTTGTGTTTATAAGTTTTTAAGTAATGAAAAAAAAGTGTCAGCTATCTCTTGCTGTAAAATACAGTTATGCAGTTTTCAGTTTTCAGACCCCATCAACAAAGTGGACTTATTTTGGTATTTCAGTGTTAAATCTAAAAACTGCATTTATTTATCTGATTTGAAGATCTATATCAATTACATCTTTCCTATTTCACACATTTACAGACCCACTACAAATGAAAGGCCAAGATGAAAGCAAATTTGTCATTCACTTAATGCTTAAAGCATTGAGAAAAGGATCAAAATATACACACATGGAATATTTTATACCATTTTAAAACTAGAGGATCAGAGAGGCGATACCGCCTCCGAATATTGTACCACCAGCTGGAGTAAGCGCATTCGTATAGACCCCCCCACACACAAAATAAGGGACACAGCCACCAGTCTTGTGCTTGACAAGCTGTAAAAATGCAATCAACAAGAATTTTCAAAATATGCAACAAATATATATAACTAAAAATGGTACAATCAAAGTTTAGTTCATCGTAAGGTAGGTCAAAGGTCAATTTCAAGGTCACAGTAAATTGCCAGTATATGACTTCCTATCCAACTTCAATATAACTATGGACCCATCTCTGCCAGGTTTGGAGTTAAAAGAGAAAGAAATAAGCAGAGTTCAGTTCATGATAATAAGTAGGTCAAAGGTCAATTTTAAGGTCACATTTTGATTGCTAGTATATGACTTCCTATTCAAGTTCAATAGAAACTCTGGACCTATCTCTGCCAGTTTTGGAGATGTAAGGGACTAAATGTTATAATTTTGGAGTTACCATAATGTGCCATAAAGTTCAACTCATGGTGAAAAGTAGGTCAAAGGTCAATTTCAAGGTCACA